>OZ020194.1:45247526-45847526 GCA_963971165.1 Philopedon plagiatum
ATCTAATTTTGTGTAATAGATGTTAAGAAAGGGAGGGGGGAATAAGAAGCGACTGTCAATTTTATCAAAAACGTTAACTTATGTGTAATTTTCGGTGTTATAGATGTAAAAAATCCAATTTTGTCTAACAGATGTTAAAAAAGTTATCGGGAAGGGGGGATAAAAGGGAACGACTGAAAATTTCTCCAAAAGTGATAAATATCAATTTCTTGATTATTGAGGTCATAAAATGTAATTTTGCTTAGTGTATGTTAAAAAAATTAACGGGGGGGGGGGGATAAAATAGAGCAGCTGAAAATTTTTTCAAAATTGTTAAACGTGTCATTTTTGGGATTATTGGGGTCATAAAATCTAATTTTATTTAACAAATTAACGGGGGAAGCGATTAACATTTTTTCCAAAAATGTTGTAATTTTTGGGGAGATAAGGTCAAAAAATATAATTATTTGTTAAGAAAAATGTTTAAAAAAATTAATGGGGGGGGGGGGGGGATTGGCAATTTATTCAACAATGTTAACCAGTGTAACATTTTCGGGGTTATTAGATCAGAAAAGCTAATTTTGTGTAACAGATGTTATAAAAATTAACTGCGGGGCGGGGGTTTGGAATTTCGTCTAAAATGTTAACTGATATGTCATTTTTGGGGTTATTGAGGTCAAAAAAGCTAATATAACATGACTATTACAAATTCAAAGAGAGGGAGATAAGATGAAGGGAGAGGGGAAGAATGGGTGCACTAAAAAGAAAAAATAAATATTTTATAAAAATGAACAAAATTAAGTTGACGAATATTATTTATTTCATACTTTTCAGTGCTTTTCCTTTGGTGAAGTTGGTTCATTTTGTGAAAAAATAGAAATATTTTTAGGAGCAATAATTCATAAATACAACGTGGCAAAATCTAATATTAATTTCATTTCATTTTGTGAGTGGCGGCTCCTGGAATTTCAGATTGTCTTATCTCAGTTCCTACGCATGGGACCCACACCAAATTATAAGATGTTACTGCTGGGTACTCTACAATCATTTTCGTGAAAAAAATGTTTAATTTTAAAATTTGCGAAAAAAAGTTAGTTTTTTGGGCCGCTTCACCTGATATCTGAGAAAGATCTGAAGAAAATTTTACTCTCATGTTTTTTTCATAACTTTAATCAGATTTTATCGGTAGAATTCAAATTTCATTGAATTACCTCTAATATCCTGATTAATTAGGTTTTAAAATTTTGACCCTAAAATATTTTGTCTAAGAAATAACTTAAAATGTCATTTCTTTAAGGCAAATTAGAATATTTTCACCAAATTTGGAATTTGTCGATAAAATTTGATATACTTTATGAAAAAATATGGTAAGTAAAGTTTTCTTCAGAACTTTCTCAGATCTCAGGTGAAGCGGCCCAAAAAATTAACTTTTTTTCGCAAATTTTAAATCTAAATATTTTTTACGAAAATGTTTATAGGGTACCCAATAGTAACATCCTATAATTTAGTGTAAGTCCCATGCGTAGGAACTGAGATACGACACATCTAAAATTTCAGGTGCCGCCACTGCATTTACCTACCTTTTCTATCAGTTCCCTGTGTTCGACCCCGATTTTGCGCCATGTTATATTGAAATTCCTCTAGATACGAGTATAACTAACCTAACCTAACCTAACTCATGTTTCATATATTCATAATCATGATATCAAAACTACACTATTATCACCTATACCACGCGGACGAAGTCGCGGGAGAAAGCTAGTTATGCCAAGCTTTTTTTACTGTACCACTAACTACTTTTAATTAACAAATTAGGACGCCTATTTAGTTCTTAAATTTATTGTTCGGTAAATTCCATATCTTGCATCGTTTTGAAATTATGTAATAAATTAGTCATTCGTTTATCCTTTTTAAGAAGTTTTAAAACGGCAAATACCAACGGATATTTGGCTAAATACTTATATATAAAAGGCGATGTCCTGTTAAACAGAAAGCAAGAAAAATTGTTTTTAAATAAAGCGCAGAATATAGCCGAGTATCAAGGTAATTCAGGTCTGTTCCAAAAAAATAGTTTTGGTTAGTCAAAGGGTCTTGATCAGCCTGTATTCCGAAAACGATGCATTTTAGGACATACATATGGACTTCTTTAACTTACAATCAGCCTAGGAATCACATTCTGAAATATTCTCTACATATTTAATATCACCTTGTACAGTAAAATATCCCCTCCCGCATAACATAATATCCTGACAAGGGGAATTTATCCGTTACTAGAGATTTATTTGGCAGTCTACATAATGAATTTTCTGTTATCTAGAAACCTACATATATTAACCACAAGACCAAAAAAAATTATTAAATGTTTAATTTATTAAAATTAAAAAAATAATAATAATTTTGTCTGATGCATTCGATTAACTTTATTTTTTAACATATTTTCAAATACTAAATTCTTTGCTAAATAAAATGCTTTAAAATCGTTATTTTTCTTCGCAAACATTTTTTAATTTCTAGTGACCTTTAGGCCGGCGCCGGCCGCACATGAAAACAGGAGAGTTTCATGTTTCCTGTTTCGCGTTTCAAGTTTCTTTGATGTGCGGCCGGCCTAAGAGTTTCCATTCCTATTATTTTGTTTCTTTTAGCCTTGCTGTTCTGGAAAAAAAACTTTCCAGCATAAACATTCAAAAGAGACATGACCTAACATAATTAATTAAAGAAATTAAAGTTTTATTTGGTAATTTTCCATTACTTACTTATAGAATTTTTGTGGGACACGGTACAAAAAGGGAAAGTACAAAACAAAATTTTAATTTCTTTTGATGAATTTTGTCTCTTTTGTGTGTTTATGGGCGAAAGTCATTGGTTTTTGATAGCAAATAACTAAGCAGCAGCAATGTAAATAGAAAAACAAAAAAGTAGAGATGATAACTCTTAAGGGAGATTTGACTATACTTATAACTAAACTGAAATGTATACGGTGAACCAAAAAAATACGATAATTTTATTACAAAGTGGATTTTTGAAAAAAAGAAACTTATTCGCTGAAAGTAAAGTTAGTAAAACAAAAATTAATTAATAATTATTAAGTTTATTTAAATGCTGTATCTCCTAGAACAAGAACTTCTAAGATTTATTGACTTTCAATTCTATACGATTCAATTTCTATGTTTCTAACATGTTGATTATTAAGATTTTCTATTTCTTATTTTTGGCACATTGCCTCCGAGGATCAAAAATCGTACGTTTGCAAGTACTCGACACGTCACAGTTTGATATATCAAAACACTACACAGACACTAATATGTTTATTTGGCATTTATTGTGACATTTTGTCACGTGAAGAAAGCGGACAGTCATCAATGATTACACGATTTCGACGTTGGTCTGGAGAAATTATTGTCTGTGCAACTGGGTAAATATGTGTAACTTTTCTACCATGATTATAAAATGAAAGATAGCCGATAACAATGATTGTTGTCATTATCTTGACAATGACTAACAATCAAATTTATCCTATAATCATAACTTAACGGTTTTTTATTTAGACCGCGAGACTGACCAGCAAGAGATTTTTTTAAAATTCCCCCTCTGTATTACACAGCAAAGAAAACTAAAATTTTAAATGCAATCTTATGCCACGTGGTACCTTATTTTAAAGGCCTTCAAAAAAGAAATATTTTACCGCGGCGCAAACCCTAGGTCCGTATCTTAATTTTTTTTAAATGGCAAGCCTATAGAAATTAAAAATCGTGAAAAAAAGATTAAAAATTTAAAAGTTGTTCAAAATGACCACCATGAACTTCTTGGCAGTAATAAAGTCGATTTTGGAACTCTGCCAAGAAATAACACCTGCCATTCTCAAAAATGAGTTCCAAAATCGACTTCATTACTGCCAAGAAGTTTATGGTGGTCATTTTGAACAACAGTTACAAGAGTTAAAAAGGTATTTAAATTTTAAATTTTTTTCACGATTTTTAATTTGTAAAGGTTTGCCATTTAAGAACAAATTAAGATACAGACCTCGGGTTGGCGGTAAAATGTTTCTTTTTTGAAGACCTTTAAAATGGGGTACCACACAGCATAGGGTTGCATTTAAAATTTTTGACGCTGAATACCAACCCAATCAAAATAAAAAAATAATAATACCTATATATTTTTAAAGATTTTATTTGTGGTGATTTATACAAATACACTAATAATTACAAACAGACAAAATTCGGTCAAGTGCAAGCTATACTTGCACAATTAGTATTCCGTGCCATCAGCCCCCCACTTAACCTGAGCAAATCTTGACCGCCCGTTCTCCGTCCATCTGCCGCGCTACCCGCTGCCGACGGCACCAACGCCGTATCACATCGCGTATGCACGGAGCTAAGTGGGGGAGCGTGTCGAGTGAGCCAAATTAAAAATTTTAAACAACGTGTAACAACAAAAGTTGTTCCTTACATCGTGAGAAATATTTTTTGTCGAAAAACTTTTCTCTAGAACCAATGGTTCAGCTGTTATAAGAAAATAAACAATTTAATTGTTTATAACAATTGTTCGCGCAAGAATTTTTCAAACCTGATAATTTTAGCTCAATCTACACCCGATTCTTAATGTTCATGATTTTTTTCTGAGCGATTCTTTTGTTCATGAGGGTGGGGGACAGCAATTTTTATGCGTTTCTCCTGAAAATTGTTAAAAAAGTGCGTAAAAAAGACATCATATATATCGCTGAATTCGTGCTTCAATAAGCTTTCATTTGACACTCCACACGATGCCCTTTTTTTCATATCCCAATCTCCCCTAGAATCAAAATTCAACTTTTTATACTTCACATCTATAATTGGGCCACCACACTCTATGTCTGTGCTAAATTTCAAATTTTTACGGCGAATGGTTTCAGAGAAAATTGCCTGTTACAGACGGACACCGAAGTGATTCCATTTTGCTAATTTTAGCACGGAACACTAAAAAAACATGTTAAAAACTTCTTCATAAAATAAACATGCCGCCTGAAGAAAATGCATAGTAATTTAGCTGCCAGCTGCATTGAGTTAAGACTGGGTTTAAATAATATCCCTAATTCTAATTGAATTTTTTTGTACGTGGTATTATAAAGGTGTTCAATCATTAGACAATTAGACAACATTTATCATAAAAAGAGATATTTATTATAAAAATAATAGATATCTGGCAATTCGTCCAACAAAAAGTACGAAGTATGACAAACCGACAATCTCAGGGGCTGTCACGGTCCCCCTGGCCCTCCTCTGCGGGCGCCCATGGCCCCTGGACTCACCTATGTTTACAACTCTTGTTTGTGAAATATAACTATAAATGTGATTTATTGCGAAAATTCAAGGGCAATTTCTACTTCTTGAATAACAAATATTAGTAGTTAAAAAATCTATGTCCTTTATTTTTTGATCTTCTATATTACTCGTACCTGTATACCAAATTTCATTAATAATAACCAGTTCTGTCGATCTTCAGATATAACAAAGTAACATTAATCTAAAATAAATGCTCTGCTTTGCTTTTTACAGTCTGACAACACTGTACGGATCCCACTTTATATATATATATATATATATATATATATATATATATATATATATATATATATATATATATATATATATATATATATATATATATATATATATATATATATATGCAAAATGTCTTATACGCCTCCAAAATATATATGCTTTCATAGAACACGCCTCCAAAATCGGAGGCGCATTCGCAAAATCCGAGGCCAAAGCGAATTTGCGTGTATAATGGATTTATTTGTAGATTTAAGTCAGCAGAAGAAGTTTCACAAATTTTTGTTCGGAGGCTTTTTGGGTCGATATACATGTACAGTTATACAATGCAGTTCACAATATTTTATCTACGGGGCGCCACCGTTTTATACGCATATACACTTTAATTAATGGTACTGACGAATTTGCCTCCACATGCTCTCCGTACTATTATGCCTCTGAAATATGGCAACAAGGTAAGGAGGCCAATAATACGGAAGATTTAAGCGTGTGTAAATAATTTACTTTTATGATTATTTTATGTTTTAAAGTAGTTGCTGAAATTACGATTGGGGCTCCGAAAATGTACGTATGTGTATAAGATCGGTGAACGCTTTGATATAGGGGTCTGTAACTTTATTTGTACAGTTTTTTATATGATAAGAAAACGATAAAAATAGATAATAGATACTCTTATTACTAATGTATGTTACAGTAGTAGAAGTTTATTAAAATTTATTTTTGCTAAATTGTTGTCACGCTCTAACACGAAACATTACCAAGTCTAAACAAAAGAGATATTGCCCACATTTAGAGGGATGTCCACTAATGGTGTCGAGATTATGCTTAAGTTCGTATATTGTACAGAGGCGTGGTCAAAAATTAAGCGCAAGAGTAATATAACAAATATTAAAGTTGAATGAAGTCTACTTGTCACTTGTCAGGTTTACACGTAAATATGTAGAATGAGAATTTAGAGTTCTCTAAACCACCTGAAGATGCCTTATATAATAAGGACTAAACAAATGATGGTAAAACAAGCTATTCTCCGGACTATATGTCTCTACGAGCGCTGGATTACATACCAAAATTTGCCGTATTTTCTTCTAACATGCAAGAAACTACCAGGAAGAAGGAAACTTTTAGTTCTCATCAGTACAAGATAGACGAACATACCTTTCTTCGGAAAAAGTAAATCCTTTTGAAGCTGTGATGTCGAACTGTATAAGCAGTAAGACATAGGCAGCGCCTATGTCTATCTTGTACTGATGAGAACTAAAGAGTTCGAAACCGGTCTGCAGGTGACGACATCCTAACTAAAGAAAAAGTTTCCTTCTTCCTGGTAGTTTCTTGCATTCTGAAAACGTATTTTACAATCTAACTCTGTTAGAAGAAAATACGGCAAATTTTGGTATGTAATCCAGCACTCGGAGGGACATATAGTCCGGAGAATAGCTTGTTTTACCATCAATTGTTTAGTCCTTATTATATAAGGCATCTTCAGGTGGTTTAGAGAACTCTAAATTCTCATTCTACAAATATTAAAGTGTTTTTCTTTAATTTAGTATAATATTAGGAGTTTTTGATATTCTTGGTTTTCTATTTAAAGAGCATGTTTTCGTTTGTTTCTGAGCTAAACTTACAGACACGCCCCTAAAGGTGTAACTTTTTCTGCTAAAATTTCACTACAACTAGAACTAGTTCTTGGACCTTAAAGGAATGTCTGAAGTGTTCGAATGAAAGTTTTTCAATCAAACGTTCCTATCAAAACCCTTCTGTTCTAGTTATCAAAATTACCATGTTATTTTTGTTTAAATTTACCTGACACTGAAAAAATGCGAGAAAAACTTTTTATCGTAATATTTAACGGCGTAGTATAATCGACACATTATAATAATTATCTGTAACATACACACTTTAAATGAGATTTTGCGTAATTTTTTCTGTGTGGCATCAACTTTATTGAAACAAGGGCCTGCAAATGTTTAGTTTTTGAGTCGCTGGCGAATCCATTTGCACACGTTTTTAAAAACGCTATGGTTAAATTTCAGCGGCTCATTTCTTGGCGACTAGCATTAAATGCTGGTCGCTGATTTTCAACAATATGTTTTTTAGAAACGTGTACCAACGTCGGTCGTCAGTACCAACGTGTACTGACTACTCGAAACGTTTGGAATCGCCTGGTTAAATAGTCTACTATGTTTTCACCCATTTAATGAAGGATTTTATTAAAATGCTAAAACGTATTTATTTATTTTTAATATTTAAATCTATTAGCAATTTTGATACTTTTTTATTACTTACTTATAATTTCTCTTAAAGTCAATGCGTTGCTTAGGGTTGTTAAAGACTTAAGGCAATAAAAAACAAAAAGATGTAAAAAACTCCTTATGTTAGGTAAAAATGGAAAAATACACAACTTTCAACGTTAAAATATAGCGTTAAACAAAAAGCTTAAAGCCCATGTTGACGCAACTCTGTCAAGCGTCGTATTCGGGTTTCAGGAGGTAGCAAATTCATATCTAATTTTTTTTTAATTAAAAGGGTCCCAAAGCACATCAAATAATTTTCTTTTAACCACTATGAAAACGTACGTCTATGATGTAGAAAAAATTTTAAAACAGTGGAAATGTGCGTTGTGACTGCATCAACACGCCAAAAATGAAATTCCATAATTAACCGAGCTATTAGCTTGTGTCCACCTTAAGTAAGACACTGGTACGCATTGGTCAAATTTATTTTAGAACCTTATATTTTCCATGGTATACTAGCTAATAAAAAATATTAAAATAGACTTTCTAGAAAATATCCATTCAAAATATTAAAATTAATAAAGACACCCAAATAGATTTGGTTCTTTTTAAATATTATATTTATTTTCATTTTTTATACTTAAAAAATTGTTTTAAAGTCGACAAAAATAATAGTAATGAAATAAATCATTGCTTAAAAACTTACATGAATATCAAAATTTAATTCTACCCTTTACACCTGGTAATGGTGGATTTTTAAGCTAACAAAATTCTAAGTAGATTATATATTATATATATCAACTTTAGCTTTTACCGATTTACAGCTAAATAATGTAATCTACATCAAAATGATTTTAAAAGTTATTTAGAAAAAAATTACAGGTGAGACAGGTGTAAGAAATTATAGGCAAAGAGGAAAATAATAGAGCTTAAATTTGTTTTATATATATTATTATTTTCACACTGCGTAACTTATAAAGGATACAAAAAATCTGCCTTTCACGGAACAGAAATAAAAATATAAAAAATCGGTGCAGTGCAAGCTATACTTGCACAATTAGTGTTCCGTGCTCCCCACTTAACCTGAGCAAACCTCGGCCGCCCGTCCTCTGCCCATCTGCCGCGCTACCCGCCGCCGACAGCACCAACGCCGTATCACATCGCGTGTGCGCGGAGCTGAGTAGGCCAAATTACAAATTTTGAGAATCGTGTAAGCACAAAAGTTGTTCTTTACATGGTGAGATATATTTTTTGTCGAAAATCTTTTTTTCTAAAACCAATAATTCAGCAGTTATAAGGAAATAAACAATTAAATTATTTATGACAATTGATCGCGTAGAATTGTTCAATCCTGATAATTTTGGTTTAATCTAGGTACACCTAATTCTCAATGTTCATGATTTTTTTTCAGATTTTTCTAAACGCTCCTTCTGGTGATAAGTGATAAGGGTGGTGGGGGACAACAATTTTTACACGTTTTTTCCGAAAAATATTTAAAAAATGCATAGAAAATATATTATAAATATTGTTTAATTCGTTCTTCAATAAGCTTTCATTAGGCTCCCCACAAATGCCCTTGAAAAAAATTTCCATTTCCCAATTTGCCACCCTAAATTAACCCCCAGAATCGAAATTTAACTTCCTATACTTCACGTCTATAATTGGTCCACCACACTCTATCTCTGTGCTAAATTTCAAATGATTACGTTGAACAGTTTCAGAGAAAATCCCCTCTGACAGACGGACGTTTTTAGTGTTCCTTGAAATGGAAGTGATTCAATTTCAAGGAACACTAAAAAAGGATAATTAGACAAGAATAAATAAGATTTAATATGTTAAAATGGATAAATACTCTGATGAAACAATAAATAAAAACTGCATATAGTTTTGCCAGCGACAGAGCTATATGTGAAAAACATTAATAATATATTATAAATATGAAGTTAAATTTTCTAAAGTTGTCCGCCCTATACAGGAGCGTATTATCCAAAAAGCCTAGAAAGCTCGGGCTTAGGCTCCTAAAACTTTTAAGGGTGGCGCGTCAGCGATGCAATTTTTAAAAATAAACAAGAAATTAAAAAAAAATCAGTTTTAATAATTCAGAATTACTGTCAAGGTAAGAATAAATTCCTACTTGGTTCTCAGTTTATATACTTTCTTATAACTTCAGTACATCAGTTCAGTACTGAAAATATATAAAATTCTTTGCATGGATTATCTGTCGTGAAATAATAATAAACTTTCAAAATGCAAAACTATTTTGTCTTTAATTGTCAACAGTAGCACGTAACCTACATTAACTAGTAAGCTATAATATCAACTCAAACTGTAGCACATGCAAGTTTATAAATAATAACTAACTAATGTAAAATGTAACTAAGTATTATAAGTATTATCGTAGGAAAATATACAGTGCCTTAACTAGAGCAAAAACCAGCAAAATTAAATTTTTTAAGTGGCCCGCCCTATATCTAGGGCATCAACAGTGCCTTAAATTATATCAACGATAAAATCTTTAGCTATAGACAAAACACAATTTTTGTATTTTAGTTACAGCGACGAAATCAGAAATATAGTTTTTGAGGTTGGATTCCGCCCTGTATTGGCCGGTTTCGAGCCAGGACAAAGCCTAATTTATATGCAATTTTTTTTTTATTTTGTTCGAGTAATTAGCAAGTTTTCGCGCCCACGGACAGACTGACGGAAATGAGAAAATATTTTTTTGCGAATCAGAAACCCCAAAATATAAAGATCTGAAAAAATTTCGGGAGGCGATTATTAAACGAAGAAAATATTAACTCCTCCAGCGAGGGAAGAAAAAGATAATATTTGTTTGTTCTATATACAAGGTAAAATGCACTTTAAAAAAGAAAAAGTCACGAACTTACGCTTAATCCCAGTCGGGGAAAAAGACATAGAAAAGATTTTTTTAAACTTCCAACCCTGTATAAAAATTTTATCAAGTTTTTTTACGTAAAATCGTCATTTGCGTGTTTATTTCTTTTAAGCTAATGTTTTAGAGTTATTACAAAACTAAACAAGCATTTTTCTACTCTTTCACATTCTGTTGTAAGAAAAATCGAAATTGTCACTGAAAGCTTTGGGTTCATCAGAATGCTTATATTTTCGAATTAAAGAAACAATAAAAAATACTATTATATCAACGGTAAAAGACTTAGCTACATACAAAGTATAATTTGTGTAAAATGTATCATTTTAAACAAAAAATAGATACTATTTATTAAAATGTGCTCGCTCACGCTGTTTTTAAGTTTCCGCGCCAGCATACAGACGGAAATCGGAAACCATGTTTTCCCTGATCTGGGCACCCCCAAACGTGATCTGAAAAAATCTCGAAAGACTTTTTGTCGCCAATAAAATACTTTCTCTCGCGATAGAAGTCAAAAGATCAACCCTCTGAATGTGGCGCAAAATTTTGGGGATCATCAGACTGACGTAACCATCAATAGCAATCCTGCATAGTCAACACTTCTTCTAAAACAGAACTATGCCTGCTGCCTGAGGGTTACGTCAGTCTGATGATCCCCAACAAGGTGAAAGCTTACTGTCCTCCCGGCCCGGGATTTTCCATTAGTTTTTGGATGCCACATAATTTAATGCAAGCGCAGAACACACTGTCTTTTTGGTTTGTTATGCCCCAAACATTTTTATTTGACTACATTATTTATTATGGACACTAATATCTTATTTTTAGAAATTAATGTTTTAAAGTGTTCATGCTGTACATAGTTAATCGGAAATGTTTTGGGTTTTAAGCTAGGTCTCAGACTAATATATTTCTAAAATATTTTAGTTTTCCGTCAAGTAGTTTTTAAGTTTTCGCGCCAACGGACAGAGAGACCGACGGAATGCGAGATTTTGTATTGCTGTTCACTATATTTTACAATAATATTATAAGCCGTTTACTGATATGTTTAAAAAACGAATTTACCACGTGCCACCTTGTTGAAGACGTTACTTAAATTTGGCAACGTTGTCGGAGGCGTATGCGATCGTTGTGCGCATAAAAATTTATACAGAGGAGGCTTACTAGACGTAAAATGTATGGAGGCGTGTTACATTTAAAAGTATAGTAAAAATTTGTATCTTTTTTGGATGCTTATTTCTTACCCCTCTCACCTTGCTTACGTAGACATTTACTATTTAAAGCTATTTGAATGCAATATACACGGAAATCTTTATTCTTCACAGTGGAGGCCTGGGTGCCTGTGTAACGTATGGAGCCCAGTTAGATAGCCATGCACGTATATATATATATATATATATATATATATATATATATATATATATATATATATATATATATATATATATATATAGAGCCATTATCGACAGATTTGTATAGCACGAAAACTCAGATTTAAGCCAACAAACTATACAATTTTTGTTTAAATCTCACTAATGGTTACATTTTTATCATTAATAAAAAGAATACTTACAAGTAATATATTTAGCATTTATTACTCGATAAAAGATTCACGTCATGTGAAATAAATTTTGAAGTACGGTCCTGTCTATCACACGGCAAACGTTCGACAAGGCGCAAGCCCGCAGAAGATTGTCTTTGTTTACGGATTCAGCAATTTGCCACATTCGCATATTGACATTATTTCTCTATTATATATTTTCTCTATGACTTTTACGCATGACTTATAACGCCATTTTGAACATATGTCGTATGCTAAATTTTTATTTTGGCGTTTGATAAGTGGCAAGTGACAGTTGGCATATCTTAAATGGCAGGTGATAGCTAACATACTTTTATACATGACTTCTAACGCCGTTTTGAACACGTTACGTATATTACATTTCTAATTGCAAACGATGGTTCTTCTAGCTGCAAGTATACATCTCATCAGCACAATATTTTATGAGAAGCCGATGGCCAGGTCGGTTAGAGCGTTGCTGTTCCACAACATAAACACGCCAGAAGAGCTGGAATAAGAAATTCATGATATGACTGAGAACCTCCAGTTGGCAAGAAATCGCGTTGCCAGAAAAGTGCAAATAAAACCGGCAGAAGATAAGCTGCCTGATGAGATTGTGCTGATTATTAAGTTTAAGAATTCATTACGCAAAAGGTGGCAAAGGTTACAACGGCCGCAAGACCGCGCAAGATTGAGGGTATTACAAAGCACCATAAGAACAAAAATCAATCAACATAAAAACAAAGCCTGGGGAGACGTCATAGGGGGATTGTCCACAATGGACAACTCCCTGTGGCGACTGTCCAGGCGTCTCAGAAGTAAATTTAATAAAATCCCATCTCTAAGTACGACAACACCACAGACAAACATAGAAAAAGTCGACACATTGGCCGCGCACCTGGCGGAAGTCTGCAGGGGCGCGCCCAATGTGACGCCCGAACAAGACGAAATTACGACTTTTGTGAATAAATTTATGCACCGAAAATACCCAATCCCGCCGCCCATGCTACAAAAATTGTTTACAAAACCAAGCGAAATAATCAGCACAATCAGAAAATTACCAAATAACAAAGCACCAGGTGAAGATGAGGTAGCTTATATATTAATTAAAAACATGCCAAGAAAAACGGTGGTACAATTTACGTACATAGTAAACGCCATTATATTGCTGCAACATTTTCCGAAACAATGGAAGAGGGCAATAGTTATACCGATTCTCAAATCGGGAAAAGACCCAAGCAAGCCAGAATCGTACAGACCAGTGGCGCTTCTGAATGGACTGTCAAAAGTTGCCGAAAAAATTTTATTGCTAAAAATAGATAAGCGCAAACTAGAAGCTAAAATACCTACGTATCAATTCGGCTTTAAAAAAGAGCACAGTACCACACTTTTAATATCCAAAGTTATCCAGGACGCTCTGGATAAAATAAACATTAAACAAAATACTGTGCTCTTGGCTCTTGATATAAAAAGAGCATTTGATAGCGTATGGTATAATGGGCTTATCTATAAAATAATTAAATTCCACAACTTTCCCTTATTTTTAGCAACGCTTATTCATAGTTACTTAATAGGTCTCACCTTCCGCGTAAAAGTAGAGGGTGCCCTATCTGTAACACAAAAGGTCCATGCAGGAGTGCCACAAGGCACTGTATTATCATCAAAGCTCTTTAACCTATTAACTTCCGACATTCCCCAATTTCCATCAACCAATCTAGCCATGTTTGCGGATGATGTGCTGGTTTACGCCAGCTCTTATTACGCAAACGTGGCTAGATCTCACATAACTAACCACCTCCAGTTCCTTATCCCCTGGTATTCGAGATGGAAGCTCGAAGTAAATGAAACAAAATGTGAATGTATCGTAGTAACTAAAAAGTTTACCAACAACCATATAAATATTCCTATCCGTATAAATGGCGCTCAGATTATTCCGTCGAGAAAACTGAAGTATCTGGGCGTCATTATTGATTCCCGCCTAAAATTCCATAATCACACTTCCTATATAATTCAAAAGGCATTTGTTGCAATGCAAAGCCTTTATTCCATCCTTTGCCCCCGTTCCCCTCTGTCCCCTCGAAATAAACTGATAGTATACAACCAAATAATAAAGCCAGTCATGACGTATGCTGCACCAATCTGGTGCAGCATGTCTGACACACAAATGGCGCGGCTACAAAGAATCCAAAATAAAATCTTAAGATGCGTGACTTCGGCGCCAAGACGCACAGTCATAGGAGACCTGCACAGAATGGCTAATACGCCGCTCTTTGGCGATTTTGTGCAGGAAACATCAAATAAGTTTTATAAGACAAAAATAAATTCCTCGGTTCTAACACAAAACTTAACAAGAATCAGACATGGCGACGAAGTGGCGCATGGACCATTATACAAAAGACTGCCAGTTTATTTCGAGGAGATAAATCCCTAAATCCAAAATCCTATATGTTTCCTCTACACGAAAACTTACAACAATGACTTAGAGCTTCCATCCGAAACAATCCCTCTTTCCCATTGGCTGAATCGCCAGAAAAGGGGAGTGGCTTGTTAAGGGAGTGGAAGAGCACTCAAAATAAAAAATGACTATACTACGAACTAGTAGACTCCCTGCTGTCGTAGAGATAGGTCATAAATGCCGCGACGCTGCGACCATGAGCTTCGCTTAATTATTTCTCAAAAAAGTATAAATAAATAACGCTTGTAAATACTTAATAATAATAATAGTCTGTAAATACTGTAAATATTACATCATAATATACATTTACGCAAGTAAATTTGTATATTGTACATAGAAACAAAAAATTTTAACGGAATGTAAGTGGGTGTAAATAGGAATGTAAGGAGAATGAAAGAATGGGAGAGAAAGATAGCGAGTGAATGGAAAACTACCAAGTAAGACATAAAATAAGACTGTAAATAAATGCTACAAAAGTACCTGATCTTTAAAGCTGGTTTTTCTGTGTTTTCCAGCAAAACTATATTAATAAAATTTCACATAAATAACTGTACATACTAAATATTTTTCTAACGAATCCTGAAATTATCCACAGCCCTTGAAAGATTACTTCGGGGAGGGCTATCTTGATGCATTTAAACATTTCTACTTTACCCAAGGGTTAACATCAGCCCCAGCCATTGCCTGGCTGCGTTTTTCGCGTGAATATATATTCGTGTATATTGTACGTGTAAATACTTGTTAGAATAGTTGTAAATAGTGAAATGTGAAAATATTATTAAGAATGAATAAATGTTTTGTAAGTGTTCCACTATGCAGGTCCCAGGTTCTAATCCTAGCATGGACAAAAATAGAGAAAAAAGTTTTTGACGTCATATTCGTGAAATAATAATATTTTAAGGAGTAGTACTAATGTCCGATGCAGTTAGGCCCCAAATAGATAGTGCCCAAGTAGTTGATGCACAAGTAGTTAATGCCCAAGTAGTTAAAGCCCAAAGTAGTTAAAGCCCCAAGTAGTTAAGACCAAAGTAGCTAACGCCCAAGAGTGTGACAGTTGACAGATGATGTATGACGTATGACAGATGACAGCTGGCAGTTGACAGCTGGTAGTTGACAGATGACAGATGACGTATGACAGTTGACAGATCTCGGATCGATTGAAGTAGAACTCCTCTTCTCCCCCTACTGTCGAGTGAAATGACCAAGAGAGAAAAAACAAAGAAGCAAGAAGATAAATTATCGGTCGCGTTTCAGGCTACGCTACGCACCCAAAGCGCTCGCAAAGCCGTCAACCCGGGTTGTGGAAGGCTAGGTAAGGGTGCTAGCCAGAATAGCCATAATTCGCGCAATACCAAAGCAGTATTGTCCTCGAACTGGAGGCGGTGTGTCGGCTGCGGTGGGATTAGAACATTCTTATTCTATAAAAATCGTTGTCAAAAAATTTGCGCAACAATCGGTCGAATCCGTCGCTCAAAATAAATTTCGTGTTTTAACACAGCGTGGGAGTTTTGTGCGACCACTTAGGAAAATACATGCTCCCAGAGACCCGTCGGGACCTGGGAAGCCGCAACTGGGGAAGGGACGATTTTATCTGGAAACCAAAAGTTAACCGAGCTGCTATGTTCTTGTCGCAACGTTGGGGAAAAAGGGCGCTTTCAAGATTCGTAAATGAGAAAATACTTAGTCTAAGGACTCTGTTCTTGTTGTACGTCGGTGGGGAAAGGCTTTAATAACCTATTTTCGTTTGGTGACAATGAAAATTCTTAGTCTGGCAGTTCTTCGTAACCAGATGAAGGAACTTAATCTCCGGCAAATTCATTGCTAATTGTCAATGACGACAAAAATCGTGTTAACTCAACGTCAGTTAATAATCACTTGGGGATTGTGCGTCTGGGGGAAAGGACGCACATTACTTCAATAATCATGGAAATTCTTAGTCCTTCGGCGTGGCCCGGCTGAGATAAATTACGGACATATATAAAGCCTTCAGGTTTTCACGCTTCAGTGAAGATCGAGTTTTCATCAAAAACTCCGCTTCTGGGAAAAGACGTACTTAGTGCTCTCCGATATAAGTACAGGAAAATTCTTTGCCAGGCGGCACTGTCCTTGCTAATTTTCGAGAGAGGCAGTTCGTTCTAAGTACGCGTCTTGGGATAAACTTCAACGCTCTTGGTCAAGGGAGTCTTGCACCGACAAGAATAACTAGAGCGGTATTCACTAAACGGTTCAAACTGGAATCTCTCAGATACGAGGGTACGGTCTTAGGAATAAGTAGTTAGGAAGGCGGGGTACTGGGACCCGATAGTGCCCTTTTGGCACTCTCGATGGCATCATCCCCTACACACATATTTCACCCCTTTTCCACCCCTCTCGAGCTGCGGGGGATTGTCTACAAGAAGTGTCATCACCGACCAGAGGCTGCTGACCAAAATGGCCTTATGAAATGACGTAATTTAAAAATCCAGAAAGGCATTATTCGATATCGTAGTGTCTCGCCATTTTGTCAAGAATCTATTTGAAAAAAAGTCCACCATATAATATTGCTGCTGCTGTGTTTCGAACCGGGGACCTCTGTATTGGTAGACCAACGCCTTAGTCACTGCGCTACTCGTGCTATTATTTAATATTTGCAAATTGGTTGATGTGTATTTGCATTTCACTTGTTTGGTGTATCAATAATTCGTCGTCGTATGCATTGCAAAAAAGTTTTTCTACCCAAGGCGAGGATCGAACCCGCGCACACACCATGTCGTGTATAAATTTCGTATTCCCATAGAACCAAGTACTAGGCCACGGTAGCGGCGAGTTGAATAACAAAACATTGAAAATGATATGTACTTAAGTGAGTTCGGACGTGGAACGTAGTAGGTATGTAGTATATGTTTTATGTATTTTTTTAGGTTGATAATATATCTAATAAAATAGTTTGGAGAAGCAAAACAAAATTGATCGATTGATTTCTGTCTTTTTCCCCATTGTATTCTGTAGTAGTAGTACCTAGGTAGAATTGATGTGGGTAAAAAAAACACGCCGCGCCGCTTAAAGTGAGAGCTAGACGACAAACTTTGCCGCGTGCATTACATATTGGTTGGTTGTCGTGTTGTTGTTGTATTCAATTGGAAGATTTTTTTTGTTCGATGCAGCCTAGCCTGGCCTAGCCTACCCTAGCCGAGCCTGTACTCATACGTCGTTAGAATTTCCTACTACATAAAGTGTAAAGTTGCTTTCTAAACTTTTGTCTAGAATAATCGGAAGATTTACATGTCTATTGAAATATTTTATTTAATAATTAGAACAGTTTAGTAAAATTAAGTAATTTTAATAAAATAGAGGTGGTCAGAATTGGGTCAAATAATAAAACTAAAAACAAAACGAAACCATTTTACATGTCTAGCGAATATATTTTATTTGAGAAATAATAATTACATCAGGATACTAAATTGGGGGAAAGTAAGAAAGTACATTTTTATTCACAACGTTTTAAAATTGATAGATCAAAAGTTGTAAACAACAACAACAACAAAAATAATGCACGTTAACAGAAACAGCTGCACCTGAGTTTTAAAAGTCAACAGCTATGTCTCAAATAATTAAAACAAATGTTAAACATTTACAAATAATTAATAATTAATTATACATCCATAAAATGCTCGATTTGAGCCCGATCTCATTAAAGATTATCAAACAAAACAAGTTCATAAATATACAGAGTATTAACGTTTTAGATTCAAGACAAAAACAGAAGTAGCACCATCGCTAATACCAAAAATATGCGTTTTGGTTTGTGCGCACGTTGTGAAAAATCGTCAAAAACGGGTCTGAGAGGTAGTTTGATTTAAATTCTACTAATTTTGTATTGTAACAACTAAATTTTGTTTCAGTCCGGAAAACTTAAAAAAATTAAAATTTTCGATCGTATGTCAAAATTAACATAAAATATAATGCCTTTCAAGTAGAGATCTTTATCAGCCAGGGTGACCAAGTCGCTTTTTTCACTAACTGCGCACGACTAGCACCATCGCTAATATCAAAAACATGCGTTTTGGTTTCTGCGCACGTTGTGAAAAATCGTCAAAAACGGGTCGGAGTGGTAGTTTGATTTAAATTTTCCTAATTTTGTAATATAAACCTCTATTTTTACATATTTTTGTGTTTGTTGTAGATATGTGTTAAGAGGAAATCAAGGAGGCGGACAACAATAAAATATTTATATCCTTATACTTACTCTTTGTATTTGACCTAAGTTTTCTGCTAAAACAAAACGAACCTATTTTACATGTGTCTAGTGAAATATTTTATTTTAATAATAATAATAATAATAATAATAATAATAATAATAATAATAAGCTACCGGTATAGTAAAATTAAGTAATTTTAATAAAATAGGATTTAAAACATATAAAGTTGAAAATCGAAACATATCTTTCGGCAAAAGGTCAAAATTGGTTCAAAAATTGCGCTTATCACTAGAATTTACTCAAAACAAAACGAACCAATTTGACAGGTCTAGTGAATATATTTTATTGGAGAAATAATAAGCTGCAATTTCTAAAAATGTTTTTTATAAGTATGGTAATTATTGAGATTAATGTAAACAGCGAATTTTTTCATGAAATTTGGCACAAACCCTAATTTTGGGTTGTAAATTAGGAATAATAAAAAAGCTAACCATAACAAACTAAAGTTACTATTCTGTCCAACTTAGTCAACAACATTTTTTAATTTTAACCTACATCACACCTAACCAAAATCCTATTGATCAGTAATCCAACACCTGCATTCTGATGCATGCAACCATATCTGAACAAAAGGGTGTATACCCAACCCAAGCAAACCTGAGCAAAAAGGTGGTCAGGTTTGCTCAGTTTTCATTGATATAGATACATATATATCTATATCAATGAAAACTGACCAAAACTGACCACCTTCTTGCTCAGGTTGGGTGAGCAAAAAGGTGGTCAGGTTTGCTCAGTTTTCATTGATATAGATATATAGATATATATATATATATATATAGATATATATATATATATATATATATATATATATATATATATATATATATATATATATATATATATATGTATATAGATACTTTGTTACTTTTCTTGAACCATTTATAATATATCTTTTTTATTGTTTCTTTCTTGGGATTAGGTTCATTATAAAAACATTTTTTTTTTATTATTTTTTATTAAAAGTCCATTGACGTTTCGACCCCTTTTCGGGTCATTTTCAAAATGTTTTTTTTATTTGGTTTGTTAAAAGACCTAAAAATACATTATTGGTTAAAAATTTTTTACAAAAACACAACAATACGACAGTAAAGGATTAAAATTTGGACATATTATTTTAAAATTCTACGTTCTTAACAGTAAACATTTTTCTACAATTGGAAGATATTTTTATTATACGCACCTTGAAAACTATAAGGTCTTAGAAGGACTAATCTGTTATTTGTTATCAGACACATTAAAACATACCAGAGTATTTTACGTGGAAAGAGAAAAAGCCGTCGTTTTTTTTTTTATAAAAAATGTAATCTATTGATTTGATATTAAGAGGATATGACTGATGTTGGTTAAGAGGAGATACTTTTTTTAATTTGCTGTAATTAAATTAGCATATATGCGGCTAAGTCCTCCTATATCTGTTCTGTCATTCAGAGCATTTTTATCTTTTTTTATTTCTATCATTTCTTTGATGGATAATTTATAATAGTTCTGATCTTTATTTAGAATTCTTGTTTGGTTGTAACTAAAGTCATGTTTTGTCTCTCTTACATGTTTACTCAGAGCTGTTGATGTGTTTTTTGTATATTTGTGTCCGTTAAGTCTGTTCTTTAGTAACTGAGATGTCATCCCAATATATTTTTTTGGACAATTTGTGCAAGGTACAGAGTATATCACATTAGATTGGTTCATAGTTGGTGTCGGACTCTTTAAGTTCGTGAAAAGAGAACCAAGTTTGTTTGTTGTTTTATGACAAGCCACTATGTTATGTTTTTTAAGAATACTATTTAGTTTTTCAGATAGTTCGTTTATATAGGGTAGTGATACATATTTGTTTGCTATTTCATCAGAGTTTTTTTTGGTACTAAAAGCGCTATTGTAGAATTTGTGTGTACGTTTACTAATCACTCTATTAATTTCGTTTTCTTTGAAACCATTTTGCAACAAAACAGTCTTAACTTTCTTTAAAATTTTGGGTCTTAGCTCGGGTGAGGTAAGCATAATAGCTCTGTCTGTCAAGCCAATAATGACACTTTGTTTTTGAGATTTTGAATGGTTGGAATTAACGTTCAAATATCTCCCTGACCAAGTTAGTTTAGTGTACCATTCTGTTATTATTTTATTATTTTTTCTAATTAGTGTCACGTCCAAGAAGCTTATTCTATTGTCTGTTTCTATTTCACTTGTGAATTGTAATTTCTTATGGAATCTGTTAAACTGGTAGAGTATTTCATTGGTTTTGTCACTTGGTAGAGCGATTAAACAATCGTCTACAAATCTCTTGAAAAAAAGTATATTGAAGTTCAAACTTTGAATGACTTTTTCTTCCAAATACTCCATGACAATCTGTGCAATGACAGAAGAGATTGGGGAACCCATGGCGCAACCATCTAATTGTTTGTAAAATTTGTCTTTGTATTGAAAGTAATTTGTATTTAGGGTTAAATTAATTGCTTCTATAAAGTTATTTTTTGTTAAAGTGGTATGTTGTTGTAATGAATTCCATTTTTCGTTTATAACTGTTTGGACAAGTTCCTTTGGTATGTTTGTGTATAAAGATATCACGTCTAGGGAAAGAAGCTTGTAGTTTTCTGGCATTTCTACTGAGTCAATAAACTTCTTAAACGCGAACGAGTCTTTAATAAAATGATTATTTTTTCCTGCTATGTTTGATAAGCAGTTTGCTAAATATTTGGACAAACCATATAGTGGTGATTGAATGCACGAAACTATTGGTCTAAGGGGTATGTTAGGTTTGTGGGTTTTGGGTAATCCATATATTTTTGGTGGTACCGCATTATGTATGGTTAATTTTTTAGCGTCTGTGTCATTTATTTCTTTGGCATTGAGAATTTTTTTTATAAATGTGTTATTAGTTTTTTGATATACATTTGTGGGATCGCTATTTATTTTTTTGTAAGTGTTTTCATCATTTAATAACGTTTCTATTTTTGATTCGTATTCTGTGGTATTCATTATGACTGTTTTGTTGCTTTTGTCGGATTTAAGTATTGTGATTTGAGGGTTATCTTTAATAAATTTTTTTGTTGAGTTTAAATTTTTTTTAATATTACTCTGTAGTTTATTAGTTTTTAATGTTTTATGTCTAATTTTAATTTTGTGGTTTGTGATTACGTTTGTTATTTCGGCTCTTATTGTGTCTTTTTCGTCATTAGGTTTATCTTGTATTATAGATTCCACTGCAGTTATATACTCTGTAACAGGCAACTCATTTTCATTTGTTACGTCTAGTGCAAAACCGGGTCCCAATGACAAAACTTCTGCGATTTCATTTGGTAAAGGGGTGTCAGAAATATTTTCAATCCATTTTGTGGTATTGTTTTGTGGAGAATTATTGGGAAAATTCTTCTTTATTAGGTTATTTATTTTGTTTTGATGTCTTACTTTTATTTTATTATGTAAATTTTGATATTTATTATTTTCCAATTCAAGAAACCTTCCAGCAATGTTATCCGGTAAATGTTCCACTATGTCTCGTTCTTTTTGTTTAATCAGTTTGTCAAGATCGTTTATTTTAACATACCCCTTAGACCAATAGTTTCGTGCATTCAATCACCACTATATGGTTTGTCCAAATATTTAGCAAACTGCTTATCAAACATAGCAGGAAAAAATAATCATTTTATTAAAGACTCGTTCGCGTTTAAGAAGTTTATTGACTCAGTAGAAATGCCAGAAAACTACAAGCTTCTTTCCCTAGACGTGATATCTTTATACACAAACATACCAAAGGAACTTGTTCAAACAGTTATAAACGAAAAATGGAATTCATTACAACAACATACCACTTTAACAAAAAATAACTTTATAGAAGCAATTAATTTAACCCTAAATACAAATTACTTTCAATACAAAGACAAATTTTACAAACAATTAGATGGTTGCGCCATGGGTTCCCCAATCTCTTCTGTCATTGCACAGATTGTCATGGAGTATTTGGAAGAAAAAGTCATTCAAAGTTTGAACTTCAATATACTTTTTTTCAAGAGATTTGTAGACGATTGTTTAATCGCTCTACCAAGTGACAAAACCAATGAAATACTCTACCAGTTTAACAGATTCCATAAGAAATTACAATTCACAAGTGAAATAGAAACAGACAATAGAATAAGCTTCTTGGACGTGACACTAATTAGAAAAAATAATAAAATAATAACAGAATGGTACACTAAACCAACTTGGTCAGGGAGATATTTGAACGTTAATTCCAACCATTCAAAATCTCAAAAACAAAGTGTCATTATTGGCTTGACAGACAGAGCTATTATGCTTACCTCACCCGAGCTAAGACCCAAAATTTTAAAGAAAGTTAAGACTGTTTTGTTGCAAAATGGTTTCAAAGAAAACGAAATTAATAGAGTGATTAGTAAACGTACACACAAATTCTACAATAGCGCTTTTAGTACCAAAAAAAACTCTGATGAAATAGCAAACAAATATGTATCACTACCCTATATAAACGAACTATCTGAAAAACTAAATAGTATTCCTAAAAAACATAACATAGTGGCTTGTCATAAAACAACAAACAAACTTGGTTCTCTTTTCACGAACTTAAAGAGTCCGACACCAACTGTGAACCAATCTAATGTGATATACTCTGTACCTTGCACAAATTGTCCAAAAAAATATATTGGGATGACATCTCAGTTACTAAAGAACAGACTTAACGGACACAAATATACAAAAAACACATCAACAGCTCTGAGTAAACATGTAAGAGAGACAAAACATGACTTTAGTTACAACCAAACAAGAATTCTAAATAAAGATCAGAACTATTATAAATTATCCATCAAAGAAATGATAGAAATAAAAAAAGATAAAAATGCTCTGAATGACAGAACAGATATAGGAGGACTTAGCCGCATATATGCTAATTTAATTACAGCAAATTAAAAAAAGTATCTCCTCTTAACCAACATCAGTCATATCCTCTTAATATCAAATCAATAGATTACATTTTTTATAAAAAAAAAAACGACGGCTTTTTCTCTTTCCACGTAAAATACTCTGGTATGTTTTAATGTGTCTGATAACAAATAACAGATTAGTCCTTCTAAGACCTTATAGTTTTCAAGGTGCGTATAATAAAAATATCTTCCAATTGTAGAAAAATGTTTACTGTTAAGAACGTAGAATTTTAAAATAATATGTCCAAATTTTAATCCTTTACTGTCGTATTGTTGTGTTTTTGTAAAAAAATTTTAACCAATAATGTATTTTTAGGTCTTTTAACAAACCAAATAAAAAAAACTTTTGGAAATGACCCGAAAAGGGGTCGAAACGTCAATGGACTTTTAATAAAAAATAATAAAAAAAAAATGTTTTTATAATGAACCTAATCCCAAGAAAGAAACAATAAAAAAGATATATATATATATATATATATATATATATATATATATATATATATATATATATATATATATATATATATATATATATATATATATATATCAATGAAAACTGAGCAAACCTGACCACCTTTTTGCTCAGGTTTGCTTGGGTTAAAATTTTCAAAATTTGTGGGAAAAACGATTTGTAAATTTAGAGTAGTAGTAGAGATAGATGGTATGTTCTGCATCAAGTGCACCCAAGCAAAGTGTGCAAACCCAACTCCGATACCGAGTAAACCAGAGCAAACCCAACCGGTACCGAGTGAACCAGAGCAAACCCAACCCAATACCGAACGCACCCAATCAAACCCAACCCAATACCGAACGCACCCAATCAAACCCAACCCGATACCGAACGCACCCAATCAAACCCAACTGTCACCTGTCATATGTCATCTGTCACACTCTTGGGCGTTAGTTACTTTGGTCTTAACTACTTGGGCACTATCTATTTGGAGCACTATCTATTCGTCTTCTTCTTCGTCTTTCTGCCGTTTTTGTTCACGATGACGTCACAAACTTTTTAATCCTACCTAATTAAATGTATTTATTTCGTAAGTCGCGTATGCACTGAAAAAAGTTTTCTGTCCAAGGCGCGGATCGAACCCGCACACACCATGTGTATAAATTTCGTATTATATACGTTTCCCAGCTATAGAACCAAGTACGCCACGGCACCTAGTTGAATAAATAAACATGGAAAATGATATCTTCCGGGAGTTTGGACGTGACGTAGTAGGTATGTTTTATGTGTTTTTTGCGATATACAAATTAAAAAATACGTCACGTGCTCGGGAGCGCTGTCAGAAGGTGTTTAAAAA
Source organism: Philopedon plagiatum (assembly GCA_963971165.1). Taxonomy (NCBI): domain Eukaryota; kingdom Metazoa; phylum Arthropoda; class Insecta; order Coleoptera; family Curculionidae; genus Philopedon; species Philopedon plagiatum. The sequence continues at coordinate 45,272,647 of OZ020194.1, forward strand.
AAGAATGGTGTTGATCGGCCCTTTGGTTCCGGAGAAAATAATAGTATTGTGCTACTACATACATATAAAGCGTAGTGCGCGTGGCATGTTTTTGCGATATAAGAATTAAAAAATACGTCACGTGTTCGGGGGCGTTGAAAAAAAGAATGGTGTTGATCGGCCCTTTGGTTCCGGAGAAAATAGTAGTATTATGCTACTACATACATATAAAGCGTAGTGCGCATGGTCAGAGTGCTGGCAGTACTGGCAGCAATTTTAAACTCTAGCTGGGGACGCGGAGTCTCGACTTTGGTGAGAGTACAAAATTGCTGCCAGTATTGCCAGCACGTTCGCAGCGCCCTCTCACTAACGATCGCTGGCCAATCTTTGAACTACGCCAGCATACTCACAGCGCCCTCTCACTAACGCTCGCTGGTCAATTTTCGAACTAACCGAAGGTTGGGCCGAAAGTCACCGAGGACTACCGAGTGAGAACGAAGTGGGTAACGGTGTGTCACCGCGGGCCGGTCGACGAGCGTGGTCCGGTTGGCGGTTGTGTTAGCGATAAGCAGCAGTCTTAGACACCAAAAAAATAATAAATTTAAATTAACAAAAAAGTCCCAATCATGATTGTAGACTCGTACGAAAGCTCTCAGTGGCGTAGAAATGAAATATTACTGTAACATGTAATGAAAAATACAGTGTTGCTGAGTCTATTCGAGGTTGTCACTCAATGAGTGTAGGGTAAAAAAGTAGGCTAGAGTCTGTTGAATGTTCACGTAATGCCAAAGGTGATTGTAGACCCCTACGGAAGCTCTCAGTGGCGTAGAAATGAAATATTTCAGTTACATGTATTACAAAATACACTGTTGCTGAGTCTATCCGAGGTTGTCTCTCATTGAGTGTAGGGTGAAAAAGTGGGCTAGAGTATGTTGAATGCCTCTGTGATGCCAAAGTTGATTGTAGACCCGTACGGAAGCTCTCAGTGGCGTAGAAATAAAATATTTCAATTACATGTATTAACATATAAAGTTCTGTTGAGTCTATCCGAGGTTGTCACTCAATGAGTGTAGGGTGAAAAAGTGGGTCAGAGCCTGGGGAATGCCTCTGTGATGCCAAAGTTGATTGTAGACCCGTACGAAAGCTTTCAGTGGCGTAGCAATGAAATATTACTGTAACATGTATTAAAATATACAGTGTTGGTGAGTCTATCCGAGGTTGTCACTCAATGAGTGTAGGTGAAAAGCATGAGCTGGAGTCTGGGGAATGCCCACGTAATGCCAAAGTTGATTGTAGACCCGTACGGAAGCTCTCAGTGGCGTAGTAGGTATGTTGTATATATTTTAGGTGGATACTATAATAATAATAATAATAATAATAATAAAATAGTTTCTTTATATTTAACATACATCACGTGTGCCAACCGGTGCACTCGCAGCCGACGTTATCGGGAACGGCTCGTCGTCGTCGGCTCAAGGTGGCCCTACACACGAAACGGTGTTGCTGTCGAGGGTCTTACCGCGTATACCACAATATTACATGCTTTAAAGATTGCATCATCAGCGGAAAAAATACCAGACAAAGCGCGCTAAAATTGATCGACAACGGTCGACGGTGCACCGCTCACTTTTTTGTGTAGATGCGCTTGGGAGCGCTTTTCGACGTATAGAGATGTAATAAAACTTGTAATTATAGAAAATTATTTATTGAACCACAATATACATATATCCATATTTAACAACTTTATATACAAAATTAGTTAATAATATTAAACAGGTTACAGCTATGAATATAAGTACACTAGAAATACTGTTCATATTTTCGGATAAAGATGGGGTTAGTAAAGAATTAGTAGTAGGAGTAATAGTCGGAGATGCGATCTCATTCTTACACTTGCTAAGGAACGACATCCATCCTGTTTCACGAATCGTCGAATCTTGAAAGAGAAACTGAACCTTGTAGTGAAAAGAGCTGCTGCTGCTGCTGCTGCTGTTTGATGGAGGTATCGTGGTGGAGAATACGGGTATGTGACCAGTAATCTGAGGGTTGAAAGCCATCAGAATCCACGGACTGCTAGCGTTACAATCTCCAAAATCGAACAAAACAGAGGCGTTTTTAACATTTAAAGGCCGATATAAGTAGAAGACGTTGTGTACTACTGCAACCAGCAGAATGAAGGACGAACTTAACATAACCATGGCTGAAATCAAAATGATTTAAAGCGTCGAAGAATAGAGATTTATAATATCATAAAGGTGTATAATTTCACAGCAACCGGGCGTTAACCGGACAGCAACCGGGCGTTAACAGGACAACAACAGGACGCTAACCAGACAGCAATAGGGTATCAACAAGAGGCGTTAACTGGAGATCAACGCGTTAAAATGATTTAAAGCGTCGAAGAATAGAGATGTATAATATCATAAAGGTGTATAATTCCACTGGTTAATAACACCAACAGCGGTAGTAAGAACAGAAAACTAACATGGAGAGTTCGGAGCGATTCGGGTTTTATCTTTTTCAAGCTTCGGGGTGTTTACACCTTTTTCATTTGTCGACACTTCCACAATACTTTAGCTAACCGACAATGTTTAGAGTACTTATAGTGATCGGCTAACGGATCGTCTCCTTCCTTCCAATCAGCAAACTCACAATGACAAAATGCACATTTAACTATATCTAATCGTTGGGTGTAATAAAAACCAGCCCGTGCTAAGTCTTTAGGACTAACTTTATTGGTCCAATTTTCAAACGTAATCAGTCTTTCTTCAAAAGTATGAATGACGCCAAGACCATCGTCTACAGCAATCAGTACAATCTACACTGCGGCTAATCATTTTACGTCTTTCTACTTAGACTAATCGAACTATACTAATAAATAAAACAAAAAACATATGTTATATACTTTATTCCATGTCATTTAAAAACAATGTCGGAAATTATACAATAACTTGACATTATTACAGGCACAATGCCAAACATTAAAGTCCTTATGATGAAAACATTCTACAATTTTGTTATATTTACTTAATTTAGGCTCAGTCTTTAAAGGAATACTAAATATAAGACACAAATCAAAAATCTGTTTTAAACAAGTTGCCTTTACATCTCCCTTAACCAGAAATTTAGGAGAGTCATACCGAAGACAGATGTCACGTAAAACAATTTCAAATTGGTTCAAGTCCAAATAGCCAGACTCCCACATTAGTCCATGTTATTTTTCCTCCAAATGTTCTACTATTTTAAGATCTTACGGCTTTACAAAGTTCCTGCCATACGGAGGTTTGAAGAGAAAGCTGCAAAATCGCGCACCATCATACACAGCCAACTCCTTCGGTATAAACCCACTGGCTAAGGGGTAACCTTGAAGATCGATGCAAACTTCCTGACGTTCTTCTGACATCTTGCACTGGAAACAGCTAACAAACAGCTAAAAACAGACCCGTTTCTGGAAACAGCTAGGAAACAGCTAAAACGGCTAAAAACAGACCCCCTGTTCCTGGAAACAGCTAGGAAACAGCTAAAACCAACTAATAAACTGATCTGGTTCTAGAGACTTGGTACATCTGGCTTCTAGAACGCCAAGTATCACACTGAGGCTCGAGAACAGCTAAAAACAGACCCCCTGTTTCTGGAAACAGCTAGGAAACAGCTAAAACCAACTAATAAACAGATCTGGTTCTAGAGACTTGGTACATCTGGCTTCTAGAACGCCAAGTATCACACTGAGCCTCGAGAGCTTAAGGGTATGATATAAGTATCGAACTTGTTACGATATTGACCTTTAGTAATGCCATTGTCTTTTACCATTACTAGGAACCCATACCTATTTTTCCAACATTCGGAACAAATATGTATGTTTAAATGCATTGAATGTCATGTCTGTATTAACGTGATCGTCGTAGATATGCTTCAAGTTTAAGTCGTCCTGTTTAAATAAAATTAATACATTACATTATCACGAACCTTCTGTTTGGGTAATTTCGAGTAAGTTTGCGATAAATAGAATGAATCAATTGCATTATGACGACCCATTCCCTAACTCGGGAAATTCAAAACGAAAGTACTAGAATATTCGAGAAAATTCTAGAACATTGAACTTAAGCCTTTATCGTTCTTACTGGGATCCTCAAATCTAAATTATGGCGGTTTGGAACAACCAACACTAATACTCTAAAAACTCTTGTTATTCCTACTTACATATTAACGAAGATTTAATAAAAAGCACAACACACCTATACTTTTCCAACGCTCCAGATAAACGTAAAACTATTAGAAAAATTGTCTATAGAAATTATCTAAATGTTTTTAATAAAGAATTAAACTAAGTCCTTTATATGTTTTATTACCTTAAACAGTCAAACCTAACCTCAACAAATGTTCTATTGCCGGTGATACAAAATTATTCGAAACTTAAACAATCCGCAGCCGGCGACAGCATAATAAGTCGTTTGGAAAAGAAAAAACGAAAAACCTTATGCTATTCGGTACTTGTAAAAAAAAACAGACCCTGTTCTGGAAAAACAGCTAAAAAACAGACCCTGTTCTGGAAAAACAGCTAAAAAACAGACCCTGTTCTGGAAAAACAACTAATAAACAGGCCCTGTTCTGGAAAAACAGCTAATAAACAGACCCTGTTCTGGAAAAACAGCTAAAAAACAGACCCTGTTCTGGAAAAACAGCTAAAAAACATACCCTGTTCGGGAAAAACAGCTAAAAAACAGACCCTGTTCTGGAAAAACAGCTAAAAAACAGACCCTGTTCTGGAAAAACAGCTAATAAACAGGCACTGTTCTGGAAAAACAGCTAATAAACAGACCCTGTTCTGGAAAAACAGCTAATAAACAGACCCTGTTCTGGAAAAACAGCTAATAAACAGACCCTGTTCTGGAAAAACAGCTAATAAACAGACCCTGTTCTGGAAAAACAGCTAAGAAACAGACCGTTCTGGAAAAACAGCTAAAAACAGACCCTGTTCTGGAAACAACTAGGAAACATCTAAAAACAACTAATAAACGGACCCTGTTTCAGGAAACCACTTAAACGTCTAACTGCCCAACCACTTAACAGCTAAAAAAACATATCCTGTTCGGGAAAAGCAGCTAAAAAACAGACCGTTCTGGAAAAACAGCTAAAAAACAGACCCTGTTCTGGAAAAACAGCTAATAAACAGGCACTGTTCTGGAAAAACAGCTAATAAACAGACCCTGTTCTGGAAAAACAGCTAATAAACAGACCCTGTTCTGGAAAAACAGCTAATAAACAGATCCTGTTCTGGAAAAACAGCTAATAAACAGACCCTGTTCTGGAAAAACAGCTAATAAACAGACCCTGTTCTGGAAAAACTGCTAAAAAACAGACCCTGTTCTGGAAACAACTAGGAAACATCTAAAAACAACTAATAAACGGACCCTGTTTCAGGAAACCACTTAAACGTCTAACTGCCCAACCACTTAACAGCTAAAAAAACATATCCTGTTTCTGGAAACAACTAGTAAACATCGAAAAACAACTAACAAACACACCCTGTTTCAGGAAACCACTTAAAAGTCTAACTGCTCAACCACTTAACAGCTAAAAACAACATATCCTGTTTCTGAAAACAACTGCTGAACAGCTATGAAACAACTAATAAATAGGTCTTGTTTCTGGAAACAGTAACTCGTATTCGTACTTGCTAATATAGAAACAATCTACAGACTATTTTCTTCAAAAATATAAGGGTACTAATGTTGCTACTACCTCTGATCAGTTTAATAGAACTAATGTTTAAAACTGTCCCCGGCAGGGGTTTTACGAACAGCATCTCTACTAGTTATAAATTTATGCTGTGCTTAGAGGAACGGTTATGTAGGCGTTAGGTTGTTGATAGGGACGTTAGCTAGTGTTGTGGAGTTGTTTAGGGTGGTGTTAGGTTGCTGATAGGGGTGTGATAGGGTTGTCAGGGTAGTGTTAGGGTGGCGTTAGGTTTAATAAATAGTGAACCACTCTGTTTGCACACTCATTAGTTTGTAAGGTATCATAGGGGTAAGATGGCTGAAAGAAAAATTAAAATGACGCTCCTGGAAATGCCAGATAAAAACGTTATGGGATTTAGAACTGATGGCAGTGAGTACTTTATTGGAAATGTTTCAGTAAAGATTCAAAATAATAAGTTATTCATTAGCAACGAAACATATACTTTAACGACAGGGTTATCAAGTTTACTCACGAGTACGCAACCAAAAGGATACTCGACAAAGGACTTAAATGACTACAAAGAAATTCTACTTCTTACCAACGTTCATAGGAGGAATTTTAACCAAGATGAGCGCATTATTTCAAGCGCTGATTGGAAGTACAAGAAAATTATAGCAGTTATTTCCACCTAAAAGAATTTATACTTTAAAATCTTCGAATCCTAAAAAACAAGTGTTTCACAAAATTCCTACAGCTGAAAGAGTTGAATACAGCAGTGTGTTGCATTATGAGGATGTCAACGAACTAGGTTCAAATATTTAGAAGAAAATAATAGTGATAATGGTAGTGATAGTGAAATAACGACAATTCTTAGGGAACTTGAAAGACTTGGTGTTATAGTTTTATTAAAAACAATAAAGTTATTAAAATAGTTTTTGTTTCATTTGTTTGGTTTCAATTAATACGCTCGGAAAATATTGATAGGCTTGCTAGAAGAGATGCTAAAACTATAATTTATGCAGCGGTTAACACTAATAAGGGACGAACCTATTTGTTTATAAATAAATCTGAGGTGTGGGGTATGGATGAATGTAGCTTTAGGCCTAAAGAAACACACTTAATATCAGAACTTTTTACTGGTGTTCCTGCCCGAGTAGATGGCGTATTTCGATACACAAATGGTCGTCTATACTTCCTTCAAAATGACATGTATTTCGAATATATTGAATTTACCAATAACCGCGTTAGCTCAGGAACGATGGATCTTAATTTCTTTGGTATTAAATGTCCTAATCTAGGACTTTTAGAACAACTCAAATATTTACTAAGTAATATTATAACAAATAATGTAAAATTATAGATCTTAATAAATAACTATTTCTACCTTATGACTTTTCTTCTTCTACAAGCGTAAGAACCCCCAAGAATCTACTTCCTTATCAAGAAAACCTATAGGGCCTAAAGAGCTTCTTATAAGTCTTTTGCTAGTAAATTAAGAAATGAGCTATAGAGGTATGTATAAGTTTTTCATCTCATTTTTACGTTTGAGTGTTTAAATAAACATATGAGAGATCGACGTAATTAGTGGTTGGCTGTTTTTCGCTGCTAACGTTTTCAAATGAACAATATGTGTTAAAAGATAAAAACAAAACCATCTTGTACATACAGTTTTTAAACATCCTACGCAAACTTGGGGTTTTCTGTTGGACATCATTTCCTATGAAGTTAATGGCAAGGAGATTGAAAAGATTCGAGATCCTGGCATTGTCAGCACAGTTAAAAATATGCTATGTTTAAATGAGCAAGAAAGCCGAGCTCTAGACATAGCGGGATGGAATTGGCTTAGTGGAATTGTTAAGGCCTTGGACGAAACTTCTAAAGACTTTAATTTTCGCATACCACTTTCAATGTTGTTTGGCGTGTTTGCCGATTACCACAATGTATTAATGGGTAAACAGAAAATTAAACTAGTTCGTGCTCGCCATGATGACAACTGCTACAAGTCCTCTGGTACTAAGAAGGCAACAATAACGTTAAAAACGGTTGAGTTGAAAGTTAGACATATTTACCCGAGTGATGCAGTGAAATTGAGACTTTTGGACGAAATTGCAAAGAACAAGCCGATATATATCCCGTTTAGAAACTGGGAAATACATGAACTGACTGCTGTGAGAACGACAAAGCGTGATACTTGGACCGTTAAGACCATGTCTGAGAGAGCCCGATATGTTATTATATTTTTTATGAAGAAGCGAAAAGATAACTTTAAAGCTGATTGTACCTACTTTGATAATTTAGACATCACCGACGTCAAGTTGCATTTAAATTCTGAAGTTTACCCCTACGAGTCGTTAAACCTAAACTTTGACAATAGACAGTTTACAGAAGCCTATCAGATGTATACGGACTTTCAAAAAACCTATTTGGGCAAACAACGGTGTGAACCGCTTTTGGATTTTGTCGCTTTCGCTAGTAGAACCCTCTTTGTTATTGACTGTTCCAAACAAAGTAAAGCCCTCAAGAGGAACACCATAGAAGTGAAGTTGGAGTTTCAAACTTCCGAAAACTTCTCAAATGAGTCACGTGCTTTCTGTATAATTATTCGCGATCGAGTGCTTGAGTATCAGGCTTTAACAGGCCAAGTACGTGACGTGTTGTAGTCAGTTACTCTCCAACCATCTCAGCACGATGAAGTTTGTTGTGGTTGACGTTCAAGGATTCCGCGTTCCAGAATTTCAAGCTAAAGAATTGTCTATTTACGATGGAAAGCAACTAAAGAACTATCTTTTTAAACCAGTTAAGCCCTTTTATGAGCTGTCCTATGATTGTCAGAAGCAAGCAATGTTTCTATATGGGAACCGACATGGTTTAAACTACAATTCCGGCGAAACCGATTACAATGAACTTTACCGCATTATCTGCAATGATCTACAAGATGTTGATATCATCTATGTGAAGGGACATATAAAGAAGACATTTTTACTTGAAACTTTTTCCACGATGAAATATTTTAAGAATATACCCGATATTGTTAATTTAGAATTTGTTAGGGATAGTGCTAATGTACCGAAATTATCTCTAAGTAAAACCACTTGTTCTTATCATGGTTTAGAATATTGTGCTTGTAGTGCCGAGAATTCAAAAATCTTGTATGCATATATTTATGATTTTTTGCCTAAATAAAGAAGTTAAATTTCATTACATGTTTAATTGCACCCTATATTACTAGAACCCCTTGAGAAATTTAGACAGTTGGACTCGAACACATGACGAAGACAGTCGACTTGTCAGTTAAATTAGACGAGCATTTGAAAAAAATACGCAAGCTGAAAAGTGACATTAAGTTTTACAAAGAAAAGACATCTTTGGTTAGAATATTTTTAAAACTTACCATTTAAACTTACCAATGGCTTCCTCCTCCTCCTCTTCCAGCTGGGATAAGGTGTTTGAATCTCCTTCTAGATGTCCCGATGTCCCAGTTCTTAAGACTAAGCCTAACCGAGTTTACGAGATTGATGACTTTATAACAGTCATTTTTGCCACATCAGAAGAGGGACGCAAACAAGTAATTTTGGATACTATTGGTTATGGTAAACTTTATTTCTCCAGTTATGAATTTGAAGAATTTCTAAGCACTTTTTATTGTTTCAATACGCACTGGGTGGATATATTTATGATAATTGGACAGCATATTTTAGTGTTTCATCGCAATGGCGATAAGAGAAGTCTCAAGTTTGAAGATGCCACAACAGACAAGTATCTATTTCGATGGACGGAAAAGCTAATACACCTATTTGCAAAGCATGTTTATGAATTGTATAAGCTTACTATTGAATATTATACTGTTACTAACTAGTATGCTGTTTATTTGTTTTATTCTAACTAAGGAAATAAGACAACAATTTAAACACAAAAAAAAAATTAATAAAGTGTAAAACATATAAAATAAATAGGAAAATACAGTAAATGGAGTAAATTGGGGTAAAATAGATACAATAATTAAATAAAGTGTAAAACATATAAAGTAAATAGGAACATACAGTAAATAGAGTGTAGATTGGGAGTAAAATAAATACAATCATTAAGTAAATAAAATAAATTACTAGCCTAATATCACAGCCTCTAAAGTCACACATTTAGCCACCGAAAGGTGATTGATGGAAAGTTAGCTGTCGGTGATCAGTCTTAGCTTATGGAATTTCCAATGATTCCTTATACTCTTCATAATCTCTATGACCCCAAGCAAGCGTGTTCTCCAAGTCACCGGACATATGATAACGCTTATCGTCCGCGTGTGATAGTGCTACTTTATTTTTCAGTTCGACATACATATCGTGTACATGCGAACGGAAAGTGTTCATCTGTCGATGAATGTGAGTTCCTTCTACGTCAACCGCCTCCCTATAATCATCCAGAGTTAGTTCTTTCTGCGTGACGTAGTCAGGAACCCCCTTAGCTTTTTTCATCAACTCTCCCTCAACATTTACACAATATGCTTTCGCCCCGGTGCCGTAGAAATCCCAAATGATTTTTCCTGCATACTCGTCTTTCATTTTACCCAAAATTGACTGGTTTACAGGAACATCATGTGGGTTACCTTGGGAGTAATTGGACGTATCGAACCTATCTAAATTTTCTCGCATGTCATGGTAGAAATTTTCAGTTGTAATTTTTAACACAAGGGAATCGGTGTCAGTGTAGAGTAATACCGCGTTGTTACCATATTTTGGCTTGATATATCCGTACAGAAAGTCATACATAATTGTTTTGGATATTTCCAAGATACTAAAACCTGCGTAAATAGGTTTATTATATACGACTTTCTGTTTCTTCATCTGGATAGCTACCAGGTTCTCGCTGAAAATAGTGCGGTCTTTAAAATAAGGTTTCGAGATTAACGCTTCGGCCCCCAACCTTCTACCAATATTTTCCCAATGGGAAACCAGCTTAACATCTACCCTTTTCTCTACATTTTTCATTGTTTTACCAAACACAGCATTGTTCATAAGTTTAAAGAAATCCTTCTCAAACTTATTTTTCGCTTTATTGCGCATTGCTGTGTTTAGATCGATATATTTCTTAAGCCATGGTGATTGGTCGAAACTTAATACGCGATGATTTTTTGTGAGCTTAAGCCCATGCTCTAAAGCCTGACGCAAATTTTGGCAATGAATTATATATTTATTTTTAGACTGGAAATTCGGAATTATTGTTTTAATATCTTTAAATTTGGATTCTGGAGAAGCAATGGATTGTGGACAAAAGGGTAGTTCGTTGTGTAAATAATGCAACTGTTCCGGGTATTCTAAATCTACCTCTAATACGTAGCCAGTTTTAGAATCATTCGCGACATTCATGTACTCTAAGTTTTGAATTTCGGTCTCATCTAACCACTTAAAATTCCCCGTTGGTAAATATTGTGACATGGCTGCACCATACAGGTTGGTAGCATCCAAATACATGATGTAAGAACTAGGTTTGGAAGCGTCATAATGAGGTAGAAATTTATTGTTCGCAAAAGCTTTTCTAACGCTACACTGACTGACCCCCCCGCGAATACCGTGTTTAAAGAAGTGTATCATGTCTAGATCTGTCAGTAACTCAAGATTTACGTCCGTGGCCTTAAGGGCCGAATCTAGCGAAAGTCCTGGCCCGCTAAAATACTGCGCAGGATCGACGTGGTAAGTATCTAGGCACACGTCTCTAAAACTTTCAAAGACATCTGTTAATAATAAAACGTCGGATTTTAAATAAATATCTGAATATTCGCCTAAAGTTTTACACTCAAATAAATTCCACACAGTCCAAGCACGCTTGTAATCCTCTTTACTAACGTTTTCATTCTTTAGTTGGTTGTAAAAGTCTTTATGCGATGGAAGCTCTGTATCGTTTAATTTTTCGAAACTGTCTACGTAATTATATGGGAAAACACCCTTCTGCCGAATAAGCTGAAACTTATTTTCCTCCGCGAAATATTTTCGAACTTCTCGACACACGGTTTTAAATTTTGACTGAGCTTATCTAGACCGCTGGCCATGAAACGAAAACTGTCGAGAAAGCGTAATTTTAAAAAGACCCGTCGTTGTTTGCCATCCTTGTTCTCGATGTTATCCACCAAAACATGCTTAGTAAATGATATATACTTTTCCTTGTTTTGGGGGATAACATCCAGCTTTTCTTCGTTGGCAGCCAATTCCTTGATAAACAGGTGGGAATCAAAGTTGGACATATTATGGAAAAAGATAGGTATAAATTGAGGGATTTTGTAATTTAGGTTGCATACAGAGTGCGCAGGCGCCCGATATGCGCCATTTGCGTGATTATGGTCGTGCACGCGATCGTTTAATGCTACATCAAATGGCTTTTCGCAGATATGACACACCACAGCATTTTGATGCTCAATATCTTGTTCCGCAGAAATAGGAATCATGGGTACTACTTCCTTCATAAAGCGATTATAGATTGATTTACAATCAGTCTCTAATCGCTTTATGAATTCTTTGTGGGCATCCGGACCCCTATAACTTTGGTAAATCGAATGAGCATCATCAAAGTCACATTTGATGTAGTAACCGAAAGAGTACGGGACATGCTTGTGCGTCCTCACAGTGTATGACGTATCGGGATCCTGCACATTTTCCTCTGTATCGATAGGTTCAAGGATAGTCTCGAAATCGGCATAAACAACGAAAGGCACCTCTAATTTCTTTTCAAAGTTTGTAAATTTCAAAATATTCTCGGGAATCTCTTCGCCATATTTATTTTTTTTTTAAATCTGTTGTTGGAACTTTAGCTAAAACGTGCCCGCAATCATGTTCTTGATGTTCTTTTAATTTTTGCTCTGAATAAAAATAAGATAAACAACCATCACATAAATACTTTGTACCGCAATGTGCGGATAACTGTCTTGAGATCAGGCGAGATAAACTTCTTATTAAGCAGTAATGACTATTGCCATAATCATTACTGATTACTAACAAATTTACATGTCGCTCCCTATTACGAGAATTTGTAAAGTATAAGGGCCCCACGACTTCAATAATATTTTTACCATTGTCAAAAACCCTTTCAAGTCCATGGACATTAATAGAAATATTATTGAGCCGCTCAAACTTTAATATATCGATAAGTTTAATCGGAAATTCCATACCTGTAAAGTCCAGCTCGTTTTCAAAAGGCAAATAGTTCGCGACTCTATTTGCATGTTGAGCTCGATCCAAAGGATGTAGGGCGGCTAGGACTGACCACATGAAACATTTCCTGTGCTCCAAATAGATAGTGCCCAAGTAGTTAAGACCAAAGTAACTAACGCCCAAGAGTGTGACAGATGACATATGACAGGTGACAGTTGACAGATGACAGTTGGGTTTCACTGGGTGCGTTCGGTATCGGGTTGGGTTTGATTGGGTGCGTTCGGTATTGGGTTGGGTTTGATTGGGTGCGTTCGGTATTGGGTTGGGTTTGCTCTGGTTCGCTCGGTACCCGTTGGGTTTGCTCTGGTTTACTCGGTATCGGAGTTGGGTTTGCACACTTTGCTTGGGTGCACTTGATGCAGAACATACCATCTATCTCTACTGGCAACAGCGCGTCTTTCCATCAGAAATTTCGAGAATGTGTACCTCGGGCTGCGTGTTTATTTTCTTTCAGTTTTTTGATATTTTCTGTTTTTTTTTTTAATGTTTTTACATAAATTTGCCTAAATATGGTCCAGAAAAATAGTGTGTAATGACTTGTCTAGATGTGTTTAAGTAAAAGTGCCGAAATTTAAAGAATTTCATTGAAAACCCTAACCAAAAAGTTAAAAAAATTTTTTTGGAAAAACCATACGAGACCGCCAAAAACTGACTTCGGATTCGTGTTCTACGACCCAAAATTAGGGTATGTGCAAAATTTCATGAAAAAATTCGCTGTTTACATTAATCTAAATAATTACCATAAGTATTATATATTATATATATTATGCTTTTTGTAAAGAAAATATTAGATGAAAGCAAACTGTTGTCGAAAATACACCATAGTAAGATGGGTAGATGTGACTCATGTGGATATTATACTTCAAGCAGTGAACCTGATGTGTTAAGATGTGACTATTGTAAGATTGTGACTGCTTCTCGTTGTAGATATTGTCAGTGTTTATTAGCAGGTCATAATTGGAGAGGATTTGGAATGAGAATATGTGATAGATGTTCTGAAAGCGCGAAGAGACGTACTGAAATGGGGAAATCTAACCCAACAAAATAAGAGGATCGCCAATCAAATAGCTGAACTTAACTACTTTATATGTTTATTTTGTAAATATATAAATTGTAAGAAAATGGCAGTAAATAAAAACCTAAAACAACTTTAAATATTGTGTTTTACTTCACGTTTCTTTATTATAAACAAGTACAATTTTATCTATGTCCGTTTCTGCATTTTCAAGCCTTACAAAATTTGCTAAAAAAAAGAGCTAAAGTAGATTCCAGTTTAAAAAAATTTCCTTTTTTTATTATTACTATTCGATACGTTACGTTTAATTATTTTTTTTTTAAACTTAAAATATTTTTATTTAAAAATGTTACCAACTTGTACTTTCCACATTTGTTCCGCTAAGGTATTAATTTCAGCACCAGTCTCAATTTTATTTTAATTTTTGCAAAAGTCAATCTAAAAGTAATTCTCCTTTTAATGTTGTTTTCCGACCGGTGGGGAAGTTTTTCAGGTGGTTAGGTACGTATAAAAGGGCTAAAAAGAAAAAATCTTTTAGTTTGACTTAGAAGTACGAGAAAAAAACATGCCTGTTCCAGCAAGATATAAGTGTCCTAAATGTAAGGGGGAATCAGATGTATCATGTGGTGAACCATGTCTAGCCTGTGTAACGCGTCAACATTTTATATGGCTTGATGGTTCGAAGCATGTACCTTCACATTCAGAGGCGCCAACTTCGGGGGTGCTCGGGGGCTCGGGCACTCACAGGAAAGCTACACGTGGGTGCTGGGCGCCGCGGCCCTATTTTCACTAATTTATGGCATTAAATAAATGAAAAACACAAACATCACCATAGAATTATCAAAAGGTTTGTTGATTCAACACTACAAGTTTATGAATTTTTTGTCGGATTTTATGAAACTGATTCCAGCTCGTCCGAAACGCTCTTCAAAATAGTATGCGATGTTCTTCAAAGATTTGACTTAAATATAAAAAATGGTCGTGGACTATGTACTGATGGAGCTGCTAATGTAAGTGGCGCTTTCACAGGACTTCAAGCACGTTGGCGTGCCGTTGAGCAGAAAGCAATACACGTGCACTGTTTGGTCCACTCTCTGAATCTTGTTATTCAAGATTCTTTGAAGCAACTTTCAAAAGTTAGAGACTACCTGGTTATAATTAGGGAGCTCATAGTTTTTGTAAAAAGCATCCCAAAACGTCAAGCATGTTTTCAAAATCTCCAGTCGATTGAGTCAGGAGAGGAAGAAAATTCATCTTCGTCAGTACACGTTACTCTTCGCCATTTTTGCCCAACAAGAGGGTGTTGCAGAGTATCGTCGGTAAAAGCAGTTCTACACAACTACAATAAACTATTAATTTTTTTAAGCATATCTGAAAAGGAGAAAACAGACGCAGGAGCCAAAGCAAGGTTTTCTTTTTTGAAAAATTTGTCTTTTGAATTTGTTTTCTTAACAAAAATGTTAATTACTGTTATAAAATCGAAATTCTTAATGTTTCTTTGCAACGAATAAGTCTTCATTTACGCAAAGCTCTGAAGATTGTCGAAGACGTAACACAAGTTATTACTTCGTTTCGGACCGAGGAAAATTTCGAACATCTCTGGATGGAAAGTATGGATTTCGCCAAACAACTGGAAATAGATGAACCAGAAGCTCCAAGAGAACGAAAAAGACCAAGGCGTCTAGACGAAGGGCCTGATGGTCATCGTTTTTCTACAGCACATGATTTTTACGGACACGTTTATTACGAAATACATTACAGTCACTTGCATTAAAGATCGTTTTAATAAATCTTGTACGATACATTTGCAAAAACTGGAAAAATTCCTTTGTCAAAGAGGGTCAAAGTAGAGTGTTTTGTTACTTCGCAGACCATTCCAAATCCAAATCCACCCACTCCCTACCAAATCCGCCCACTCTTCTCCCTACAAAATCCACCCACTCCCTACCAAATCCACCCACTCTTCTCCCTACCAAATCCACCCACTCTTCTCCCTACCAAATCCACCCACTCTTCTCCCTACCAAATCCACCCACTCTTCACCCTACCAAATCCTACCACTCTGATATCCATTCCAGCTTCCAAATGAGCTTCCAAATGAGCTTCCAAAGCTATTCCCAATCCACCCACTCCCTACCAAATCCACCCACCCTTCACACTGCCATATATAAATTCCTTAAAGCTATAATAAAACAAAATTCACAACAATGTCTTTGGCAGTACCTATTGATTATTCATGGGACACAGACCATTGCGAAAGCTATAATCCACAAGAGTACATAAAAAAGAATTTAATTTTAAGAAAACTTCCACCTAATCTCTCCAAAAAAGGAAAAAAGAAATTTCGAGAAGCCGAACGTCAAAGGATTCAAGAATTGGAAGCAGAAAACTATGTCTTGCCCAACAGCAAATGTAATGTTTAGTCATGTAAGTGGAAAGAAAACCTTGCAAGATTTTACTACAGAAGAACTAAAAATGTTACCATTGGAATATCTAATTAATTATGCAGACCCTTTGGAGCTCTTGGATGTATGGGGAAAATTACCAATGTCTTATAAATCAAGTTTTAATCTTCAAATTAACTTAAAATGTTTTTTTTCATTACAATCGTCCTGACTGGAGCACACACTTCGATGGACCTCCTACATCCCAGAAAGCATGTTTCGTTTGCAATCGAAACATATGTACCACATCTCAAGTAGACTAATGCAGATATTGTTATTTTTTCAAAAATAAACTTGTATTTTAGTAAATGTATTTTTTATAAATGTCAAACAAATTTCATTGGATTCATTGATTCACTTTTACAGCGTCCCACCTCTCTTTTAAACACACAATCCTCTCTCCACAGCACCCCACTCTTCACCCTACCACTTCCCCCCACTCCTCTCCCCACTCCTTTCCCCGCTACTTCCAATCCATATTTAAAGCAATACCGAATGATTCCTTGTTAGTTATGTATCCTCCGTGGTTTCGAATTACTACATATAACTTTAGTGTTTTATCAAGGTGTCGTTGTTTAGTTTGCAAAAACCTAATTGTTAAGAGTAATAGTGCTTGTATTCAATATTGTACAAATTGTTGTCAACTGAGACCAGTTAAAATATCCCAAGAATGTGTTGACTTTTATAAAAGAATAAGAAAATGCTAAAATATGAAGTAAAAATAAAGGTGTTGGAACTCCAATATCATCTTATTACAGTAAAATACAGACTTTTGCAAAAAAATTATGGTAGTGAAATACTAACATTGTATGATAAAGCTATTATTTTATGTGATAATCTACTTAAGGAATCTATAACAGTTAAACATTTTAATGATCATTTGACGATAATAAATTTGGGATTAGATTCACATGAATCCTATAATGTAATGAGTAGATTGATTGCTGAAGAATAAAAATCCATTATAACGTTAAATTCATTCAGTTCTGAACGTCGTCTCTGTTGATAATCATGTTTTCATGCAGTGATTGTAACAAGACTTTTACCCAGAAATCAAATGTTTATAGACATAAAAGAGAATCGTGTCCCATGAGACCATCTTGTTCTCGAGAAAAAAGAAAGTCCAAGATTCCCTAAATCGTTTAACACAAAAAATAAGATCATAACTTCAACAACAGATTTATCTGATATTTATAAGAAGTTTTTTTCTGAAATTAAAGAGAAGGTAGCAATATTCACAGAAAATGGTTCAGGTTGGGCGTTGGAAAAAATATTACATTTGGAGCTTAACATAAATTTAATCCAAAGGAACAGTTATATCCTTGAATGTCGATAAAAAGTTCTGTCTTACACTCATTCATGGTTAGTCGCTAAATGATGTTTAAATCTATAAGATTAGTGTTTAAATCTATAAGATTAGTGTTTAAATCCTCCCACCACTCTTACTATTCCCACTACCACGCTTACTATCCCCACTACCACGCTTGCTTATTTAAGCAGTCACCGACAGTTCTACTCTCATTATTTACAGCAAGCATCTGAAAATGTATCAACCAACAGGAAACCAACAAGAGTTTAGTAAGAAGCGCAATGCAGCTCTCATCAATGAAACCATCTACTACATAAACAAATCCAAATCCAAATGGGTCAGCGTTGGATTTTCCTTAGAGAGAAAATATATTCCTGTTGTTAAACTCTGTGGATACAAATACAATCAAAATGTGATTTTTAATGAAGATCAATGGATTTCCTTCCTAAATAATCGAGGAATTATGTTGAGCTTTATTTATTCCAACAACACCGGGTGGCAACCCATGAAGGGAAATGGTTATGAGATTCACTTTGTGTTTATTGGGGATGCAAGAATAATTAAGATTACACAAGATGGTGGTAATGAAGTTTTCCTAGCTGGTGATACCATAAATGAATTAGTGAACTTGACAAATTTAATCAAATATCGTTTTGATATCTTAAAAAACCAGGAATTTTCCAAATATTATAATATTTTAGTTAGTGGAATCTCTATGAAAAATGGTGATTTGTTAAAAAATGTATATGAGGTTATTTCACCTATGGAAAATAGTTTAAATGTTTGCTGTGTTTTGGAATTATTAAACTTTTACTCAGATTGTGTTGTGGAGGATGTAGAAATATTTGCATGTAATGAATTTGTAAAAAGTTGTATTGAAAATAAAAATTCATAAATATATTTTTCTCTTTTATTCCTCCCACCTCCTAAATTAATATTTAAAGCTCTGTTCATAAATATATTTTTCTCTTTTATTCCTCCCACCTCCTAAATTAATATTTAAAGCTCTGAACTTACTTTAAGTCTCATATACTCATACAAGATGTGGTTAGCATATACATCTCAACGAGTAGCATATAACCTAACAAGTGCTATAGAGAATCTATCGCAACACTTTAGTAATTTAGAATTTGATGCTGAGCATGAAGCAGAGTATGGATTCGAAAGATTTTGTACCTATGAGGAATGTATGGAATTGGCAAGAAAGTATGAAAAAGCTGCAGACGCCTGTAACATATATTTACATACTTCTGATATAAGAACTTTTCTTCGCTCTATGAAGGAAATGGGATTTGAGGAGCATTTGAATGAAGTAAAGAAATTTTTGTCACCTGAAATTATTCAAGAATTCAACCTAATTTATAACAAATAAAAAACTTTATTTCATTTATGTGTTTTATTCAATCATTAAATAATTATTATATAAATTGTATACATTAGTAAGTGCGCATATACATGGTGATTTAGAATGATAAAAACAATGAGCTTCTTCTTCTTGTAATTTTGGATTTTCGTCAAGTTCTATGACTGGTTTTAATGAATATTTTCGAATGTATTCGGATTTCTCTCTCCCTTTCACATAAACATGATCTACTTTCTCTGTTAAATTCTTGATTATAACAGAAAACTTGTGAATTGGTGTATATCCCTCATTCCATGGGATACAGTGATGATTTTTCATTAACCATACAGCTTGTTTGTGTAAGTCAGGCGGCAGGTATTTTAGATCAAATGGTGCTTTAAAAACATAGTGGCAAGTCTTGCTTCCATCATAGGCAGCCAGTTCTTTGGGAATAAACTTCTTATTTTCTATGTTAAATCCTTGCACATCAACAATTAGTAACCTCATAATTTAATAA
Source organism: Philopedon plagiatum (assembly GCA_963971165.1). Classification (NCBI taxonomy): domain Eukaryota; kingdom Metazoa; phylum Arthropoda; class Insecta; order Coleoptera; family Curculionidae; genus Philopedon; species Philopedon plagiatum. The sequence continues at coordinate 45,292,125 of OZ020194.1, forward strand.
GCGAAAATTGTTTAATCATAGATTTCTTGTCGGAATATTCTTGTAGTTGTTGTTTTAATTTTTTCAGCTCTTCTAAAAAGTAGGATACTCGAAGTTCCAGTTCTTCACCCATAATGGTCCGAAAGAATAGTAGGGCATTGATTTTATATAAACTATTAGACATGCGCTTTAAAGTTGTCTAACATTTTTGGATAATGGACTGTAGCTAAATACTCTCTCATGCATAATAAGACAATAGCAGTGCATACACAAGCTGCACGACCAACATTTTACGTAGGATTGCACGATGCAATATCTAGGTCTCAACCTACGCAGACTGCGTACACTCCTATGTTGCGCATTTGGTGCAACTGCCTGCTCGTCGTCACTGGAATAACCACTATCCGAACTTGATGACATCTTGGCAATAATAACCTCATAATTTAATAAGCGAGAATTGTTTAATCATAGATTTCTTGACAGAATATTCTAGTAGTTGTTGTTTTAATTTTTTCAGCTCTTCTAAAAGTAGGACACTTGAAGTTCTAGATCTTCACCCATAATGGTAGGAAAGAATAATAGAGCATTGATTTTATATAGTCAGACATGCGCGTTAAAGTTGTCTAACATTTTTGGTTAATGGATTGTAGCTAAATACTTTGTCATGCATAATAAGACAATAGGCAGATATTTTGTCTTTAAGATCATCATGTAATTCAAACTCAACTCTCATAACAATAGGCCCGGATTCAATTGTTTCTTTCTGATGTGAACAATCGATATATACGATAGGAGCATAAGCACCGTATACAGACAAAAGACAAGTAGAATCACTCTCGCTCAAGGTCTAATCCGACCTGCCGTCGTTCGGCCCGCATCCCGCCTTGCTTCTAGCAGGTTGTTGGCTGGTTTTGTATCTCGTATTTCGATGCACTACCCCGACCAGCCGGTGCGTCGGCACATCGCTTTAGATCTCGAATCATCAAACGCCCGACGTCGAGTGCTTCTACTTGTCTTTGTCTGTATACGGTGGCATAAGTATTAAATTCCTTTGGAGAACAAATGGGCTCAGGTGTTAATTCATAGTAAGATTTTTGAAATTGTGAAAACATTTCATATAATGATGCAAATTTATTTTTAGCAAAGTCTAAATATAGATCGTTGTAGGGATATCTCTCTGAGTTTAAAAATACTTTGATGTTTCGTAATATAACGTTGGAAAATAGAGACATATCAGTTGTCGATTTATCCCTTAAGTCTTTTTGAAAAGCAATTGCTACATGACGTGGGGTATTAACTTTCGTAGATGTTTTGACAGGCCAGTTATGACGATTAGTTTTTAATAATTCTGGGTATTCAATCAGTTCCCAACTCCGGAAAGCAAGTATTATATCAGTATTCTTATTAATTATTTTAGATAATGCCAATTCTTGAGGAATAGCTACTGAAATGTGAGGTATATTCCAAGTTAGCTTTGTAAGCTCAATTTTTGGATTTTCGTCTGCAGTATTAATTGTTGCATTTTTGTCGGAAGTATCGCGTACTAAAATAAGTTCTTGTTTGGCATTTAAAATAATTTTTTTGTAGTCTTCAAAAAAACCCATTAAGAATTTAAGCGGAATGCAAACATTGAATAATCCTGTTGTTGCATCAACAACTTGTGAAGATTCCATAGGAAACCAGCCTGCGTTTTTAAGTTTATTACACTCATTTTTATTATATGACAAGTATCCCTTTATTGTTGAAGTTAACCCAACATCTCTAACTGAATCTATTGTAACGCCGTTTAGTTGATAACGCATTTCTTTAAAAAGGAATGCAATCCCATTGTTTATCAATTTTAATGTATTTGAGATGGTATTATTGTCTTTTGTTAGTTTACCCTCTATGTAAAGAAAGCTTTCGGAAGGAAGAGTATACTTGTCTACTTCATGAACAGGTATTATAATTTCATCATTATTTCCCAATTTAGAAGGTAGGTATGGTTCATAACCATGAACTTCGGAATGCACAATTGAATTATCTATGAAAAGACCTTCTGCTACGTTAAGGATATCCATTATACTAAAACCTTTAAACCTAGAGATTTCAAAAAGCTTATATTTTCAGGTGTTATCCCTTGTGTGTTTCTCTTTCTACTAATCTTTGGTTTACGGTGTTTAGTCTTCTTATAGTTTTTATTAATTTTTGTGGGTAAATTGGAGGTTTTTCTATTATAAAGGATAACCATTATACTTCTTTTATATGCAACCTTATTGTTACAGTTTCGTTTCGAAAATCAACAATATTTAAATCTTGGTCTATTACCTTTATTGTTATTTTATCTATTACTTTTACTGTAACAGGAAAATAAATAATATTTTGAGGACTTTCTATTATTTTAAATCCAGGGCTAACATTAGGGAAAAACTGATGAATAATGTGTACTGGCTTTCCGTTCAGATAGGAACCTTCTGCGATACTGCAGTCTATGCATAAAGAATTAACTTTTATAATCTCTGCTGGATTTTGCGATGTTCTTGGAACTCCATCACCAGATACAATGCCCTTATTAAAACCCAAAAGTTTTCCTATTGTTCCATCTTTAAAAATATCTGTAGTAGACTTTATTGTTGATTTTAATGTGTTGTTATTTGCATAGAGGTGAAACGAAATATTTCTTTTTTGGAATTCACTCTGTAAATATTTATTAACATCGTCCATTTCATAACTTCCCGTAGGAATTGTTAAAAATTCATTATTTTTTCCAAAATAGACTTTATTATTACTTTTATCAATATTTGGTATTGCATTAAAAGTTTCAAAGTTGGTAAGTCCGACAACGTAGGAAGTGTTAGGATCTAAGTAAATAGGTGGATGGAAATCTGCTTGAAGTATGGCTGAATTTGCGGAAAGAGCTATAGTAAACGACATGATGATCGTAATAAGAATAAAATGGAAACACAATTACGTATTATTATAAATAAACTGTAAGGATAACTGTCCACAAGTTGAGGTATTAAAAGATTGATATTTATCATAGTTATATTTAATATTGTTGTTGCTACCATCGCTATAGAAATAAGTTATAACTTCATTTGGTGGTCGTAGATTTCCAAAACTATCAAAGTAAATTATGTTATTATTATTTTTAACATACGCTGTCCAGTGAGTGCCTTCCCCCATATCGTCATCTAAATTTATAATACCTGTTTCATATTTTTTTATTTTTTTGGGTAACTTGTTTCTCATAAAGACACCTCTAAAATGTAGCAACTTTAATATTTTCGCATACTTTAATAAATCTATATTTGTTAAAGGTCGGCGAGGTAGCAAATTTAACAGTTTTTTGAATATGGTTTTAAATATAGACCACACCCTTTCTTATATGGTTTTAAATAAAGACCTTTTCCAATTGATATTTTTTCCATTTCTTTGTTGTGTCTTGTTTGTTCTTCTAACTTCTTTTGTGCATTTTTGGCGGAATTTACTGCCTGGGCAATGCCAGCAGCGCCCCCGCTTAGGGCTCCTAGAGCAGATAAACCAGCAAAAATAGGTATTAAAGGTAAAATTCCACCAGTTTTTGGAATTGGAATAATTCTTTGTTTAGGTTCTTTTATTTTTAATTTTTTAATTGATGACAAAGCAGTGCCGGCAGCGTTTCTTATATTAGCAAATTTTTTCCCAGCTAGCTCTTTACGTGCTTTTCTTACGACTTGGTTAAAGGATATTTGACCTCCTTTCTTGCGTTTTTGTTTTCTTTTTCTTATTCCCATACCGAGTTTTGATTTTGCTTTCATGATTCCGGCCACAGCCAAGGATGACAGTTTTTCGCCTAGATTTGAATCTGAAGCTTTGAATCTATTAAATGCCTTTTTAGCTAATACTTTATCTGCCTCGGTTCTATTTTTTAAAACGCAAATAACCTTACTTAAATAGCGATGTTCAAACAATGAAGATCAAAAAACAAGATTTTTCTTTACCGATAAAAAATTTTGATTTATGTCATGATAATTATCGAAAACATGGACAATTATTTGGTGGAAACTGTAAAAGATGTTTAATAGTAGGACCATCGGGTTGTGGGAAGACAAATGTTATGATTTCTCTTATAACACACGCTAATGGATTAAGATTTGAAAACATATATATGTACTCAAAATCCTTATATCAATCAAAATATGAATATCTAAAAAGGCTTTTTGCTCCACTAAAGTTTATTGGTTATTTTGAATCATCGAACGCTGAGGATATTGTTTCACCCACTGAAATAAAACCGAAATCATTGATTGTATTTGATGATATAGTATGCACTGATCAAAGTCTTATGAGGGATTATTTTTGTTTTGGACGTCATAAAAATACAGATTGTTTTTATTTGTGTCAAACATATTCATCAATCCCTAAACAACTTATACGTGATAATGCCAACCTCTTAGTAATTTTTCAACAGGATGCTACAAACTTGAGACATATATATGATGATCGTGTAAATGGTGACATGAGCTTTCAAGAGTTTAAAAACTTGTGTTCAATGTGTTGGAAACATAAATATGACTTTGTCGTTATTGAAAAAGACTGTCAATTTAATGATGGGCGCTATAGAAAAGGATTTGATAATTTTATTTCCACTATATAACTCTCTGACAAAACGATAATTTTCTAGTATACAACCTACCTTTTGTAAAGATGGACGAAAAAACAGCGAAAGAGTTGGTAAAAACTAGACAAGCCGTTAGACAAAAGTATAAAGCTTTAAAATCAGATTTATCTGATAAAGAAATTCGTATGGAAAAAGAATTTAAACCAATAACTCAACCTTTGCATGAGTTAATTCAGACAATTAAAACAGAACCGTTCATTAAAAAAGAAGTATATTCACCACAATTAGTTTCGACCCCAAAATTTCAATTTCCTACGCCAGAGGTCAATCAAAGGAAATCAAATGCATATAGTAAATATCTTCCAACACACATGCCCTCACTTTTAGGAGATGAAGAAGTATTTTTTGAAGATTCGCAACAGTCAGGAGAATCAAGCCCTGAAACAACAATTGAACCAACTATAGGTGAATTGCGACAAGATGTTTTAGAATTAACAAGAACACCTGCTTATGAAGAATATTTGGAAGCATATCATTCACTTCTAAGACCATTCGTGGATGGGCTAATAAAAGACACGGAAGGCAATTTTGATAACAAATATGGTTTTAGACATGATGTTGATGCAGATAAATATAAGATTGCTAATTCTGTGGTGGATTTCATAGGAAAAGATTTTAAAGTTGAAGGAGTTAGGTATGAGGGAACACCTGGATTGTATGAGCTTCTTTTTAAAAAAGAACCTGTTGGTTATACATCAAATGATATGAAAAATTATATGGATGTTTTGAATAGGACAAATGCATATAGACGAAATTTTGATCCTGATAGTCAAATTCAAGGTTCGACCGACATTAAATACTTGACAATAGTTAAACCTTACTTATTACAAAAAGGTATATTAAAACGTGGAAGCACAACAGAGACAGGTTATCGTGCAGTTCTACCAACCACTTCACGTTTGCTACCACCACAAAGACCGCGTTCTACAAGAAATCTGTCTACAAAAAGTGGAAAGGGGGGAGCTATGTTAAATTTATCAAAAAAGAAATTAGATTATGTATATTATGACGATATAAATGAGATAATTGATAGACTAAAATTATTGACAGCATCACAAATGGCTGGACATACTGGTCATCAAAATGAAATAATATCGATTTTAGAAGAACTAAGAGAAGCAAAAATAATTAAATAAATACTAAGTCTCACATGTTTATTCCTTATTCTACCGCTGGCAACAACCATGTCTATTGACAAGTTTGGTTCCCACATCTTTGGCAAGGATAATAAAGAACATAACATTATAAAACTTGTTGACCTTAGTGCAGTTAAACTTTGTTATAATTTGGTATTACCTTTTATGGGAATCTACTCTCTCTCCGATAGAGTTTACCAACTTTTACAAGACAAAAGAATTAAATATATTTTTCCTATGGAATCTGCTACAATAATTGGGGCAGAGTATCCAAAAAAATATGTTTTCTTAAACATTAATGGAAAAAAAATCACCGATCCTGTAGGTATTCGGTTAAAGAAAGGAGATGTTCTTTCTTTTCATCGTCCTGATGGTAGTCATTTAGAAGATTTTTATGGCGAATTGTTAATAAAATGTCCTGTAGAAGTAACAAACTAAACATTTAATTATCATGTCTGCACAACCTAACATCAAGGAAGATCTAGTCAACGAGTTACATAAACCTGCTAGAAAAAATTTTAGACGACGACGGGTTATTATTAAAAATTTAAACGACTTATGGCAAGCAGATTTGGTGGAAATGATACCTTATGCAAAACTAAATAAAGGATATAGATATATTTTAGTTGTTATAAACACATTTTCCAAATATGTTTGGGTTCAACCTGTTAAAAGAAAAACTGCTGAGGAAGTAACTTTAGCTATGGAAAAAATTTTAAAGCTTGGGAAAACTCCTCCAACTAACATACATACAGATCAAGGAAGAGAATTTTTCAACAAAAACTTTAATAAATTAATGGAGAAATATAACATTAATCACTACAGTACATTTTCCACAGTGAAAGCAAGTATTGTTGAAAGGGTCAATAGAACTTTAAAAACTCTCATGTGGAAACAGTTTAGCTTGCAAGGAAATTATAAATGGTTGGATATCCTAAATAATATTGTCTTTAAGTATAATACAACTAAACATATAACAACAGGATTAAAACCTATAGATATAAATGAAGAAAATGAAAAAGATGTTCTAAAATCAACTTATAATAATATAAAAACAATTGACCCCAGAAAATCAAAATTTAAACGTGTTAGAGTTAGTAAATACAGGGAGGCTTTCCAAAAGGGATATACACCAAACTGGTCCAATGAAAATTTTCAAATTAAAGAAATTAAATTAACCAACCCAAGAACATATCTGCTGACAGATGACAAAAATGAACTAATTTTAGGTAGTTTTTATGAACCGGAGTTGCAGAAAGTCAAACATTCAAACGTGTATCTCGTGGAAAAGGTGCTAAGAAGAAAAGGAAATAAAGTGTATGTCAAATGGTTGGGAATGGACAAATCACACAATTCTTGGCTATTAAAAAAAGATGTAATATAATAAAATAAAAAACTTTATATTTAACAACATGGTTTTATTTACTTCTCATCATGTCACTTATGTACAACAATATCACTAGAGCTTGATCAGTACTGTCATTTTTCTTCACAAGAATCTTTTCCTTAGTCTCTTTTAAAACAATTGAGAAATAGAATCTTCTGCAAAGAGGACAATGTGCGTTGGTTTTCGACCACTCTGTTAAACACTTTATACAAAATTTGTGTGTGCACGAATTGGGTGTGCAAATTTCTTCTCTTCTCATGGAATATAAACAAACAGGGCATCTGCTTCTGTCTTCTTGTTTAAGTTTTTTCACCGATTTTCTGCAACCAACCAGCTTTCGTTTTTGAATCATATTTATGTATTATTTCTAGCAACTAATGTTTCAGAAACCGTGAGCGTATAAATTTATAGATATCCCCCACTCAAGTCAAACTCGCATGGGTGAGGTAGGAGGATATGACGTTGAATTGGTCGTACTCAAAAATTATTTAAAACGTTCATTGTATATTTTGTTCCTAAAATTTTCATCCAAAACATCCCTTAGGAGCTTCTCAGCATATTGAAGTCTATTTTGAAAGCGGTAGCGATCCAATACATACTGCTCATAATCACTCTCACGTGATTTTTTGTAAGCAAACTGCCATGCAACCAATATATGGATTTTATTCATATTTTCGTTAAATGTAACCTTCTTCATAGTGCTTCTCTAAAATCACAAGCTTTCTTCCCTTATATATTAAAAGTCAAGGTCATATTATGAGCGGGGAGGGGAGTCAGCTCCACATACTATTGCTTCTACTATTAAAAGTTACTCAAGGACAAGTCAAGGTCAAGAGTGGGAGGAACAGAAACGGTTTAGTACTACTACTACAACCAAAGGGGAGAATAGCAACCAACTTACAACATCTACTTTTATTTTTCCAGATCTCATATATTTCATAAAAAAGATACTGTTTCGGCAAATTTGCAGTTATTGATCTCACTTTGCATAAAGGAAAGAATTAATTTATTAGAGTAAAAAAGACGTCGTTAAAACGTTTAGATTTAGTGTAAAAACGGTTTTCCGGCTTATCGTTCTTGCTTTCACCGGCTTTCGCCGTCGTCGGATTCACATGCATTCATAAAGTACTTTTCCTCGAGCGTGAAGTTCAGTTACGAGCCGATATATTATAAAACCGTGTAAAGAACGTAGTTTCCTAAATTGATTTTAAAATACAGTTTAAATGTGAGAAAACCCTTGCAACGTGCTAAGTGACTTAGATTTATTGTGGAAAATTGTAGTGTTTTCAAACTTAAAATTCATTATAAAGCTGTAAGTCCTAACTATTGTATTACACAGGGTGTCTGTAAAAGGTCTGTACAAAAAGCCATCAGGTATATCATTTGAATAACAAGTGATTTTTTAGGGACCTTTTTTCACGAACTAATATAAACAAACGATTATTATCGACTCAACATTTATTCTTGTATTTCTATCTACATAGAGAAAAGGTAAAAAACCAAATTTTATACATATTTATTATCGTGTTTTTGAATGATGTGATAAGGCTTTCATGCTGTAAATTTTATCTCTAAATAATACAACGTAAAAATCACTTTCTGTTGAGAAATTGAAGCAGTCGTCTTTGTTTACTCATGGCTTCAAACTGTGTAATAACTGCTTGTTCCCTAGTCCTCAATACATCCAACAAACTATGACAGTGATTGGCCATTTCCATAAAATGATCTAATCTTTGTTGTATTGATACACGTGTGGTCCTTATTTCTTCCAAACTAATGTCCCTATCAATGTTTAACAATGCTTCTTCATCTAAATCCTGTTGTTCATGCATTTCTACATCGTTCATTATTAGAATGGGGGCCTGTTCAACAACGGGAGCTTGCTCGGGAACATCATCAGCTACAGCAGGATTCTCCAAGACTGCAAGCTCCTCTTCGTTTCTGAATGCTCCAATGACAGCATGTTCAACAATGAGTACTTGCTCGGGAACCTCATCACCTACAGCAGGATTCTCCAAGACTGCAAGTTCCTCGTCGTTTATGGATGCTTCAATGACATCGCCCAGGAGGGCTTCCACTTCTTCTTCGTTTGGAAGTTCTCCATTAATTAAGTTATTTACCGCTTCTTCCACTTCAACCTCTTGTCTAGCTGGAACAAGCACTATATCTTCTAAAACGTGTACGCGTCCAGCTAACCTAGCCATTGTAGCAACAGTTGGTTTTGAATACATTTTGATTTGTTTAGGTTACGTAGACTTGATTTGACTTGGTTATTTGTAGATAGAAATAAAATAATGGATGTTGAGTCGATAATAATAATTTGAGTTTATAAGCTGTACTGAAGTTGGAGCCGATAGGTTTCGCTTTTATAGCCACCTTTAAAATAAAAATTTCTATATCTAATTATAATTTGCTAGTTACGACAGTCCCGCTTAAGTCATTTATTACAATTTTGTAAAAATATCCCTCATAGGTCAGACTGCAAAAATGAAAAAAATATAAAATAGGCACGTCTATCTGATCATTTTTATAATGCAGGTTAATTTCCTTTATTGTTACGACAGTCCCGCTTAAGTCATTTATTGCAATTTTTTTAAAAATAGCCCACATAGAAAAGATTGCAAAAATGTAAAACTAGCAACTAGGCACGTCTATCTGGTCATTTTTTTATAATGCAGGTTAATTTCCTAAGCACATCTTTTACTCAATTCATAGCAAGAATCCCCTACAAATAATAATTACTCATTGCTCCATAATTGTACCCGTATAAAATGAATACAGTACTTCAGGAAATTATTCAAAGGTAATTTAAATTTAATGATCGTTTACTATCGCAAGCGATACCCGTACATGCTGTCTATAATTTTTAAATTAATGTCGTTTTAAAGAAGACAGCTTAGTTTTCTATTACAATATAATTTTTATTTAAAAATCAATTTTTATATACGGGGTAGGCAAATGTTAGGTAAGAAAATATAATATACATTTTTTATTATGATGATGATTTTTTTACAAATGTGACGTTTTTTTCATAACTGCCACCTAGATATAAATAATACAGAATCTATTTAACTAAATCTTTTTTGCTGTTGGGCAAGACATTATTAATAGTTAGTTCTTGTTCAAGCTTCGCAAATCTCATTATTTCGTATTTTCGAAATTGTTTTTTCGCTTTTTTGGATAGGTTCGGTGGCGGTTTTCTTAAAATTAAATTCTTTTTTATGTACTCTTGTGGATTATAGCTTTCGCAATGGTCTGTGTCCCATGAATAATCAATAGGTACTGCCAAAGACATTGTTGTGAATTTTGTTTTCTTATAGCTTTAAGGAATTTATATAAGGCAGTGTGAAGGGTGGGTGGATTTGGTAGGGAGTGGGTGGATTGGGAATAGCTTTGGAAGCTCATTTGGAAGCTGGAATGGATATCAGAGTGGTAGGATTTGGTAGGGTGAAGAGTGGATGGATTTGGTAGGGAGAAGAGTGGGTGGATTTGGTAGGGAGAAGAGTGGGTGGATTTGGTAGGGAGAAGAGTGGGTGGATTTGGTAGGGAGTGGGTGGATTTGGATTTGGAATGGTCTGCGAAGTAACAAAACACTCTACTGGTCAAGCATTGATGAATTATATGCGGATGATTTTAATCTGGATAGATTAACTCTGCATCGAGATATGTTTTTGGACATAGCTCAGTCTAAAAATGTGAAACTTGAAAACTTAAGCGATGTCGTAGATTTCCTGGAAGAGGAAGAAAACGAGCAGATATTTCAGTTAATACCAGAAGTGACAAAACTTGCACGAATTATGATAACTATTCCAGTGTCGACTTGTACTTATGAAAGATCTTTCTCAGGATTAAGAAGAATTAAAACTTATTTAAGAAGCACAATGACTCATCGTCGCCTAAACGAGTGTGCTGTGGTGAATAGAGTAGCTAGTAGCTGACCAGATCAGTCCTGATGTTATTGCTGACACATTTATTAGACAACCAACTGTCAGACAAAATATTTTCATGATGTGTCAACATTACTAATTATTTTAAAGGTCGAAACGATTTTTATTAAATTAATTTATGTAAGCCCTATGACATGAAATAAAAAAAATTATTATATATTTATTTTCCCCTGGCGCCCCTCGAATTTATGAGGTCCTGGAACCCGCATGGGCACCCACACGGATTTTAAAAACCTGGCGCCCCTGTTCACATTACTTTGATGGTCAAGAGAAGAAGGGAAATAGGAGATATAACCCAAGAAATTAATACTATCAATTATTCTGGTAGATTTATTTTCAAAAAAAAATTGAAGAAGTCTGTGAAATTTAGCGAAGACAAAAACATAGTGCATATATTAGTAGTATGGAATGATGCATACAAAGAAGCTCGAAAAGCGACTTTTTACAACACTTAGCAGACAGACTTCGATTGGAAAGAAGAATCAAACAAAGTGAAGATATAATTTGTAAAATATTAGATAGACATCATCGAAATTTAATTTATAAGGAAAGATTTATGTGTATATAATTTCTTAGCTTTTGCATGTTATCGTAGATTGTAGTATTATTTAAATATATATCATTTGGGGGGAAAATAAAACAGAAAAATACATTTTCTCTAGCACAAAGTAAATCGTTATAGATATGATTTTCACAAAGAAAATTTCCTATGGTTAATAATTTAAGTTTAGTTACACTAGCGGAAACAATTAAGGGATCAAAGAAAAAATCTCAATTTTGTGCGATTTTTCCAATGGCTGGATCTTTGGTAAAAATGGTCATATTTGAGTGAAAAAAAAATCAATTTGAAGCTTGAAGTGTCTAGTTTAAGGATCTTGCGATAAAAAAATTTTTCAAGCAACAATTAGCGCAAAATCCTAATGAATATCATGGAAAGAAAATTTTTCGAAATTTTTTGCAAACTTATTTTGCGTGTACGGACGTGAAAATTTTTTTTCAACCTAACCACTATATGGATTGGATAGGCTGTTCATTTAGCTTCACTTTCTTTTTGTGTCGGCCTCGATACGACCATTCCTCGCTGAGTTATCAGACTTTGAATGCAAATGCGTCATTTTCTCTTCTCTCAGCAATATCTCAGGAACCAATGGTCCCGCAGAAAATGGAAGGCGGGTTTCGGAAACTTGGATCCATTCTCTACAATGCTCTGGCATGTTTTTTCAGAAAAAAAAAATTTTTTCATCCTTAACATGACTTTGAACAACTGTGAAAAACAGGACTCTTTCAGGTCTTTTAGAAAATCACGTGCCACATTGAGACTATTGGGAACATGACTAATGTTAAGTGTGCATCTTACAGGCCATTGTACCCCTAAAAGCCCTACAGAGTTTCAACCTGATCCATCAAGCCGTTTTATTGTTTCATTCGATTGAATTTGTGAAAAAATTGAACGATTGCGTTCTTTTGCCTTGAGAGCTCATAATCTGTAAAAAAATGGAAAACAAATTTCTCCTAATTTGTTTCCACATTTGTATTGCGGAAAGCGTTTGGAGTCATGAAAAGAAAGTTTTTTTTTCTAAAAACGTAAAAAAAAATTGTTTTGAAAAATTGGAAAAAAATTGTTTTTCGAAAAATCAAAAAACAAATTTCTCTGTTCTTGACTTCCAACGCTTCCCGCAATAAGTGTGTGAAAAACAATCAGGAACAAATTTTTTTCCCAGTTTTTTACAGATTATGAGCTTCCAAAGGCAAAAAAACGTGATCGTTCAGTTTTTTCAAAAATTCGATCGAATGAAACACAAAAACGGCTTGATGGATCAAATTGAAATTTTGTAGGGCTTCCATGGGTACAATGGCCTGTAAAATGCACACCTCACATTAGTCATTTTCCCAATATTCTCTATCGATTGCAGAGGGAGTATGACAATTTCCATAACATTGCCAACTTAGAGTGCGTACTTAAGTGAATTTGGAACACCATTCCGCAACCCGAAATAGCCCGATGCATCAATATGGCCGAACGATTGAGGGCTGTTAGAGAGCAGGGGCGGCAAAACCCGTTATTGAACGGATTAAAACATACACACACATAAACACACACTCTTTAAAGGATGAGTTTGGAGTCATGACATAAGGTGGAAATGACGAACCACCCGGTCTCACGTCTCTTAAGGGAACACACACACAAAGGAGCGTAAATCCGACCGTGCTACCTCCACCTGGTACGCTTTGGGTAACTCTAATGCCGGTGGTTTTGCAAAATTTGTGAAGATCGCTTCAAAAAGAGAAATTTTTCCAAAAGAATTTTTTTTCCATTTTTCAGAAACACATTTTTTTTTTAATTTTTCAGAAACATTTTTTTTTCATGACTCCAAACGCTTTACGCAAGAACACTGTGGAAAAAAATTACGAGAAATTTTTTTCCATTTTTTTAAAGATTATGAGCTCTCAAGGCAAAAGAACGCGATCCTTCAATTTTTTCAACAATTCAATCGAATTAAACAATAAAACGGCTTGATGGATCAGATTGAAACTCTGTAGGGCTTTTAGGGGTACAATGGCCTGTAAGATGCACACTTAACATTAGTCATGTTCCCAATAGTCTCAATGTGGCACGTGATTTTCTAAAAGACCTGAAAAAGTCCTGTTTTTCCCAATTGTTCAAAGTCATGCTAAGGACGAAAAAAATTTTTTTTTATGAAAAAACATGCCAGAGCATTGTAGAGAATGGATCCGAGTTTCCAAAACCCGCCTTCCATTTTCTGCGGGACCATTGGTTCCTGAGATATCGCTGAGAGAAGAGAAAATGACGCATTTGCATTCAAAGTCTGATAACTCAGCGAGGAATGGTCGTATCGAGGCCGACACAAAAAGAAAGTGAAGCTAAATGAACAACCTATCCAATCCATATAGTGGTTAGGTTGAAAAAAATTTTTCAAGTCCGTACACGAAAAATAAGATTGCAAAAAATTTCGAAAAATTTTCTTTCCATGATATTCATTAGGATTTTGCGCTAATTGTTGCTTGGAAAATTTTTTTATCGCAAGATCCTTAAACTAGACACTTCAAGCTTCAAATTGATTTTTTTTCACTCAAATATGACCATTTTTACCAAAGATCCAGCCATTTGAAAAATCGTACAAAATTGAGATTTTTTTTTTGATCCTTTAATTGTTTCCGCTAGTGTACATTAACACAACCTATTTCTAGTAAATCAATTATTTTATTAGGAATTAGTTTACCTAACCATATTTTTTTTTCTGTAAACGTTTAACAAACACCTTCTCATGAGGTTTAATTATCTTGCTTAAAAATAGAGCAATACTTTCAAAAGGCAAGTTATTATTATTGGAATCTTCAGTGTTGTCCCAGGAAAGTCCATGTAAATTCTTTGTTAATACATGCTGCATAAATGTTCTTCATAATATTCATAAATATATTAAATTACGTGAGGTGCTTTAAAACGCAAGCATTTTTATAAAAGTGCATATTTTATTGTTTAAAGTAGGCTTAGTTGTGAGAGAAAAAATATGCGTATTTTTTCTATTTATTCACACTTTAGAGAGACCACATCATATCAAATATTTAATAAAAAGTTGGAAAATTAATAAACATTATTTGATATGCACCTTGTAACAGTCATATAACATATGATTATGCAAATGGAATAAATTAAAACAAAACGAAACGATTTTCGATGTCTATTGAACCAATTTTATTTTGCTCAGCCTTTGCAAATTTAGCGGATAATAAAATTTGTATCAATTTAAATGCATGCTTGCTTGCTTGCTTGGCAAGAGAAGAACTAAATAATAATAAACTCCATATAAATATATTTGCAATTAATTACCAGTTTTAAAATATCGTATTTTAACCTATTTTTTTACAATAAATTGGAAGCTCCAATTTTCTATACAATGTTTATTTTTTTATGCCATTACTAATTAAGTTAGCGCTTAACTCTGATAGTTTTGCTGGTGCCCAAATTCTGTCACCTATCAGTTCTGGTGTAACACAATTATTCCTATCACAGTCCATGTTTCTTTATATAGTTTGAATAAAATAAATACCTTGAAATTAAACAAAAAAAGTTTGTTAATAAACAGAAAAAAAAATTTAAATGTTCAGTATTATGGTTTAGTATTAATATTATCTACCCTCTCCTAGACCTAACACTAAACTGCAATAACATTTTAACTTTCCAACAGAGCATATACACGGTTTGAGCTGGTGTCAACTTGATGGTGATGCCCTAATGACAGAAGACATTTCCGATTTTTTGATACGCTACCTTGGATCAAGACCACAAATAACAGTACTGGTAAAAGGAAAGCAAAAGAAGGATTGGTTTAACAAGTTCTTAACGGGTTCAAACCAGATTGTTGATTTGAAGGACTACGACGACGACGACGAGAACAACTGCTGAAAATCTGTATATAATTTAAGAAATATTTTTAGGTCTTGCCATTGCAAGAAACACGACGTTCATAATAACCTAAATTCTTCTATGGAAAATGCATATAACTTTTATCATTGGTATAATTATTGTTGTAAAAAAAATTTACATTTTCATAAAAAAAATAAAAATGATTAAAGCTTTTTTATTTAAACATAATATTTACATTATTAGACTTATTTTAGATATCGTACGGTTGTCACGTCATGTGGTACCCCATTTGAATGTATTGTTTCAGATGAGCTCGCTTTTCCTGTTGACACTTGCTATGAGAAAGAATGCAGTTTTTTGAGAGCCACACACCATTGGTATTGACTTTTCCATAACACAAATACCACTTGTTGTTATCTCCTACATTTTCGTATTGTTCTCTTTCTCTGGAAGCGTGTACTACTCTAACACATGGTGTTGACGACGACGACGACATGGTGGTGGTGGGAAATTCGGAGCTTCGGTATTTAAATCGCTCTAGGTCGTTAAAGACTGTCTGAACTCAGTGGAATGGGGGTAGACTACTCGTTATAAAAAAGACGAATACTCTTTAGGTTAATTATTAAAAAGGAAATAAGTTAATCATGATAGCCCCAAGGTAGTTGTATTCAATTGGAAGATCTTTTCGATGCAGCCAGGCCTGGCCTAAGGGGTAAGGTTTAGAAAAAAAAATAAAGGGGAAGAATTTATCAATGTTCTACGGGAGAATTTCAAATGATATGTGATTATGAAATTTATAACGAAGCAGATATATTTAATATACCTGATGAGTGAGTACGGGTACATTTTTGAGGTTGACCTTCATTAATTTTTTTTTCTAAAAAATTCCTCCCCTTTATTTTTTTTCTAAACATTACCCCTTAGGCCAGGCTCGGCTAGGCTAGGCCGGGCCAGGCTAGGCCTGGCTGCATCGAATAGATCTTCCAATTGAATCCAACTACCTTGGGGCTATCATGATTGACTTATTTCCTTTTTAATAATTAACCTAAAGAGTATTCGTCTTTTTTATAACGAGTAGTCTACTCCCATTCCACTGAGTTCAGACAGTCTTTAACGACCTAGAGCGATTTAAATACCGAAGCTCCGAATTTCCCACCACCACCATGTCGTCGTCGTCGTCAACACCACGTGTTAGAGTAGTACACACTTCCAGAGAAAGAGAACCATACGAAAATGTAGGAGATAACAACAAGTGTTATTTGTGTTATGGAAAAGTCAATACCAATGGTGTGTGGCTATCAAAAAACTGCATTCTTTCTCATAGCAAGTGTCAACAGGAAAAGCGAGCTCATCTGAAACAATACATTCAAATGGGGTACCACATGACGTGACAACCGTACTATATCTAAAATAAGTCTAATAATGTAAATATTATGTTTAAATAAAAAAACGTTTCATTTTTATTTTTTTATGAAAATGTATTTTTTTTTTACAACAATAATTATGTCAATGATAAAAGTTATATGCATTTTCCATAGAACAATTTAGGTTATTATGAACGTCGTGTTTCTTGCAATGGTAAGACTTAAAAATATTTCTTAAATTATATACAGATTTTCAGCAGTTGTTCTCGTCGTCGTCGTCGTAGTCCTTCAAATCAACAATCTGGTTTGAACCCGTTAAGAACTTGTTAAACCAATCCTTCTTTGCTTTCCTTTTACCAGTACTGTTATTTGTGGTGTTGATCCAAGGTAGCGTATCAAAAAATCGGAAATGTCTTCTGTTATTAGGGCATCACCATCAAGTTGACACCAGCTCAAACCGTGTATATGCTCTGTTGGAAAGTTAAAATGTTATTGCAGTTTAGTGTTAGGTCTAGGAGAGGGTAGATAATATTAATTCTAAACCATAATACTGAACATTTAAATTTTTTTTCTGTTTATTAACAAACTTTTTTTTGTTTAATTTCAAGGTATTTATTTTATTCAAACTATATTATAAAGAAACATGGACTGTGATAGGAAAAATTGTTACACCAGAACTGATAGGTGCCAGAATTTGGGCACCAGCAAAACTATCAGAGTTACGCGCTAACTTAATTAGTAATTGCATAAAAAAATAAACATTATATAGAAAATTGGAGCTTCCAATTTATTGTAAAAAAATTGGTTAAAATACAATATTTTAAAACTGGTAATTAATTGCAAATATATTTATATGGAGTTAATTATTATTTAGTTCTTCTCTTGCCAAGCAAGCAAGCAAGCATGCATTTAAATTGACACAAATTTTATTATTCGCTAAATTTGCAAAGGCTGAGCAAAATAAAATTGGTTCAATAGACATCGAAAATCGTTTCGTTTTGATTTAATTTATTCCATTTGCATAATCATTCTATGTTATATGACTGTTACAAGGTGCATATCAAATAATGTTTATTAATTTTCCAACTTTTTATTAAATATTTGATATGATGTGGTCTCTTTAAAGTGTGCATAAATAGAAAAAATATGCATATTTTTTCTCTCACAACTAAGCCTACTTTAAACAATAAACTATGCACTTTTATAAAAATGCTTGCGTTTTAAAGCACCTCACGTAATTTTATATATTTATGAATATTATGAAGAACATTTATGCAGCATGTATTAATAAAGAATTTACATGGACTTTCCTGGGACAACACTGAAGATTCCAATAATAATAACTTGCCTTTTGAAAGTATTGCTCTATTTTTAAGCAAGATAATTAAACCTCATGAGAAGGTGTTTGTTAAAGGTTTACAGAAAAAAAATATGGTTAGGTAAACTAATTCCTAATAAAACCATTGATTTACTAGAAATAGGTTGTGTTAATGTAACTAAACTTAAATTATTAAACATAGGAAATTTTCTTTGTAAAAATCATAACGATTTACTTTGTGCTAGAGAAAATGTATTTTTATTAAGATATTGGTATATAAATATAACTACTTAAAAATGTATTTTTCTGTTTTATTTTCCCCCCAAATGATCTATATTTAAATAATACTACAATCTACTATAACATGCAAAAGCTAAAATATTATATAAACATAAATCTTTCCTTATAAATTAAATTTCGATGATGTCTATCTAATATTTTACAAATTATATCTTCACTTTGTTTGATTCTTCTTCCCAATCGAAGTCTGTCTGCTAGGTGTTGTAAAAAGTTGCTTTTTCGAGCTTCTTTGTATGCATAATTCCATACTACTAATAAATGCACTATGTTTTTGTCTTCGCTAAATTTCACAGACTTCTTCATTTTTTTTTTTTTTTAAATAAATCTACCAGAATAATTGATAGTATTAATTTCTTGGGTTATATCTCCTATTTCCCTTCTTCTCTTGACCATCAAAGTAATGTTGACGCGTTACACAGGCTAGACATGGTTCACCACGTGATATATCTGATTCCCCCTTACATTTAGGACATACATCAAACCCAATCTGATTCCCCCTTACATTTAGGACACTTATATCTTGCTGGAACAGGCATGTTTTTTTCTCGTACTTCTAAAGGTGCATTTCCTATGGGGCGGCTGACGCTCGCGGCTGCCGCTCAGCGGCCGGCTGACGCCAGTAATCCATTGACGTTGAAGCTTGCGTCTGACGCTCGAAAAGAAACGGATACATTAAATTGTCACATGAGCAGTACTATGCGTCAGATGCTGTGCGGCAGCCGCGAGCGTCAGCCGCTCCATAGGAAACACACCTTAAGTCAAACAAAAAGATTTTTTCTTTTTAGCCCTTTTATACGTACCTAACCACCTGAAAAACTTCCCCACCGGTCGGAAAACAACATTAAAAGGAGAAGTACTTTTAGATTGACTTTTGCAAAAATTAAAATAAAATTGAGTACTGGTGCTGAAATTAATACCTTAGCGGAACAAATGTTGAAAGTACAAGTTGGTAACATTTTTAAATAAAAATATTTTAAGTTTTAAAAAAAAATAATTAAACGTAACGTATCGAATAGTAATAATAAAAAAAGGAAATTTTTTTAAACTGGAATCTACTTTAGCTCTTTTTTTAGCAAATTTTGTAAGGCTTGAAAATGCAGAAACGGACATAGATAAAATTGTACTTTTTTATAATAAAGAAACGTGAAATAAAACACAATATTTAAAGTTGTTTTAGGTTTTTATTTACTGCCGTTTTCTTACAATTTATATATTTACAAAATAAACATATAAAGTAGTTAAGTTCAGCTATTTGATTGGCGATCCTCTTATTTTGTTGGGTTAGATTTCCCCATTTCAGTACGTCTCTTCGCGCTTTCAGAACATCTATCACATATTCTCATTCCAAATCCTCTCCAATTATGACCTGCTAATAAACACTGACAATATCTACAACTAGAAGCAGTCACAATCTTACAATAGTCACATCTTAACACATCAGGTTCACTGCTTGAAGTATAATATCCACATGAGCCACATCTACCCATCTTACTATGGTGTATTTTCGACAACAGTTTGCTTTCATCTAATATTTTCTTTACAAAAAGCATAATATATATATATATATATATATATATATATATATATATATATATATATATATATATATATATATATATATATATATATATATATAATATATAATACTTATAAAAAAACATTTTTAGAAATTGCAGCTTATTAGTTCTCCAATAAAATATATTCACTAGACCTGTAAAATTGGTTCGTTTTGTTTTGAGTAAATTCTAGTGATAAGCGCAATTTTTGAACCAATTTTGACCTTTTGCCGAAAGATATGTCTCGATTTTATTATGTTTTAAATCCTATTTTATTAAAATTACTTAATTTTACTATATCGGTAGCTTATTATTATTATTAAAATAAAATATTTCACTAGACACATGTAAAATAGGTTCGTTTTGTTTTAGCAGAAAACTTAGGTCAAATACAAAGAGTAAGTATAAGGATATAAATAATGTATTGTTGTCCGCCTCCTTGATTTCCTCTTAACACCATATCTACAACAAACACAAAAATATGTAAAAATAGAGGTTTATATTACAAAATTAGGAAAATTTAAATCAAACTGTACCACTCAGACCCGATTTTGACGATTTTTCACAACGTGCGCAGAAACCAAAACGCATGTTTTTGGTATTAGCGATGGTGCTAGTCGTGCGCAGTTAGCGAAAAAGTGACTTTGTGACCCCGGCTAATAAAGATCTCTAACTGAAAGACATTATATTTTATGTTTATTTTGACAAAAAAAAATTAAGTAAGATATATCAATTTTCTATTATTTACATAAATTATAAATATTATTATATTATTTGAATTAATAACAACAAAATACGTATATTTAGGTAGTACACGTTACGATTCGTCTATCAGTTAGAACGATAAACTTATCACTTGTTTTTGTTATGATAACTCGCCGCTAAAAATAGGAAGAAATTTAAATGTTCTACAGCTAAACGACGACGCGACGTTGCAACGTCACACAAGTTAAAGTACAACTTTGTGTTGTAATTGCCTGCTGCTCATTGTGATCGTCAGTAAAATGTTGCTATACGAGGTGCATCGTAAATAATGTTTTTTCCTTTTTTTGAACTTTTTAGTGAGAATATTTGTATTACAACACGTGGCCTTGCTTTAAAGTGTGTACAAATAGAAAAAATAAGCTTCGTCTTTCTCTCTCCCACAGTCCTTGCAGCAGCAGCAGCACAGTCTACTTTAAACAATAAACTATTTATTTTAATGGCTTTTTAACAGGTGTAATCATTTTAATGCACCCCTCGTAATTTTATATTAATGCAAAATGTTTTGTTGATATTAAGGAAAACTTTTTTCAAATTATAACCAATCTGTGTAATTTAAACCCGGTGGAAATATTAAATAAATTATTGCATCTTTAAAAACAAAAGTTAGTTAGTTAATAGCTATTAACTATTAAATTTATTAATGATGCCAACTGAAAAAAACTTGTTTTTGTCTTGAATCTAAAACTTAACTCTGTATATTTATGAACTTGTTTTTTTATATATAATCTTTAATGAGATCGGGCTCAAATCGAGCATTTTATGGATGTATAATTAATTATTAATTATTTGTAAATGTTTAACATTTGTTTTAATTATTTGAGACATAGCCGTTGACTTTTAAAACTCAGCTGCAGCTGTTTCTGTTAACGTGCATTATTTTTGTTGTTGTTTACAATTTTTGATCTATCAATTTTAAAACGTTGTGAATAAAAATGTACTTTCTTACTTTCCCCCAATTTAGTATCCTGATGTAATTATTATTTCTCAAATAAAATATATTCGCTAGACATGTAAAATGGTTTCGTTTTGTTTTTAGTTTTATTATTTGACCCAATTCTGACCACCTCTATTTTATTAAAATTACTTAATTTTACTAAACTGTTCTAATTATTAAATAAAATATTTCAATAGACATGTAAATCTTCCGATTATTCTAGACAAAAGTTTAGAAAGCAACTTTACACTTTATATAGTAGGAAATTCTAACGACGCATGAGTACAGGCTCGGCTAGGCTAGGCTAGGCCAGGCTAGGCTGCATCGAACAAAAAAAAATCTTCCAATTGAATACAACAACACGACAACCAACCAATATGTAATGCACGCGGCAAAGTTTGTCGTCTGGCTCTCACTTTAAGTGGCGCGGCGTGTTTTTTTTTACCCACATCAATTCTACCTAGGTACTACTACTACAGAATACAATGGGGAAAAATACAGAAATCAATCGATCAATTTTGTTTTGCTTCTCCAAACTATTTTATTAGATATATTATCAACCTAAAAAAAATACATAAAACATATACTACATACCTATTACGTTCCACGTCCGAACTCACTTACGTACATATCATTTTCAATGTTTTGTTATTCAACTCGCCGCTACCGTGGCCTAGTACTTGGTTCTATAGCAGCTGGGAATACGAAATTTATAGCATTCACTTGCAATTCATTATAAAAATGCCTTGAAAGAATTCATCGGACACAGGCTTAAATAACTGCAAACAACGGTCGCACTTGGTGTCCCCAGAGCCTACATCAGCTCGCCGGTCTTTCTGCCCGCCAATAGGGTGTATTTTGCACTTATTTTTGGCGCGTTCTAGTAGTTTTTAGTATATAGATTTTGTTACATTTTGTTATATACCATGTTATGTACACCAGAGCCATCTGCCTTCAATAATTAATAATAAGTCTTTTTAAAAAAAAATAAAAAATACAGAGGTCCCCGGTTCGAAACACAGCAGCAGCAATATTATATGGTGGACTTTTTTTCAAATAGATTCTTGACAAAATGGCGAGACACTACGATATCGAATAATGCCTTTCTGGATTTTTAAATTACGTCATTTCATAAGGCCATTTTGGTCAGCAGCCTCTGGTCAGTGATGACACTTCTTGTAGACAACCCCCCGCAGCTCGAGAGGGGTGGAAAAGGGGTGAAATATGTGTGTAGGGGATGATGCCATCGAGAGTGCCAAAAGGGCACTATCGGGTCCCAGTACCCCGCCTTCCTAACTACTGGAATAATTCCAGGAAACAAAACTCAGAACAAAAATAACTTATAGTCAAGAGGCGTTGCCCTGGCTGATAACAACAAAAGTGACATGCATAATGCAGCCGAGCCATTATATGTGTCCCTGGTTTTCAGCTGAATGGCTGATCCTGAATTGGTGACAAATACGGGCGTCGTAAAGGTACGCCCATACGTGCGCGCCTGGGGAGCGGACGACAGTGTAAATATTATTCTAGGTAGTCGGACGTCTCCAACAACGTAGGTAAAAAATAGGGTTAGCGTTGACTACGTAAAGTCAGTAAAAAATAAGTGTTACGCGATCAGCGATTAGATTAGTCGTGCCAGTGTAATATAAGGTAGTGTTAGGGAATAACGGTGACTACGTTACAGTCCGCAAAGACGCTCTTAGAGTGATTAGGTATTAGTATCGGTGACTACGTCATAGTCCGCAAAGACGCTCTTAGAGTGATTAGGCATTAGGAAAAATACTTAATTAGGGACGTACCTTCAGTAGCGGCTTTGTTCCGGCCATAGTACTAGTAAAGTTTTAGCTATAGTCGCGCAACCATGTAAATAAATAGCAATAAGGGGTTCGCGTGACTATACGGACAGGACTGGACTTCTCCCTAATAAAAAGTAAATTCAAACAACTGACCAAAGACAAATTATAGAAATTTTCCCTCCGTGCAAAATTTCAGACTCGGGTAGCAGCGGATACCCGAGTTCATAAATTGTTGGACATGCCCGTGCCAGCATTCTCTGTTCATAGAGAGTCTCCGGGACGTTTCGGGCTTTGTCCCATCCTGGAGATACTTTCTAATTCAACATTCTTTTTTAAAATTTTAAAACAATATCGTCACCTCTTCCTTGGTGGACTGTTAGCAACTTCCAGCTAGCGGGGAAGGATGGCGGGTTCACCCATGACAAAGACAGACGCGTTGTCTGTTCTTTGTCCAATCGGTACCTGGCATCCCTCGACATGGACAAACCGGGCAAAACAAGTGATAATCTTTTCAGGTGACCTTCATTCTGAGGTGTTGAAACTTAATGAACGTCACTTAGTAGTCCGGGAAACAAGGCTGTTTGCGCCTTGTAGAACAAATTGCAAACAATTGGACGTACGCATCCGAGGAGCGTACCAAGTTAAATCCTGGGAGGTTATTTAGGATCCTTGGGGAGAGAAAATATCCAATGGGGACAAAATTAAATTATTCTGAAAAACGAATCAGGGGAAATCGGTGATAGGCAGGACGGCTTTCCCGGATATTCTTTGTCAACTTTGAAAGTAGTGACTTCATAGTAGAAGCCGGGAGGGACCGTATTCACCCCGACCACGTTCAGGGAATTCTCTGCAGAGGTTTTCTGGGCGGGAATTTTAATTATTCGGGATCGTAGCCGTCTCGAAAATTATTTTTCCAAAAAACGAACTAAGGGTCGAATTTGTGCGACAGATAGACCACTCTCAAAGTTCTAAATGGTAGAATGTTTCGCAATTCCTAAAACTTGTAAATTGACTTTCTGATCTTTCCTGTTACATACTGTACATGCTCCTTCCATGTGAGATTCTCATCAAGAATCACCACTAAATATTTGATACTGCTCTTTCTCTCTATTATAAGATTTTTGCATTCACAATTATTCTGTAGTTTACATTGTTGATCATGCAGTGTTATATTCTGAATGTTTGGTGATGACCTCACTGAAAGAGAGAAAGCCAAGAATTTTGTTTTATCAACATTAAGGAAAGTAAGCTACTGTCTAACTATTTTTTTACCCCGAACATGGCCATCTCTGCCCTTTTAATTGTAGAATCCCAATTCTGACCACTTACTATGATGGCCGTGTCATCGGCAAAGCAGTAAACTTCACCTAAAGTCACTGCTGACAGGATTCCATTTACGTAAATATTAAATAATAGTGGTGCCAGCACTGTACTCTGTGGCACTCCAAACTCTACAGAGAGTTTATCACTTTGTTCGTCTTGGATTTTAACGCGTTGTGTTCTACCACTTAAATAGGATTTAAACAATTTATTCGCAACACCTCTCACTCCCATGTGTTGTAATCTATCTAGCAGAATCTGATGCGCCACAGTGTCAAACGCTTTCGCCAAGTCCAAAAATATACCGATAACCCTCTTTCCCTGATCAAGACCTTGCAAAATTTCGCCCGTTACCTTACACAGTGCACCCTCAGTACTTGAGCCCTCCCTGAATCCATATTAATTTTCATTTATCAGTTTATATTTACCCAAGAATGGTAATAACTTACTTTATACACTTTTCTATAATTTTTCTTAATTATATCAGCACTAATATTATCCTCGCCTCCTTTGACATTATTTTTTAAACTATTTATTTGCTTTATGAGATCGTTATCAGAGACTGGGCTAAAATAAAACGAACTTAAATTTGTTTTCACCCTGTCATCATTTTTACATGGGGATATTTTTTGTGCCAACAGTTTACCCACTTTATTAAAATAACTGTTGCCATCGATTTTTTGTCAGTAATTTCAGCATTGTTATCATCTACAATACATTTAATATAATTTTTTCTAACCTGGTCATTTGTAAGAGGAGCTAACGGGAGGAAAATACTCTTTAGTTTACGCATGTGCCAGAATCATCTGTCACTAATGTACCAGTTCTGTAGGAACGTCTACATTCAAAATAAAGTTTTTCAAACTCACGGAGGGCACCCTAAGGTCGGAACAGGGTTAGCACCTGGTTAGGGGCCCTGACAAGTCTCTTTCCTCCCAAGCGAAGAGGGATCGGTGCGAAAAAATCCGGAAAATCAAGGAAATCTAGGTTAGAAATGTCAACAAACACCGAATCGCTGACATTTGTAGCGCATGCGTAATATGAAGAATATTTTCCTCCCATTAGCCGGTCCTGTCATTTGTGGCCTCTCATCACATTCCACATCTTTTTAGGATCTTTAGCATGTTTGTTAGTAAGGAACTTATAATTAGTATATTTAGCTTTTGTTATTAATTTTGAGAAAATTTTTCTATATACTTTGTATTCGTTTAAAAGCCCTAGATTATTTCTATTTAGGGTGCTTTGTTTTTTTAATTGATCCCTATTTCTAATGGACACTAAGAGGCCACCAGTGATTCATGGTTTTAGTCTTTTTTTTTGTTTGATATGCGTCTAGTCCTGGTGCACTGCATAATAAACCCTTTAAATTTATTAACAACTATATTTGTACTTACATTGACATCACCCTGCTGTGGAGCATTGTAAGATAATCGTTAGTTGATGCTGAGCTTGTATCCAGCAGATGACTATTTATGTCTCCAACCAGGATGTGCATCCATCCGGCTTTGTTCTACTATCGATTCTTGCATGATCAGGTTTACGTTTTCTATAAACTCATCCTTGTCGATAGCATGTGACCGGTAGGTTGCACATATGTCCAGTAGAAGGTTGCTCTTACGCAGTGTTGCCTTGATCATTTTTACATTATTTCTAACAATTACTTGGTGTTCTTCATAGAATTGATCCTTAACATACACCACACATCCATCAAATTTATTCAATGTAGGTACTTGTATTCCAGTAACCCGGTATATTAAAGTCTGAAGTGTTATAAATTATATGTGTCTCGGATATCCCAATTATATCAAAATGCCGTTCAGTTGCCTCAAGGAATATCAGAAACTGGTCAAAATTTTTATAAATGCTTCTTATGTTAACATGCATTACATTAATATCACAGGAGTTATTAAAAAAGGTAACCTGATTTAAATTATCACATTCAGTTGTCTCACACACCTTGAAATCATCTAAAATGTTATTAATATCAGTGAATGTCAATGATTATTCTTTATACACGGCTGGCAAGCCAATATATTGCATGCGGAGATTTTCAGTGCGATAAAACGAGATAACAATTTAATAGGCAAAGGCTCGAGCGAAATAAAGACAGACAGAAAACGTGCTCTAGCCGATTCCCCTTCCACCGGCCCGGGGACAAAAAAAAAATACGCTTTTATGGAAGAGGGGAATACAGCGGGCAGGGCAGATCGGCGATCAACACTCGCGGCACTCGGCAGCAGCCCCATGAAACTTCTTATGGCAAGTATCGCAACACGCTTAGTTACGACATACGTACCGGCCAGACTTCTTTCGAATAAAGTTCGGACATACAAATTTTTCTTTGTCTCTTTTTAAATGTTCAACCATCGATACTACAGACAGAGATGGGTGCGTTAGGCGACCAATTCAACAATCAACAATTTCATTATTTTACCACCCTACTTCCCGGTCTGGCCGTCTGGAAAGTGGACTCGCCCATAAAGATGTAAAAATGGCTGCTGGTCATTTTTGGCTTTGCAGTAGCTTTTTATTTAATTACAGCATTCTAACAAGAAGATGGATTATTTTTTCTCTTCCAGGTAAGTAATTCAAATATTTTGTTTGTAGTATGGGTTACTTTTATTACAATACCATTGTTTTTCAAGAGAAATGCTCCGAAATGTATAATCATACAAACTTTAGAATGAAAGGAAGTGATGAAATTTTTCATTTATAAGCAAATAATAGATAGGACACCTATTTACTCTTTGCTTTTAAGCTTCAAAAACAAACAATTCGAATATTACACCAATGATTTCGTGTGTTGCATTGAGTGCTCGACGAGGCTCCCAGTAGAATTTTTAAAGCAGTGTTTCAGTGAATCTTTTAAATAAAATACTCAATCAATCAGCCATTTAAATAAAATTCCTATCTTGTATTATTATGATGGCATATAACTTGTTTTCTTTAAAGCAAAAATAAGGTAAGCTACTAAAAGGTTTGGTTGGTATATATATTCTGGAAGCAATTTTCTTTTGTACCTTCATATTATGTGAAAAAAAGTTGATATACAATTGATCAGCCTTGTACGAAAACTGTACAATGAACATAACTTTTTTCTTGGCAATAGTAGTAATAGATCAATTGTAGCCATCATGTATTTAGTGAATTTTTCTTTTATTATACAGATAAAATTGTTGTAAAAGTAACCTTCCAGTATCTTTCCTAAATAAGTTGTGTGTTATAATTTAGGTACTTAAAGTGTTAATAGTCATGTACTCATTAATTTTAGGTTTCTTGTTGAATTGTGGGTAGGATCACAACAGGCAAACAAGTATATTGCAGCAGGGACTATTATAGTCTTTGTTTTAACAAAACAAAGAATCGACCTACGAACCATGGTAATGTAGCTTTATTTCATATCTATAAATTTCTCAGTGGTATATTTTAGTGTCTCAGTATTAAGTATTTGTGTTTCAGTTCTAGTGCATTAACGTCACATCTAGGTTTTACAGGTTTCAGAACTCTAAAAAATTATTGAAAATATTCTTTTGACAAAAATTCCAGTTACAGTTTCACAGAAGAATATCGGACTGTTTGAGCAAACGTGACAAATATTGTAATGTATTGTATTATAAAAGCCTGAAATCCTTTTTTCTTTTTCATGTCATATGAGGAGTCCAAAAGCATAGACTACCCAAGCGAAGACTAACTTATTTGGTTTGACATTATCAATACAAGTTACGTCTATTTTTTGACAGGATTGTGATTATGATTAAGGACTTTTTCTTAGGTATGCTCAATTTACATTGTCTTATTTCTTCTGTATGCCTTAAATTAATTTTGAGAAAATCGTGTTCTTGGTTAATGTTATTTATAAAAAAAAAAGACCAGAATATAATGTATATTGTTTTTCATTTCTATAAATTGTGTTGTTTTAAAATTTAGGTATGGGTGAGTACCTATCTATAAAGTGTTGCATCGTTCTAAGCCATTGATGAAATGTTTATATTTGTGTTTCTTTTTGATAATAAAGTTACCTATCTCAACTTCATTAAGTTTGATTTTCCTTTTCATATTCATGCTAGACGTTATATTTTAAAGTGGATTTAAAACTTATGAATTTATTTGGCATCAAACCTATTTGGTTTTGATTCCAAATAATTTTTTAAGTTTTATTTGCTACTTTAAAATATTAATATAACCAAAAATATGAAGTTTTAAATTGCGCCTGCGCCACCTTTAGTTCCCAATCCCGCCACCGTTCCCAAACGTCCAGACTAATTGTCGCTGTAATTTGACGTTTGACTGACATTTCATATGACCTTCGACTCGATCCGTGCTGCGACAAATAACAACGCTAGTTGGTCTTCTTCCTGTATTAGTATTCGTTGCTCGGCAGTATCGTATCAGCCGGATATTGGGGAAGTAGTGATTGTGTGATGATTGTGTCTACGCATTTTTTTGCGATGTTTTAAGACGTTTTCGTTTTTTTGCTGTCATGTTAATCACTGTTGTATTTAATACAACAGTAATTTAAAGGTGTTTAAATTTTTATCTGAATAAAGCATAAAATTAAAAACTGCTATTCTAAAAAAAATAAACTCATGACATTCTTAAAAATTAATAGTAATCCTAATTAAAATAATAACTTTAAAAAAATAAACTCATAAGCATTCTTAAAATGTTATGAAATAAAAAAAGTCATTTTAATAAATGTTCGAAGACATTGCCTTGCTGGGCTTCGCATACCCGAGCCGATCATAAAACTCCGTCCTAACATTCGACAATACCTCCGGTGATATGGAATTAGTAATGTCGAATATTTTTGCTCTTAACTCAACTAAATTTACAGGCCTCTCATGTGGATACCTGTAAATTAGTTGAGTTAAGTGGCCCCACAAAAAAAAGTCGAGGGGAGTCAAATCCGGTGACCTTGCCGGCCATGGTATGGTACCTCTGCCACAAATAAGCCGTTCAGGAAAAGTCCTAGTCAAAATCTCCTGAACTGGTCTTGCGTTGTGAGCAGGGCAGCCACCCTGCTGAAACCAAATTTCTTCGAAATTAACATTCAAGGTCCGCACAGCTGGTATAATTTCCTCTTGCAGCATCTGCAAATATTTGCCCCCATTTAAGTTGCCGTCAATGACAAAAGGTCCTATAATATTGTCGCCCAAAATACCCGCCCAAAAGTTTAGTTTTTGGGGATATTGTGTCCGTAAAGGCGCACTTAAATGTTTATTTTCCCGTGACCAATATCTGGCGACTGCAGGATTATGATAACCATGAAGAGAAAATGATGATTCATCTGTAAACAGACTATTTTTTAGAAAATCTTCATTTTCATCAATTTTCCTTCTCATGGTCTCACAAAACTCCATTCGTCTGATAAAATCATCTGGGAAAATTTCTTGGGTAGTTTTAATTTTGTAGGATTTATACCCATGCTTTTTTAAAACATGTCTAACTGTGCGGTCTGGAATGCCAATTTCTTGAAAAATTTGGATGCTGGAGCATGGCTCATTTGCTTCCACAAAAGCACATACATTTTCGTCCCTCTCGACTCTTTCTTCAGGAATAGGAAGGGCTTGTCGATCCTCGTGATAGCATTTACCACATTGGTTAATGCACCCGGATTTTTTAAAACGATTAAAAATATTGATAATCGTTTGGCGGGAAGGAACCTGTTGACCAGGGTACGCAAATGCAAATTGCCCAACAACGTCATCGGCACTTTCAGCTTTGGAATACCATAAAATTATATTAATTTTCTGTTCACGCAAATACATTTTTTTAAAATATCACTTTATTATTTTCTATGCAAAAGTCTCTGTGAAAATGAGCCTAGCCGCCCTAGCCAGTCATTAAAAGTATTGCGTAGTAAAGTGAACGCGAAGGGCAGTGTTGCCATCAACCAGTAAAAATGAAATTATTTATGTTGCCTTCCCCGATAAAATATTAAATACCTATTATTACACTTTGACAATTATTCTTATGTTGAAATACTAATATTTTTTTACAATTTTTTTTTGTGATAAGTGCATAACTTTTTTTTAAATCGAAAAGTTCTGTAAAATGTATTATTTTTAAAACAATTCTAAAATAGCTAATAAATCTTCTAATGGAATGGCAACACTGGCTGTTGTTTAAATCAAAAATATAAAAATATCTTTATTGTAGTCCACTCATAATAACGCAGTGTTTCTATCACTTTGAGTGATGCAGGCAATAGCTGGACGCTTGTAAAAATGCGTTTTGCACGAAGTGAGAGAAACTTCTTCCCCCTGCATACCTCAGCCAACATTATGCCAACGAATAGCCGTCGTCCGCCGTCGTATTGGAAGTG
This sequence comes from Philopedon plagiatum, assembly GCA_963971165.1. Lineage (NCBI taxonomy): Eukaryota > Metazoa > Arthropoda > Insecta > Coleoptera > Curculionidae > Philopedon > Philopedon plagiatum. The sequence continues at coordinate 45,323,281 of OZ020194.1, forward strand.
GAACAGGGGTAATAGCTGTCGTTCTCTTTTCAATCTTAGGCTTTTTATAACCATACTATTATATTGCATTAAACTTAGCATGCAAGGTTTTACCTTGCCAATCGTGTATATAGACCATTATACAAAGCAAGTTCAAAATTTAAAGGTCATTCTCAGTCCTTATTTTGACAGGAGGGTCCTAATCATTTTTCCTTAGGTAAATCATACCATTTGTTGTCATATCATAATGTTGGCTTACAATTTTAGGGGAAAAATTCATAGTATCCTTGCTGAAAATGCTTTTTATAGCTATAATGAATTTTTAAACTTTGATTTTCATGTGTAATATTGGTGTATATGTCTGTTTTAATAGTGACAAGGGTCCTTCTCTTTTTAATTTATAATTAATATTTTAATGTATTTACTGTTTTATATTTTAGACTATTTAACGGATAGAATGCAGTATGTGAAAATTGGTGATAGTCTTGGTAATCCGGAAACTATTAGGATTTGTGTTCCTCAGGGAACCGTCCTTGGGCCAATCCTTTTTTTGCTCTACATTAACTCATTATTGTCTCTGAATACTGACATAAAAACAGTGTCGTATGCCGACGATACAGTAGTGATATTTAAAAGCAAAACATGGGAAGAGACCAGAGTGGCTGTCCAGATGGGCATTGAAAAAATTAAAAATTGGCTAGACTTTAATTATCTATCGCTAAATGCAAGTAAAACACACTATCTGGCTTATGCTTTGTCTGACACCAACAAACCAGAATACGATGATATCAGGGTTCAGGGTATAAATGAGAATATCAAGGAGGCAAGTGAGGTTAGGTACTTGGGTGTGGTTCTGGATAGGAATTTGAAATGGACAGGCCATGTAGCTGAATCACTTTTTCGCTATGGTATCTTGGGTTGGGGAGGAATGTATAGTAACTCACTCCAAAAACTTAATGTAATTCAGAACTACATATTAAAAATTACCTATAGAAAACAAAAAAGGTATAGTACTAATTTACTCTACACTGAGGATATATGTAATTTACGCACCTTGTATTTTCATGCTTTGTGTATTTATGCCTTTAAAAGGGTACCAACCCAGAATCACAATAGCCCTGTGTATCGAACTCGTAGTGTATCACACGAGTTGCTGTCGACTCCCAAGTTTAACAAAAATAATTCCCATAGATTTTTTACTTCTACTATCCCTAAGGCTTATAATCTATTGCCACTGGAAATCCGAAAAATAACAAAATTTAAAACCTTTAAACATGAGTAAAAAAAAATTATTTTCAACAATTTATCACCATTTAATAAAATTTTGAATACCTAGGTGCCTTTTGAGTGTTAATTTTAGTATGTTTTAAATTTTAATTTTAGTTTAGTGTTTAGATACAGCACACACAAGTGTTGAATCACTTAGGTGCTGTTCTACCTTTTAATATATTGTTTATTGGAAGAATATGATTGGGAATAATTGTAAACTAAAACTGAATTGAATTGAATAAATTTTATTATTATTATAATTATTATTGTCTGACGTGTGTAAATTATTGCGTTGTAATATTTAGCATGAATAAATTACACCGGTCAACACGATTTTTGAGTCTGGATAGCCCATGTTTTGTTCTAATTGTTTTTTCGTTTTTCAATAAGAAAATAATTATTTTTTTCGCAAAATTTTGATTTTGTGATCAGGACATCGCTACAATGAAATTTGAGAAACAATAGTAACTTTCTATTTTTTTTTTTTTTAATTTTTCTATTTTTTCTATTTATTAAAATAAGCTTCGTAGGCCTCACACAGCTTTAAATTAGTAATGAGAGAAAACCATTTCTCTCTTGTTTTAATAAATTCACCAGACATAACAAAATGAGTCTGGAGGATGTTTACAACCTTTAGGCGCCATAGATGCTACTAAATAATCAGACAAAATAAACAAGTCGTGCAGTCACAGACAATCAAGCTCATGCTACCGATTGACCAACAGACCAACCGCATATACGGAACGTAGTGGGAGTATACGGTTCCCTCTATTCCAGTTTTAGCATCATTTTTTCTTTCGAAATATCGTGATTGTAACAATACAATCAAACTTTAAATCGTAAAACCAATTATTTAGTTTGTTTTTGGTGCTGTAGAACAAGAAAAAAAGGTCTTAACCCAGACTCAGAAAAAAATTATTTTTTGTTGAGCGGTGTTACCATTATCATCATTATCATTTATGCAGAAAGCAGCCGTAAAACCTTTTTCCTTTTAGATATTATTATTATTATTACTACAAGGTTTACCAGGTCGAACCCTCCAGCTTCGACACTCAGAGGGGTGAGCCGGTAATATTTAAAGGAGTGCGACTCTCCACACCGTGGAGTAAGACACAAATGAATTCCGTTATTCATGTGCCCTGAGTAGCGTTAACGATTCCAGAATGACAGCTCTCTGCATCCGTGCGGTCAAGCTCTCAGCGACATTGCGACATGCCGGTATGGACTTAAATCCTGAAAGCAGGGTGTCCTGTATACCTCCGAGGCAACCTATTTATTTATTTATCCACTTTATGTCTACAGATCTAACGATATGACGTCAAATACAAAAAAAATTTTAAAATACTTAAATAAACTAGAAAACAATAATTAGAGTAATTCTGGAAAAACAGTACTAAACTAAAATTTTAAAATAGTCGTTAACATTGTAAAAACATTCATTCAAAAGGTAGATCTTTACACATTTTTTAAATTTAGTGTATGAGGGTATCTCTTTGAGACCCGCTGGAAGATTGTTAAACATATTTGCGCAAAAGCAGTACGGACTCTTTTGATATCCGAGAAGAATGCGAGTACTTCCGTAGAAAAAAAATAGTACTTCAAATAAACCAGTTGTGTCACAAATATCAAAAGGCATTGGTATTCCACTTGAGGATGATGTTTTTGAAAACCCTCGAGAAAACAGATCCGACCCAACGGACGAAAATGGGTGGAAATTGGTGGAAAGCCGTAAAAAAAGGCCTAGAGCGCAAAATAGTGATGCTAATACACGGCCTGCTCCAGTAAGAGGAATCAGAGAGGGTGTGACTGATCTTCAAGTGGCCGATATCAAAAAGTATTCTTGGCTTTTCATATCGGGTTTTACATCAACAACGAAGGCAGAAGACATCGAGGCATACCTGAATAATAATGGTATATCTATATGTGCCTGCGAGAAGCTTAATACCAAGCAAAAAGATAAATACAGCTCTTTCAAGCTAGGCGTACTACATGAAACGAGGGATGAGGTAATGAAACCCAGCTACTGGCCAATGGGTATTTGTATTAACAAGTTTTTAAACCTGAAGAGGATAATGTCTCAAAAGGGACTTCACGGCCATTCCACGCGAACGGACGGGACACTTTGGAAGTCTTAATGAGTTCAGTGTTATGCAAAAATTGAGAATAAATTCTCTAACCACCTGAAAATTCCTTATACAATAAGGATTTCAACAAATAATGGTAAAACAGCTATTCTCCGGGCTATATGCCCCTCCGAGCGCTGAATTACATACCAAAATTTGCCGTATTTTCTTCTAACACAGTTAGATAATAAAATACTTGTTTTGAATGCAAGAAACTACTAGGAAGAAGGAAGCTTTTTCTTTAGTTAGGATGTCGTCACCTGCAGACCGGTTTCGAACTCGTTGGTTCTCATCAGTACAGGATAGACGAACATACCAACCTTCCGAAAAAGTAATCCCTTAAAGCTACAACTGTCGTACTGCATAAGCAGTGAGACACAGGCAGCGCCATCCATTAGCAGTTTCGAGCATTCAGAGTAGAGTTTACCGTAAGGTAAAATTTTCAAACGTATGAATGAAAGTCTACTTGTCAGGGGTACATATAAATATGCAAAAATTGAGAATAAATTCTCTAACCACCTGAAAATTCCTTATACAATAAGGATTTCAACAAATAATGGTAAAACAGCTATTCTCCGGGCTATATGCCCCTCCGAGCGCTGAATTACATACCAAAATTTGCCGTATTTTCTTCTAACACAGTTAGATAATAAAATACTTGTTTTGAATGCAAGGAACTACTAGGAAGAAGGAAGCTTTTTCTTTAGTTAGGATGTCGTCACCTGCAGACCGGTTTCGAACTCGTTGGTTCTCATCAGTACAGGATAGACGAACATACCAACCTTCCGAAAAAGTAATCCCTTAAAGCTACAACTGTCGTACTGCATAAGTAGTGAGACACAGGCAGCGCCATCCATTAGCAGTTTCGAGCATTCAGAGTAGAGTTTACCGTAAGGTAAAATTTTCAAACGTATGAATGAAAGTCTACTTGTCAGGGGTACATATAAATATGCAAAAATTGAGAATAAATTCTCTAACCACCTGAAAATTCCTTATACAATAAGGATTTCAACAAATAATGGTAAAACAGCTATTCTCCGGGCTATATGCCCCTCCGAGCGCTGAATTACATACCAAAATTTGCCGTATTTTCTTCTAACACAGTTAGATAATAAAATACTTGTTTTGAATGCAAGAAACTACTAGGAAGAAGGAAGCTTTTTCTTTAGTTAGGATGTCGTCACCTGCAGACCGGTTTCGAACTCGTTGGTTCTCATCAGTACAGGATAGACGAACATACCAACCTTCCGAAAAAGTAATCCCTTAAAGCTACAACTGTCGTACTGCATAAGCTATATAAGTCTCACTGCTTATGCAGTACGACAGTTGTAGCTTTAAGGGATTACTTTTTCGGAAGGTTGGTATGTTCGTCTATCCTGTACTGATGAGAACCAACGAGTTCGAAACCGGTCTGCAGGTGACGACATCCTAACTAAAGAAAAAGATTCCTTCTTCCTAGTAGTTTCTTGCATTCAAAACAAGTATTTTATTATCTAACTGTGTTAGAAGAAAATACGGCAAATTTTGGTATGTAATTCAGCGCTCGGAGGGGCATATAGCCCGGAGAATAGCTGTTTTGCCATTATTTGTTGAAATCCTTATTGTATAAGGAATTTTCAGGTGGTTAGAGAATTTATTCTCAATTTTTGCATATTTATATGTACCCCTGACAAGTAGACTCTCATTCATACGTTCGAAAATTTTACCTTACGGTAAACTCTACTCTGAATGCTCGAAACTGCTAATGGATGGCGCTGCCTGTGTCTCACTGCTTATGCAGTACGACAGTTGTAGCTTTAAGGGATTACTTTTTCGGAAGGTTGGTATGTTCGTCTATCCTGTACTGATGAGAACCAACGAGTTCGAAACCGGTCTGCAGGTGACGACATCCTAACTAAAGAAAAAGCTTCCTTCTTCCTAGTAGTTTCTTGCATTCAAAACAAGTATTTTATTATCTAACTGTGTTAGAAGAAAATACGGCAAATTTTGGTATGTAATTCAGCGCTCGGAGGGGCGTATAGCCCGGAGAATAGCTGTTTTACCATTATTTGTTGAAATCCTTATTGTATAAGGAATTTTCAGGTGGTTAGAGAATTTATTCTCAATTTTTGCATATTTATATGTACCCCTGACAAGTAGACTTTCATTCATACGTTTGAAAATTTTACCTTACGGTAAACTCTACTCTGAATGCTCGAAACTGCTAATGGATGGCGCTGCCTGTGTCTCACTGCTTATGCAGTACGACAGTTGTAGCTTTAAGGGATTACTTTTTCGGAAGGTTGGTATGTTCGTCTATCCTGTACTGATGAGAACCAACGAGTTCGAAACCGGTCTGCAGGTGACGACATCCTAACTAAAGAAAAAGCTTCCTTCTTCCTAGTAGTTTCTTGCATTCAAAACAAGTATTTTATTATCTAACTGTGTTAGAAGAAAATACGGCAAATTTTGGTATGTAATTCAGCGCTCGGAGGGGCATATAGCCCGGAGAATAGCTGTTTTACCATTATTTGTTGAAATCCTTATTGTATAAGGAATTTTCAGGTGGTTAGAGAATTTATTCTCAATTTTTGCATATTTATATGTACCCCTGACAAGTAGACTTTCATTCATACGTTTGAAAATTTTACCTTACGGTAAACTCTACTCTGAATGCTCGAAACTGCTAATGGATGGCGCTGCCTGTGTCTCACTGCTTATGCAGTACGACAGTTGTAGCTTTAAGGGATTACTTTTTCGGAAGGTTGGTATGTTCGTCTATCCTGTACTGATGAGAACCAACGAGTTCGAAACCGGTCTGCAGGTGACGACATCCTAACTAAAGAAAAAGCTTCCTTCTTCCTAGTAGTTTCTTGCATTCAAAACAAGTATTTTATTATCTAACTGTGTTAGAAGAAAATACGGCAAATTTTGGTATGTAATTCAGCGCTCGGAGGGGCATATAGCCCGGAGAATAGCTGTTTTACCATTATTTGTTGAAATCCTTATTGTATAAGGAATTTTCAGGTGGTTAGAGAATTTATTCTCAATTTTTGCATATTTATATGTACCCCTGACAAGTAGACTTTCATTCATACGTTTGAAAATTTTACCTTACGGTAAACTCTACTCTGAATGCTCGAAACTGCTAATGGATGGCGCTGCCTGTGTCTCACTGCTTATGCAGTACGACAGTTGTAGCTTTAAGGGATTACTTTTTCGGAAGGTTGGTATGTTCGTCTATCCTGTACTGATGAGAACCAACGAGTTCGAAACCGGTCTGCAGGTGACGACATCCTAACTAAAGAAAAAGCTTCCTTCTTCCTAGTAGTTTCTTGCATTCAAAACAAGTATTTTATTATCTAACTGTGTTAGAAGAAAATACGGCAAATTTTGGTATGTAATTCAGCGCTCGGAGGGGCGTATAGCCCGGAGAATAGCTGTTTTACCATTATTTGTTGAAATCCTTATTGTATAAGGAATTTTCAGGTGGTTAGAGAATTTATTCTCAATTTTTGCATATTTATATGTACCCCTGACAAGTAGACTTTCATTCATACGTTTGAAAATTTTACCTTACGGTAAACTCTACTCTGAATGCTCGAAACTGCTAATGGATGGCGCTGCCTGTGTCTCACTGCTTATGCAGTACGACAGTTGTAGCTTTAAGGGATTACTTTTTCGGAAGGTTGGTATGTTCGTCTATCCTGTACTGATGAGAACCAACGAGTTCGAAACCGGTCTGCAGGTGACGACATCCTAACTAAAGAAAAAGCTTCCTTCTTCCTAGTAGTTTCTTGCATTCAAAACAAGTATTTTATTATCTAACTGTGTTAGAAGAAAATACGGCAAATTTTGGTATGTAATTCAGCGCTCGGAGGGGCATATAGCCCGGAGAATAGCTGTTTTACCATTATTTGTTGAAATCCTTATTGTATAAGGAATTTTCAGGTGGTTAGAGAATTTATTCTCAATTTTTGCATATTTATATGTACCCCTGACAAGTAGACTTTCATTCATAAGTTCAGTGTTACTTTAGGCTGATAATATTTATACTTATCATAGTTGTTTTAACACATCATTAAAGCAGCTGAGTTAAAGTGAGCGATAATTTAGCTACGAGATTTTTCATTGTACTATGGTGGTAAAAAAGCATGAACAGTTCCCGTAACGGACGGGACAGCAGAACTCTAGTGATTTTGGTTAGTCAAATGGTTGAACGTTTTCTCTAAAATGCTCAACACATAGTTATAACCTAGATTGTAACACTCTTTAGCCAACTTGTACCTATGTACTTCAGTAAATGCAAATACAGAAATCTGTAACTTACATGTGTTTCACGATAATTAGTTGCGAACGGACGGGACGTAACGGATGGGACACTTTTTTACAATAATACGCAGAGCCATTTTGTAACAAAAACTTCCCTTCAAACGAAACGTAACACTAATTGTGAGAAAGGCTTACTTTTTTAAAACACAGAATTCATGTAAACTAGAGAATGAAGTTTTCCCAGCTAAGAGAATACTATCGTTTTTCGGCTTAAAGAAATGCAAGGGCTGTAATCCCGTTATAGGCAAGACACTAGAGAAGCGAGTATTTAACGTAGGTTTTATGGTTTCTACTTCGGTAGTAGAAACAAAACAAAAAGTATTACTATTAGAAATATGACGAACACAAGTAGACATTCAAATTTAATACAAGTAAGGACCTTTCGCTAAATTTATATTTTGACCGTCTGGTTACATTTCGCGTGGAATGGCCGTTCAATAAATAGTAAAGAGTCTTTGAAAGACATATTAAACTTAAATATACTTCATGCCAACCTTAGATCAATAAGGAATAAAACTGGTGAACTGGAAGCATTCATAGCGGATAAAAATATCGACATTATCTGCATTACAGAACACTGGTTAACTGAAGAAGAAATGGGGACAATCCATCTTCAAGGATACAGGTTTGCAAGTGGTTCAGCGAGAGCCCAATCCTCTGGAGGGGGAACAGCTATTTTTGTTAAGCATAGCATAAGCTTTGAAAAGATTATTGTAAGTAATTTTAATATTGAAAAGTGTATAGAAACTTGTTGTATTTTTATAGGATCACATAATATAAATATCTGTACGGTTTATAGAAGTCCTTCCGGACACTTTGACACCTTTTTGGACTCATTAGAAAATGTCCTGAACTCTCTGGGAACTCGGGGACAGATTATTTTGACAGGAGACTATAACATCAACTTCATTGAGCCTGATGGAAGAGTCGACAGAATGCTCGATATGATGGGGTGCTTTAATATGGAACAAACTATATTCCAGCCAACCCGTGAGACAGCCTGTCTTGACAACATCTTTGTGGACTCTGAGGTATCAGTTTACTCGAGATGTGTCTGCGATCTTGATTTTTCAGATCACAGAGGACAGCTCGTCAAACTTGGAGTAAAAAGGGGGCAAGATGGAGTTCTTCATGCCCAGATGAATTGTAGACCATTAACAAGTAGGGGTATGTTCTTGTTTCATAGTAAGGTTTTAGAGAGTGATTGGAACTTTGTGACTGACAACAGTATTAGTATAGATGACAAATTCTCTTGTTTCATAAATAAACTGGAAAATGCATACATAGCCTCTTTTCCAGAAAAAACTTGTAATACTCGCTCAGATCAATGCCATAAAATTTCATGGTTTACTGAAGAACTAAAAGCCATGAGAGAGCAACTGTGTTTCTTGAAAGAGCTAAACAAACAATACAATAACAATGACATGTCTCAGATGTGCAAACAACTAGGTAGGGAGTATAAGCAAGCAATTCGTAGGGCCAAAATAAAGAGAAATGATGACATTATCCAGTCCTCTAAAAACCCCACACGAGCAATGTGGAATATTATAAATGACCACCGTGGTATATCACACTCGAGCCAGTCCCAGAGTCCGAATGTTGACTCAAACACATTCAACACATATTTCTCGGAAATTGCTAGTCATCTGATTAGGGATATACCAAAGTTGAATATCGACCCATCCAACAATATCAACTGTCAGTCCCCTACAGAGAAATTTTCTTTTCGTGAGGTCTCTTTTAATCATGTCAGAGATATTATAAATAATTTAAAAAACAAAAACAGTAGGGACATATTTGGCTTGAATCCAAAACTTTTAAAATCAATAAAAAATATTATCATTGTCCCACTAACAAAATCGATAAATCTGTGCTTCCATAAGAATGTATTCCCATCAATTCTCAAGAGAGCTATTGTAACTCCTATTTTTAAGAAAAGTGACCGAGACCACCCAGAGAACTATCGACCAATATCCTTGCTTCCAGTAATCTCGAAGATTCTGGAGAAATGTATGTCTCTGCAGATAGTTGACTATTTTGAAAGAAATGGTTATTTCTCAGAGTCGCAGTTTGGCTTTAGGAAGAACAGGAGCACTGTGTTGGGTATACTGGACCTGGTCTCTTTTATCAGTGAGTCGTTCCATAACTTCCAGTTTAGTGCCGTGTTACTGTGTGACCTCAGCAAAGCTTTCGATTGTGTCGACCATGGAGTCCTGTTGCGCAAACTTGAGAGTTACCATTTCAGTTCTGAGAGCACAATGCTGCTCAAATCATATCTCTCAAATAGGACACAGGTGGTGAGGGTTTCTGGTGTGTCGTCAGCTGAAAGCACTATTAATATAGGTGTTCCGCAGGGTTCTGTGCTTGGACCAGTCCTATTTCTTATTTATATAAATGACCTATCAGCAAATACAGGTGAACCCAAATATACACTTTTTGCTGACGACACTACAGTTTCCTTTACTGCTGATACCCTTGAGGGAGCGCTGGAGGGGTCTGCGGCGGCACGGGAGAGAGCTGAGGAGTGGTTCCGTATAAATAGATTGCTGCTGAACCAGGATAAGACCCAGCAAGTTATATTCTCGCTTAGAGAGATCGGAGGACAGGATGTTTGCTATCCGAGGTTCTTAGGGGTCCGTCTTGATCAAAAATTACAATGGGGCCCGCACTTCAACGATCTCTGCAAAACTCTGAGCAGGAATGTATTTGTTCTGCGCAATCTGGCTAACTGTGTGTCTCGGGATGTGCTTAGAGCTGCATACTTTTCAATTTTTCACTCCCACTTATCATATGCAATTCTTGTGTGGGGACACTCTGCTGGTACATCCCGGATATTTCGAATGCAGCGTAGGGCAGTCCGAATATTGGCTGGCCTTGGTTATAGGGAGGAGTGCAGATCGATCTTCACATCATATAATATACTTACTTTGCCATCACAGTATATTCTTGAGAACCTCCTATTCATTAAAAGGAATGAGAACATCTATAGAACGCATGAGGATATTCATGAACATGACACAAGACACAAACAAGATCTAGTCCCAGCCTATTGGAGGCTTAAAAGGTGCCAGGGTGGTCCGGTATATTGGGCAATTAAATTTTTTAACGTTTTACCAACAGAAATGAGGCATTTGCCATATGTAAGTTTCAGGAACAAAATAAGGTCCATTTTAATTGACAATGCTTTCTATACATTTGATGAATTTTTATCATAGGTTTTAGTTTGTCTGTTGTGTAGTTAAGGTTCGATTTGTCATTTTGATACATGTAGTGACTGTTATTTGTGTTTTGATTTTTTAATTCTGTATTTTCATTTGTTTTAGAGATTTTGAATTATCTGAAAGTCTTTATGTATATTTTAATCGCATTTTAAAGTGTTGAAATTTTATATATTAGTATTATTATTATGTTTTTTTTTTAAGTTAAATATATTGACGTGTGTAAGCGATAATCATTGTATTGACATGAATAAACTGAGTTTTGAGTTTTGATAGGTTTTTTCACGAAGAGAACTGCGTGCAGTATCAGTATGGATGGGAGCGTGAGTATCTTATGCTGAAGGAACAAAGGTTTACAGGAGTTCAGGGGACTCAGGGAGTAAATCGTTCTAATAAGTCTTTTTTGTAGGATGAAAATTCTGGCTAGATCGGTGGATTGACCCCAATAAATGACGCCATAGCTCAAATGGCAATATGCAAGAGCGTAATAGGTATTAAGAGGCTGCTTTGGTTCTAGGGTGTTTTTTAGGTTTCTTATAGCAAAATATGCTGTATTTAATTTACCAGCCACATAATCTATGTGATTGCACCATTTAATATGTGGATCTAAATAAATGCCAAGGAATTTGAAATTATCTGTTTTGTTTACCGGTTTGTTATTCAATGTAAGATTTGGATCTCGATGTAATTCTTTACGGAGTGAGAAGGTCATGTAGCAAGTTTTAGATTCGCTTACGATAGGTCTGTTATTTGAACACCATCTAGAAAATTTCTGTAAGATATTGTTGGCACCGCTCTCCAAGTCCTCCAGGTTGCTGGCCGAGATAGCCACCATGCAGTCATCAGCATAAAGTATTTGTTTGCTATTTGGTTGTGCAATGTACTCTTCTAAGTCGTTTATGAACAAAGTGAACAGCAAAGGTGAAATTATGCTACCCTGAGGTACTCCACAATTGACTGTTTGTTCATTTGAAGTGACATTCCCAATTCGAACTCTAATCTTCCGGTTTTCTATATAAGAAATTACCCAATTGTTGATAGCGCCCCTTATTCCCAGTGCGTGCAGTTTCTTTTTTTAGATATAAACCGTTTAGGCAGTCTAACGCGCGTGTTAAATCAAAAAATAGCACGAGAATGAGTCGTGATGCATCCAGACCCTTATAGACAAAGTTCATTAACTCAAATGTAGCTGTCGAGGTTGAGAAATCTTTTCTAAAACCGTGTTGCGCGTTACTGATTAAGTCTGCACCATTCAAGTAGTTTTCCAAGCGAATCAAGATAGCTTTTTCAAAAAGTTTTGAGAAACTAGGCAAACCTGTTATCACACTATAATTTTCTATTTTTTCTCTGTCGCCTTTTTTAAAAAGCGGAATTATTTCCCCTATTTTAAGTTTACTAGGAAATTTTCCCTTATCTAAAGACAAATTAAAAATGTGGCATAAAGGATATTTAATGTATTTCCATATTTTTTCTAAAACTGAAATTGGGATATGTCTAGCAGACCAGAGCAGGCCGATTTGTTATTCAGATTCTTTAAAGCTAGGAATAGGTCATATGCACTTAATGGTAAAATAAATATTGACTCAAGATGCGGGGGGTATATGTTGTGCATTCCGAAACATTGGAGGTGCTACCCAAAATTGTCGATATCAAGGAATTCGCGCTGGTAGCGAAAAAATTGGAAAAGTCATTGCTTATATCTTTAGGGTTAGTCGCGTGACCCTTCTTATTTGTTAGATTTTTAGGATCTGAGCATTTTTTTACTCTCCCCAAATTAGTATTTATTATGTGCCAGATAATTTTTGTGTTGTATGAAGAGTCAATGAGTTTTTGTTTAAAAAAAATATTTTTTTCCAATGCTAATCTTTCATGAAAAACTTTTTTTGTTTGCGAATATAATTCTTTGGCATCCGGCGTCCCTAGAGATCTAGAAAGCCAATATAAGTCCCTTAAATGTTTACTCTGTTTAACCAGGTCCGAGTTTATCCACGACTTACCCTGAGATGTAGGTACTTCTCACAGTTACTTTTTTTATTGGACATGCTATATCCAGGCAATACACAAAATTATCTGAGAAAAAGGACCAAACCTCATCCACCTCATTCAAGGAGTACAAATGACTTAGATCAGTTCTTGAGATATGGTAGTTTAATTGAAAAATGTTTTGCTCATCAAAGAATCTTTTGAAACAATGCGTGTTAGATATTGTGATCTTGTTCTGAGAGCAATCTTTATGAAATGTAATAAGTTGTGCTTTGTGGTCTGCAATATTTACCATAAGGTTTGTTGCTTTAAAACTGGGGTGGTTTGTGATGACATAATCTAATGCAGATGGGGTTTGATTGAGAAATTCTCTAGTGGGTTCACGTGGGAGTATGGATATTAAGTTAAAACCTTCCAGCAGGTCAAAAAGGATTTTTTTCTCGGATGAGTCCTCCAAATTATTTATATTTAAGTCGCCGCATATTAGAATATGTTGCTGTTGCAGTGTTATATAAGATAAAATTGAATTAAAAGCTGTTATAAATCTATTAAAGTTATTTTGAACTACATTGTTGCAGGAGTGATAAATAGCTAAAAGAGCCACCTTTGCATTGTTTAACTTACACGAAATGCCCGCGCATTCAAAAACAAATTCAACCGAGAACTGTGACAGGTCTAGTCTTTGAAAATCATCGGATTTGCTAAAAATGGCGATGCCGCCATGAATATGATCCTTACGTGACAAGTTTGCTGAGAGCTGGTACCCTGGTATCATATGGTAGTTACTTGTGCTTGTTCTTTTCCCATCCAGTGTTCGGATATACACAGGAAAACGGGGTTTTCTGCTTCCAGTAGCAATTCCAGTTGCGGTATTTTGTTTGAAAGGCCTTGTACGTTTATATGGATAGTTTTCCAAAAGTGCGAAAGAGGCTTATCGTCTCCAACCTTGAGGGTAGTTGTTGCGATTGAACTCGTTAAAGTGTCTGTTCTAGTCGCTTCGCTGGTTGTTTCGATTCTTTGCGAACTGTGGGGGACGAAAAGTTTGATATCTCTGTATAATGATGTCTTCCGGCCAGTTTTGGTCATCCAGCTCTTTTCTGGCGCTTATTTTGAAAGCTTTGTAATCGCCTGATTTGACGGCCACGCTTTCGATGGAAAAGCTTTCGTTAGTGCCGAAATTATTTTTCAGATATTCAGTTAGGTACTGTTTCTTCCGATACCTCTTTCGAAATTTTGGTGATAAAAATGGAAGTCTGTGGGATCGTCTTTGCCACTGTAAGTTTCTCATCAGTTTTCTTTAGGCCAACTAGTCCATTTCTCTTTGTTGGATGTTGAGTGTTATCTTGGTGATGAATTTGATGTTCAGATTCCTATCGTGTAGACTGGAGTTTATCTTCGCCAGGTCACTTTTAAGGCATAATATTTCTGCTTGTTGGGCCTCATATTTGCTCTTTAGATCTCCATAGGCCTCCTTCAGAGACCGCAACTGCGTGCATCGTCCTCAGACGCTGTAGGTATAGTTGAGGCACTGGTACTCAGCTGGTTATCTGCTGTGACCTTTTTCAAGTCACTAACAGATTTAGCCACTTCTTCCATTTTTAGTGATAGTGATGCTTGTTCAGACCTTATTGAGGCTTGGTTTTTGTTAGTGTATTCTAGAGATTTTGCTAGCTTGTCAGTAGATTTTTCAGTCCTTGCCATTTGTATTTTTATGTCATCGAATACCTTCTGGACAAGCTTTGTTAGGGCGGCCAGTACATTCTTTTCAGGATCGTCCGTAGTTTTTGATTGAAGGCACTCCTTGCAATTGTACATCACACAAGGGGATCTTTTTTTACTGTTACGCCCTTGTGCTCGGAGGCCGAGAGTGTGGAACAATTTACACAGAGCAACACTTTGCTGGTATCGCATTTTGCGAGGTCATACGATTCGGTTCCCTCCGAATTGCACTTTCTGCAAGTTGCCATTGCCTATTCAGATGAAATTACAGAAAGCCTACAACCAGTGCCAATACTATACACGTTGATACCAAATGTTTACTTTAAAACACCTTTACTGATAAGCAAATTCCACAGTTTTTATTAGCTTTTCTGGGTTCATTAACTGCTTCTTAAATTGGATTTCCCGGCAAAACTTGCAGGTATTACTATGAAATTTTTACCCTAAACTGTACCTTATGCCCTGCACAAAACGTCCACAAAAGATCATCAATTTTGGATTTCTATAGCCGTGTTTATAATCGTTTTATTGAGGAGCACTAAACTATAATATTGTCTGATTTGAATCACGATCTAAACTCTACCAAAACCATCAGCTTCACGCAATGGCCAGGGTAAAGCCTCCTAAGCTCATAACCAGTGAGCGGAATCACGATGCGACAACAGAGTTGCACTCAGGACAAAAGCTATTTTACATGTTATTAAGTTATTAATTGTTTCCAAATACTAAACAGATTTTACAGTAGAATATATAAATATATTCCTTTCTGATAAACAATGCTTGGAGTTGCATGGGTTTTGCATGGTTGCAAGTATTGTTCTTTCGCAGAAATCATAAATTAAAATAGTTGTAGCTAAATATAACGTTATTTTTTATATACTGGGTGTCCCAAGGGGGTGGCTCGCCCCTATAACTTTTTTGTTTTTTAAGATAAAAAGATATAATTTGGACTGTGTTTGTAAGAGATAAAATTGCATTTTTTAACAGATGACTTGACCTTTTCCAGCTTCCGGTTTAACTGGAAACGAAATCAACTTTTAATTTTTAAATGGGACACCCGGTATTTTTTTCTTGTTTTTGACTCAGAGTAACATTCTGAATGCAAATATGGGCCATTGGTCACTTTTTGTCAAGTAAAAAAAGTATTTTTCCAAAATTTATTTTTTAGTCTAGAGTGCTATGAGAATGTTAAAGTCGTTTATTTCAGTTTTAAAAACAAGGGAAAAATTACGTTTTCCTGTTTTTATTCATAATTTTCAAATTATGTGCAATTTAATTTTCAAATTTATTTTACCCTTTCTTTTCAAATGGGAACATGGTGGCTCGTGCAGTTAGAATAAAAGAGCATTTTATTACGAATAATTTGATATCCCACATTATAAGGTTTTAACTCAACTACTCCTAAAAGACTAAAAAAACGTTACCCCTACGTTGAACCAATGCATTGTTCCATAAATGGATTTTTATAGCGTTTAGTCAAGATATTAGGTCATGACTGAGAGGATAATAATAGTAATGTCGTGAAACAACCGAACTAAGGTGGCTTTGAAACCAAATGTCTATTGAATGTGGATTTTTGTTGTCAGTATTGTTTAATACTTTTGGAATTTCTAATCTACAAGATGAAAAATTATTCAAGAAGTGAAAAAATTGACATGCTTTTAGTTTTTGGTGAGTGTAGACAAAAGTAAACTGATGCAGTTCGACTTTACACCGAAAGATATCCTGAACGCCGTCACCCAACACGTCATTATTTCTTAAAGCTAGTCCAAAATTGCGCAAATAATAAAAATGAACCAGTTATAGTTAATCAGTGAAGGAAAAGAAATTGACGTCTTGGCATACGTGCCGGTACATATTAATGTTTTAGTTAGGGAGATCTCTTTAGTGTGTCAAACTTCCAAATCATCTACATGGATATAATAAATAATAACCGTTGCACCAACATCTTTACGGAAATAACAATTATCGAATACTTCAATATTGCAACTGGTACTTAGATAAATATTTTGAATATAACACCTTTTTCTCCAAAATTATTTATTCTGACAAAAGCCGTTTTACGAATTTGTGTTTTTAACAGAAATACCAAACGATACTGAGGTCAAGAAAACTTACATTGGATGGAGGAAGGCAATTTTCAGGAATGTTTTGGGTTTAATTGTCGGGTCGGGATTCCTGGCGACAGGATTTTAGGTCCTATAATCTTTGATGGGCACTTAACAGGGGAAAGATATTTAAATTTTCTTACCCAAGAAGTTGAGCAGCTTCTTGGCGAAATTCCAATGATTAATCAAGAAAACCTATTCTTTCAACAAGATAACGCCCCTCCTCATAACATAGGAGCAGTGAGGGATTACCTAAATTATACTTATGGTGAAAAGTGGATTGGAAATAACGGTCCTGTTAGGTGGCCACCAAGGTAAAACCGAACTCAGTTATAAATTTATAATTTTATTTATTTCATTTTCCAAATATTTCAGGTCACCTGACCTCACCCCTCTAGATTTTTTATAGGGTACAATTAAAAATGAAGTTTACGATCAGGGACGGACTGGCCCGACGGGCTGGCGGGCGCAGCCCGCCGCGCCATTTGTTTACAAGACGCCCTGGCGCCCTTTCGTGTAAGTGAAAATAATAGTTAAAAAAGCTTATTAACTTAAATCGGCGCCTTTACCTTTAAATAGCCCTCCAAATTTTCCGGACCCAGTTCGTCCCTGTTTACGATATTCCTTCAACAACTCGTCTTGAATTAGAAAATAAAGTGGGGGCGGCAATCAACAGGATTAATCCGAGAATATTAAGGAATGTAGTTAGAGCAACTGTCGAAAAGGTCCGGCTTTGCCAACAACAAGATTGTGGACATTTTAAACATTTGGAACCATAAGTAGGGTATTTTACTATTGTTGTTATAATTTCGGTTTCCATTAAAAACATTTTCCTCTGTTGCTAATACCAATATTAACGACTTAAACATATCCATGGCGCTCTAGACTAAAAAGTTAATTTTGAAATACATTTGTTTTTGACATAAGAAAAAGTGACAAGCGGCAAATAGTTATATTCAGAATGTAACCCAGAGTCAAAAATATAAAAAATATACAGGGTGTCCCATTTAAAAATCAAAAGTTGATGTCACTTCCCGGAAATCCGAAAGTTGAAAAAAGTTGAATCACTTGTGAAAAAATGTACTTTAATGCCTTATAAATATCCTTAAAATTGCAAATTTGTATCATCAAAACCAAAAAAGTTATAGAGGCGAACCACTTTCCAGGGACACCCGGTATACACCTATTATAAAAATTGTAGTTAATGAAAATATATATATATATATATATATATATATATATATATATATATATATATATATATATATATATATATATATATATATATATATACAGTGACCGGCAAAAAGTTCGCAACATATGGGAAAAATTTTTATTAGGTGAGTATTGGAAAAACTTTTCCGGGGGATCGGTTCTGCATGTCCGATAACCTAAAAATCGATTTTGACATACGTCACGTGACCACTGGTATAGCGTCAAATTAAAAAAAAAATTGTTAATTTACAAAAAGTGAGGTTAGTTGACGAGATATCAAAAAAAGTTATTTGAAAAAATTGCTTAGAATTAAATTCTAGGTCCTTGTGCAAAATTTTAAGATTTTATTTAAAAAAATTGGAAAACTCAATTTTTTTTAAATATTTTTTTATCGATTTACAAATTTCCAGTTTTTTTCGTTTAGATAGCTTGGCTAATGTAAAGCCCATGTATCTGGATGAAAATAAACGAATGTAGTAGTTTTTTCTACAATTGACAGGACAAAATTAAAAAAAACAGGGTTTCGCCGGACGCTAGCTGTTGCAATGATTTGTATCTAGCAGCAGTGTCAAAATTTTAGAGACATTTCAATGAGATTACATTGAGAAAACCTTAATCGTCTTAAATATATCTGAAGTTCGACTTTTTGTAAAGTTAAGGGGAGTAAAATAGATAATAAACAAAAAATTACCTGTTTATTTAATCGAAATTTCATAAACGAAAACCAATGTAAGAAAAACTTAAAAGTAGTCAAATTCTGTACTAACAACATAAAAAATCATTGTTTTTCCTTGGGTGCACAAAATTTAAAACTCAGTATGACCACCATTTCTCTCCATACATACTATTGTTCTCGAGCGCAACTCTCGATTAACATTTCGGAGCATTTTACGATTTATTTGCAATACACAATTTCTAATGACATTCTCTAAATTTTGTATATTCCTAAAGGGTCGATGTTTGTACACAGAGTTCTTTAGGTATCCCCACATAAAGAAATCTAACGGAGTCAGATCTGGTGATCTCGCAGGCCACGGATTTTCAGAAAACCGTCCTATCCACTGGTTTCCAAATTCTTGATCCAGCCATCTCTTCACCTCATTTGTGGAATGAATGCTAGCTCCGTCTTGTTGAAAGTATAAATTTCTTCTTTCGGCTAATGACAAATTGTCTAAAAAGTCAGATATCTCAGTTTGTAGAAATTCTAAATATCGTTCTGAATTTAAATTGTCTCTAAAGAAAAAAGGTCCCACAATTCTGAGGTTGAAAATTCCGCACCACACATTAACCTTAAAACTATATTGGTCTTTACTCTGAATTACAAAGTCTGGGTTTTCGGTGGCCCACCATCTACAGTTTTGTGAACTGACGGTTCCGTTAGAGGTAAATGTAGCTTCATCCGAGAGAAGAACGTTCTTTGGGAAATTAAAATCTTCCTCAATCATACCCTGGAACCAGGCACAAAAATCGAAACGGGCGTCATAATCCCTATATTTTAATACTTGTACAAATTTAGGTTTGTACGGATGAAATTTGTTTCTTTTTAATATCCTCCGCACAGATCTTTCGTGAATGTTAGTGATCTCCGATATTTGACTAACTGCTAATTGGGGTGTTTCTGTGATCGACAAACACACATCCAGAGAACCTTCGTCACCTGTTACCGGTTTTTCATGGGAAACTTTATACTGATTTTCTACCGATCCCGTTTCTTTAAATTTATTGACTAGACGAGATACTGTGGAATAATGGAGGGATTTATCGGGGTGCCTCTCATTAAAAATTGCTGCTGTTTCTCTATGGCTTTTGTAATTATCTCCAGAAATTAAAATAATTTCTATCTTTTCCTGAAGAAGTAGTGTGGGTGCCATTTTAAGGAATAAAATATTTAATAAACTGATGTAAAATATCAAACTTAGTAAGATGCGAGACATAAACCAATGACATAGGTTGAAATCAAACAAATTATAATTTGTTTGACATTTTTCTGTTGTTTTTAACCTACTAGATTATTTGGTTGTTTTAATTTCAGAGCCTGCTTTGGTAGTTTTAAGTACAACTAAATAGACCTGGTTGTTAAATTTATGTGCGAAAAATCTTAATAAAATCTTGATACAGTCATTTCATTAGATTCAAACCATTGCAACAGCGAGCGTCCGGCGAACACCTATTTTTTCGATTTTGTCCTGTCAATTGTAGAATTGTAGATCTGACTCCGTTAGATTTTTTTATGTGGGGATACCTAAAGAACCCTGTGTACAAACATCGACCCTTTAGGAATATACAAAATTTAGAGAATGTCATTATAAATTGTGTATTGCAAATAAATCGTAAAATGCTCCGAAATGTTAATCGAGAGTTGCGCTCGAGAACAACAGTATGTATGGAGAGAAATGCTGGTCATACTGAGTTTTAAATTTTGTGCACCCAAGGAAAAACAATGATTTTTTGTGTTGTTAGTACAGAATTTGACTACTTTTAAGTTTTTCTTACATTGGTTTTCGTTTATAAAATTTCGATTAAATAAACAGGTAATTTTTTGTTTATTATCTATTTTAATCCCCTTAACTTTACAAAAAGTCGAACTTCAGATATATTTAAGACGATTAAGGTTTTCTCAATGTAATCTCATTGAAATGTCTCTAAAATTTTGACACTGCTGCTAGATACAAATCATTGCAACAGCTAGCGTCCGGCCAAACCCTGTTTTTTTTAATTTTGTCCTGTCAATTGTAGAAAAAACTACTACATTCGTTTATTTTCATCCAGATACATGGGCCTTACATTAGCCAAGCTATCTAAACGAAAAAAACCGGAAATTTGTAAATCGATAAAAAAATATTTAAAAAAAATTGAGTTTTCCAATTTCTTTAAATAAAATCTTAAAATTTTGCACAAGGACCTAGAATTTAATTCTAAGCAATTTTTTCAAATAACTTTTTTTGATATCTCGTCAACTAACCTCACTTTTTGTAAATTAACAATTTTTTTTTAATTTGACGCTATACCAGTGGTCACGTGACGTATGTCAAAATCGATTTTTAGGTTATCGGACATGCAGAACCGATCCCCTGGGAAAGTTTTTCCGATACTCTCCTAATAAAAATTTTTCCCATATGTTGCGAACTTTTTGCCGGTCACTGTATATATATATATATATATATATATATATATATATATATATATATATATATATATATATATATATATATATGTATGTATATATGTATATATGTATATATATATATATATTATATATATATATATATATATATATATATATATATATATATATATATATATATATATATATATATATATATATATATATATATATATATACAGTAAAACCCCTTACTAGCGACCACCCTCGGGGAATCAAATGTTGGTCGGTAAACAGGGGTGGTCGTTTAACAGAGAAAATTAAAACAACTGGTCTGCATTTTACATTGTTTATTTACATATTATATTTATCTATATATCAAGCAAAGTACACTGTATGTTTGCTTTAAAATTCTTATTTTTTAAAATAATCAGAAATCAATGATTGTTTCATATTTTTTAGCTTGTTTTTATAAAATTCAGATTCACAATTTAATAATAATTGAGAAATATTTGTAGACATGTCAAAATTGTTAATCTTATTAAAAAAGTTTTCTAAGTCTCTCAAACTTGCGCAGGCTTCAGATAGGCTTGATATATTCGAAACTGGAACAATTTCAAGTTCCTCTTCCTCTGTTTCAGAATTGGGAGTACATTCATCCGTTTCTTGGATCTCTTCAATACAGTCGATGATAGTCAATTCTGCACTTTCTGTTGGTAAATCGCTATCAATAGTTGCAAATTGTTTCAAATTCACAAATGTGTCCTTAATGTTAGGAAACAGTTGTGCGAGCGGAATATTGTCTTCTTCTTCGAAGTCGTCAATATCTGTATTGCACATAAATCCGGCTTTCATAAAGCATTTCTTTATCGCCACTGGAGACAAATTGCGCCAGGCCACTGAAACCCATATCAATGCGTTGGTGATGGTAATGTTATTTTCTATTTCTTGAAGAGGAGAACCACTGTCTATACATGTTAAAAGCCTCTTAATAAGGTAGCTTCTGTAAAGCATTTTAAAATTCTGGATAATGCCTTGGTCCAAAGGTTGGCAATGTGAGGTAGTATTGGGTGGCAGAAAAATAAGTTTGACATTATCCAGTGTAATTTTAGGATGAGATGTTGCATTATCCAGAAACAATACCACTTTTCTATTCTGCTTCTTCATCTTGGTATCAAATCTGTGAAGTCATATTGTCATGATGTCTGCTGTCATCCACGCTTTTTTGTTCGAGACCCATTGTAGAGGTAACTTTTCGATATGTGCACCCTTAAAACATCGAGGATTTTTGCTTTTGCCTATTATAAGTGGTTCCTCCTTCTCACCTTCCATATTTGCACAGAACAGAATTGTGAGTCGTTGTTTTGCTGTTTTTTTTCCATTACACTTGTCATCTTTCAATGCATATGTTTTTGTTGGCAACGCACGATAGTAGAGGCCTGTCTCATCTGCATTAAACACGTCCCTTGGGGCATAATCTTTTAAAATTGTCAACAGCTTTTCTTTCCAAAAAGTTACGTCTTCGATATTGACATCGGCGGATTCGCCACATATTTTCTTGAAGGTAATATCGTGCCGACGGCGGAATCTTTCCAACCATCCATTTGATGCCTTAAAGTTATCTAGTCCTAAACATTGCGCAGATTCGAGGGCTTTTGCTTGAATTATGGGCCCAGATATTGGTAAGTGCTTGTTCCGTGCTTTACAAAACCAATTAAAAACAACTTGATCCACTGCCAATCCTTCGGTTTTGGGAAATTTTCTTTTTTGTTCACCGTTGCCACTTTCTTCAAACAAATTTCTAACTTCTGCCTTATTTTGAAGCAACATAGTCACTTGGGTTTTACCCACTTTAAATTTTTCAGCCAATTTCCTCGTACTTAAACCAGTTTTTTCACTTTCCTCGATTATTTCAATTTTATCTCTTAAAGAAAGACATTTCCTTTTTCCAGCCATCTTCAAATATATATTTACGTTCGTTAGTCCAAAACACACAAAAACTGTTTAAAATAAAACTAATGCTAACAACCGATATCTTTGGTTTATGTATGGATTTGCCAACAATACCACAATAAATTAATTATCGTAAGTACCTATTATGTATATTTATTAAGAACACAATAAAGTACGTAATACATATTAGTGTAACTAGGTACCCTAGCTAGGTAGAATTTGGGTCGGGTTTTACTAATGGTTTTATTGCCCGTAATTGAGGGTGTTTTTTTTCATTAATGTCTACCAAAATTGGGATGATGAGTGCCCGCGGTCGTTTAACAGATGGGTCGGTAAAGAGGATTAAAAAAGAATGGGATTTTCCATTTTTAAATACGGGGAATTCATAATTGGTCGTTTAACACAGGTGGTCGCGTTATAAAGGTGGTCGATAACAGGGGTTTTACTGTATATATATATATATATATATATATATATATATATATATATATATATATATATATATATATATATATATGTATATATATATATATATGTATATGTATATATATATATATATATATATATATATATATATATATATATATATATATATATATATATATAAAGAAATTAAGAAATATCGACAGGACTATTTATAAAAAAAGGTGAAGAAAATATTGGGGAAACTGTCTGTATGGTAGTGCTCGACACGTGTTTCGTGCTTATTAGCACTCATCAGTCGCACATAACCAAGTTATTAGATGGGAAACTTGGAAGTTGAAAAAACACAAAGAGTTCACAGACCAGGGACCTGCTAGCACATTTGCGGTTGTTTTTTGTCAGGAGACCCAGGGATTTCCGGGCAACACCCAACATCACCACGGAGGCTGCAATAGCACCTGCGTGAAACCTCTACCCCAAGGGATATAACAATATAAAGAAATTAAGAAATATCGACAGGACTATTTATAAAAAAAGGTGAAGAAAATATTGGGGAAACTGTCTGTATGGTAGTGCTCGACACGTGTTTCGTGCTTATTAGCACTCATCAGTCGTGTCGAGCACTACCATACAGACAGTTTCCCCAATATTTTCTTCACCTTTTTTTATAAATAGTCCTGTCGATATTTCTTAATTTCTTTATATTGTTATATCCCTTGGGGTAGAGGTTTCACGCAGGTGCTATTGCAGCCTCCGTGGTGATGTTGGGTGTTGCCCGGAAATCCCTGGGTCTCCTGACAAAAAACAACCGCAAATGTGCTAGCAGGTCCCTGGTCTGTGAACTCTTTGTGTTTTTTCAACTTCCAAGTTTCCCATCTAATAACTTGGTTATGTGCGACTGATGAGTGCTAATAAGCACGAAACACGTGTCGAGCACTACCATACAGACAGTTTCCCCAATATTTTCTTTACCTTTTTTTATAAATAGTCCTGTCGATATTTCTTAATTTCTTTATATTGTTATATCCCTTGGGGTAGAGGTTTCACGCAGGTGCTATTGCAGCCTCCGTGGTGATGTTGGGTGTTGCCCGGAAATCCCTGGGTCTCCTGACAAAAAACAACCGCAAATGTGCTAGCAGGTCCCTGGTCTGTGAACTCTTTGTGTTTTTTCAACTTCCAAGTTTCCCATCTAATAACTTGGTTATGTGCGACTGATGAGTGCTAATAAGCACGAAACACGTGTCGAGCACTACCATACAGACAGTTTCCCCAATATTTTCTTCACCTTTTTTTATATATATATATATATATATATGTAATGTTCTGGACTTTATATTCTAACAGGCGCGGCTCGTCCATAAGGTCATTTGTCAATGACCCACCTAAATTTATTTTCAATGACCAACTTAATAATTTATTTTGTAAAACCAAACGTTTCTTTTACAAAAATGCAAGTTCCTCGAGAAAGAATCAAGCCAAGCCATCGTCGAAAGATATCAAAATGCCGGTCCCGGTTGGGTTTGCTGCAATACACTCGAACCGCCCCGTGAAATATACTATTTAAAAAACATTTGGGTTTGACAAACAAAAACGAATTAACTAATATGCGCATTGTATGTGTATTGCATTTATTAAAGAAAACGGTGTTTCGGCTAGCTTTACTATTTCATTGTGTAATATCAATATGTGTTTGGGTATTATTTGATATTTCGGTCAAGTTACAGCAAAAATGCAGTTTTAGTACCCTGTAGCATAGTCGGATTAAATAATGAAACGGATAAACTGTAGAAAAACTTAGATTTATTGTAAATCACTAAAAATACATGTTTAACGAAATTGGTCCATGATACAGTACATTCCTTGATTCCTTGTATTGCCTATTTATTCTAACACATTACGAATAATCATACTTTTAGTACAAGGCGCGACATCTATTGAGGAGACGTATCAAAACGGGAAGCGGCTAACAATCTTCGACTTTAAAATCACATAGAAAAGCGATACTAAAACTAAAAGTCAGAATCATCTAGAGTAGCAATGTTTAATATACATATATGTATGTACATATATGTATCTATGTTATTTTTTTTTGCGATGTTTATTTGTAGGTAAATAATTTCTTGGCGAAACTAGGCACATTATTAAAAAACCGTGACGGTCCAACGCCCGGCCCCGCGCGACAGCTCACTATAACAAGCGGCTAGCCATACCAACTGTACTTTGGCTGCTGCTGCCTGCATACACATTTTGCGATAAGCTTCTTGCGCTTCTCGGCTTCTACGTCCGGCGGGACTAGTTAATTTAAAATTTAATTTATGTCCGCACATGCACATTTGGCGTATTGATACGGACCTTGCTACGCTCGGCCCGTATAAGTCATTAAAAAATATCCCTGACACAGGAACTCGGGAGCTTCGAAGCGCCAGCGTGGATTCTCATTTAGTATGAATTTGACAAGAATTTAAAAAAAAGACCAGTCGGGCCCGGCACTGAATCCACTACCAACTGATCCAATCCATAAGCGGATACCTTAGCACTAGGGCATTTCGCCGTTGATACAACTTTTGTAAAAAAAAAACTCTCATCAACACGCGCATACAACGGCCTAAAAGTTTAGAAAAACAAATGTTTGGGTTTATTTTGTATGAAAAGGTATGTAGGCACACAAAATTTTGATTTATTTTTTGCCTTTGATATTCAAATAGAAGAAAATCCCGAAGCTAGGTTTTCCTTTCAAACCAAAGAGATCGCATATTCTATCTATTTTGAGCTCTATTTGTGTTCAGGAGGCTAAAAATGGACAACTCTAAAGCTATAGTATATAAAAATCCTAACAATTGTAAGTTTAATTGTGTATGTGGGAAAAAATTTACTGCAGAAGGAAACTTTAAGGCGCACAAAAAAAGAATCCCTGGTGCAACCGATTCAGGCATCAGAATAAAAGACAAAAATTGTTCTTTATATAATTGTAAGGTATGTTTTCGGCCAAAATTCATGAAACATTGTGAAACCACTCATGATGTGAGTCTTGTGCAAGAAAAACATCTGTTTCAATCAAAGGAACAATTTTTAACCTGTAAAATCTATAACTTCGGTAGAAATAGAAAGATCGTTCAATAAGTGGATTTTTAAAACGAAAAGAATTAAACTATTGCTAAGAAATTGAGAAAAAAATTTAATAATTTATTTTGCACACAAGATTTACGACCTTGTTTTTAATATAACCTTGTTGAGCTTTTCAATATAACACATGTTTTAATTGAAATTTTAAGTTTATTTTCCCTTATCTACAACTCTACACTCATGCTTGGTTGACTCCACTATAGCAATGCGCCTTAAGCATTTACACCATCGGATCTCATATTTCTTCTAATTTCAACACAATGGCAGGTGATGTTATTTAACGGTATTTTAATAGTTTTAATCGACTGATATATAAATACAATTATTAGGAATCCATAATTAATAATAATAATAATAATAATAACTTTATTTCAAATCATGTACAATATACATAAAGGAAACGACGTCAGTCTCAACAGTTTACACTTAAACTATGGGCAGAAATCAATTATATTATATGGTTCTAAATTAATCAGCAGTTTCTTAATTTCTAGCTTAAATCTATTGTATGAATTTATCTGTTTAATATTATTTGGCAAGGCATTATATAACCTTAAACACATATAGTGTGGGCATTTTTCTGTTAGAGTTAGTCGGTGTACCGGGTATGACACATCCATTGTCCTTGTTTTGTACTCATGGGCTATAGTTAAATTAAACATTCCTTTGTGCTTAAAGAAAAACATTAAACATTCATATATATAAATCCCATACACTGTCATTATTCCTAAATTTTTAAAAACACTTCTACAACTTTCCCTGTATTCCATTTTTTTTAAAGTTCTCACTACTCGCTTTTGAGCCACAAAGATATCATGTGTCAAGTTGTGCTTTCCCCAGAAGACAATCCCATATCTCATCACGGATTCAAAATTTGTAAAATATAGCATTCTAAGAGTTTTCTCTCCCATATATTTTCCGACGACCCTAATGCTGTAGCATATTGAATTTAATTTTTTTCTCAAGGTGTCTATATGGTATGACCAATCAAAGAATTCGTTAATATAGACCCCCAGAAATTTTACGTCATTCGAGAAATTTATTTTTGTGTTTTCTAGTTCTATAGTTGTTGGTTTTTCTATGATTGACTGTTTCGTTCTAAATAACATTATATTTGTTTTATCTTTATTTAAAATTAGTTTATTTCTTGTAAACCATTCTGTTACAGCAGCAAAAAAACGTTTAGCTTTTGTGAAAAGATCTTCCACATCCTGGCTACTTACAATAAGATTTGTATCATCTGCATATTTGACTAAATGTTCATAATTTTTAGATGTTATACACGCCAGATCATTGACAAATATTATGAAGAGAATCGGACCCAAGATACTTCCTTGTGCTATACCAATATCATTGTGCAAAATTTCAGAGCTACAGGTTTTCCCATTTTTTGTGACTATCACGGATTGTCTTCTGTTATGCACATAGGACTCTAACCATTTTTTAGCAATCCCCCTGATACCATACATTTCTAATTTTTTAATTAACATTTCCCTATCTAGACAATCATATGCTTTTGACAGATCCAAAAAAATGCCCATTGTCAGTTCCCCTTTTTCAAGATGGTCTATAATAAATTGTAAAAACTGAAAAATTGCTGTGTGTGTGGACTTTTCTTTCATGAAACCATGTTGGAATTTGCTAAAAACGTTATATTCCTTTAAGAAATTGATTATTCTCGTGCTCATGGCTAATTCGAATATTTTAGAAAAAGAGTTCAGCAAACTTATAGGTCTATAATTGTTTATATTTTCTGGGTCACCTTTTTTATACAAAGGCATGATCTTAGCTATTTTTAAGTTATCAGGAAATATGCCAAATTGAAGCGAGTTATTTATAAGGTAGCACAAGACATCCTGTAACTTAATTGCAGTTAGTTTTACAATGCTTATTGGTATATCATCAACCCCACTACTATGCTTATTTTTGATTTTCTTTGCTATTTCACAGATCTCTGTGGGCGTTACCGGTGCCAAGAACATGGAATTTTCATTCTCTTTTATATTGCAAGTAAAGGGTAGGGTAGTTGAATCGTTTAATAGGTTTGGAATTATAGATAACAAATGCTCATTATATTTTTTAGCAATGACCTCAGAATCACCCTCCAATGCAATCTCTGCATGGTTTTTACCCTTTCCACTGATTTCCTTCCAGATAGTCCACACAGACTTTGATTTATTGTCGCAATTTTTAACCCTGTCCTCATAGATTTTGGAACGAGATTTAATTAACATCTGGTCATATTTTCTTTTTTCCTGATTATATAATTCTTTGTATACTTGGTTATGTCTTGATAGCGTTAGGAAAATGTCCCATCTGCGTTTGCATTCTATGAGTTCAGGGTTTTTTGCGTCGAGGTGTGATTGTTTTGTTCCAGTTAATATGAGAGGAAAATGTTGATTAAATAATAACTTAAAGTTGTTCATGAAAACATTCCACTGCTTATTGACGTCACCCTCCCCCACGCTATACACCTCCAACCAGTTTTGATCTTGTAGAGAAGCTAGAAAATTATTTTTGTTTTCTTCTGAAAATACTCTTTTATACTGTGTTTCTTTCTTTTTAAGATATTCAATGCTAAAAGAAACCTTCTGTGCAGTGTGATCTGACACATGGCTTTCAAATGTCGATGCCTCTAAATAATCATAATTGGTGAATATATTTTCTATACAGCTAGCTGTATTTTTAGATATGAGCGTATTTTCAAAAATGGTTGGTTTTAAATTAAAAGAATACATTAATGAAAACAAATCATTTTTATGCTTATTTGTTTTTATCATTTCAATGTTAAAGTCCCCTACTATCGAAATTAATTTGTTCTCACTAAATATATTTACCAGGAGGCATTCAATTTTGTCCATGAAGATATTTATATCACCTGATGGTGGTCTATATATAGTTACTATAATTATTTGTACATTATTAAAACTACATTCTACTGCTGCACACTCATACACGCCACTCACTGAAAGATTATTTAGTTTTGTACGGGTTTTAAATTTAGTCTTTTTCTTTATATACACTGCTGCACCTCCATGTTTTCCTTCTTCACGGCAGAACATTGAAGCCAGTTGAAAGCCTTGTATTGCGAAATTTCCTAGTTGTGTTTCTGTTTTCCAATGTTCGCTAATGCACAGTATCTCACAGTTCATGTGATCTTGTAGCATACTGTCTATTCTGTCAACAGAATTTCCTATTGACTGCACATTTTGATGAATTATGTTAATAATTCTTTTGTTCTCAAACTTGTGAGAAATTGTGCTTTGGTTGGTTTTTGGTGTTATAAAAAATGGCCTGAATAGTCTATTTGGTTCTTGTAGTTTTTAAGTCGTCTTTGGTATATTGGACAGTTTGTCTCGTGACGAATGCTGGCTGTCTTCTTCTTTGTACTTCATTTTTATACAGTTTATGCATTTTAATTTTCCTGAGTTACATTCTGTTCCAATGTGGTCACTTGCGCTACATTTATGACAAGAAGGGTTTTGATTGCAATACTTGACGACATGCCCGAACCCGGAACATTTAAAACATTGTGGCATGTTGACGTATTCTTGAACGTAGACTTTCACGAGGTCAAAATTAACAGTTTGTTTCTTTAAGAACCATTTGGCAATGGTTGGGGGGGCTTGCAAGATCCAGTTTTCTTTGTACGGGTTTCGGCATGTTTTTTTTGCGATGATTTTAATATTATCCAGACTATTTATTGTGCCTAAGTCAGCTTCTATTTCGTCATTCACTCTAATTAATTCCTCGACAAATTCCTTGTCTGAGTATCCTTTTAGAATTCCAGTGATCATAAACATTGGATTTATAACTTCATTTTCTTTTAATTTTATGTTGTTTTTATCTTTCAGTGTAGTTTTTAGTTTTTCTTGTTGTGATTCATTCCTACTTTCAATTATTATGGCCCCACTTTTTAGTTGTTTTATTGCTTTAAAACCTCCATCATTGTCTGCTTTTCCAATATCATTTTTTAGTAGGCGTAATGTTTCTTTAGGGTTTGATACATCATCTATTTTAATTAATGTTTCCAATTTTTTTGTAATCTTTTCAGGTGTGGTCCATGTCATTGCTTCTTTTTCTTTGTTGGGTGTTGTATAAGTCCTTTGTTGTGTTATGGGTACATACGTTTTTTGTTGTATGACGTCTGAATATAGGGCGTTTGTTTTGGGGATGTTTTCTTGTGTGTTTATTGTCCCTAAATTTTTTAATTGCAATTTGTATTCCAATGTAATTTTTTCTTGCTCCAATTGCCCATATTTATATGTAATTAGTGTTAGGTTTTTATGTATTTCAGTGGTGGCACTTCTTATTTTATCCTGATCTTGTTTATTAAAAACGGGTATTTCATTTATGTCTTTATTTGCATGAGATTGTATCTTATCTAGAGCTCCCAAAATATTAAGCAATACATTATGCATATCTATTTTTTGGGCATCTGATTCATGACCGGTTTTTGGCGATTTTTGGTTCGTGTTATTTGGTTTTAGACCATCACGGGATTTTTTATTGTGATTTTCTTCCCCTGGAGATACGTCACTTCTTGGTCGTTTACTACTGTTTTCGAACCCGATTGGCGGAGGTGAATGAACTATAGACTTTTTTGGTTTAAACACCGATTCAGGTTCATCATCTTTTATCATCAACGTATCGTTATCCCCCGGTAATTCTAATTCAATATCATTGGTGTTCGACACCTTGTCCTTGTTATCTTTATGTTTATATTTAGATTTGCCTAAGTATGTTTTTATCTGATTTATATTTACCGTTTTTTCATCGGACCCAAGTATAATTTTATTTATTTCCGATTTCCTTAAATCCATTGAACCCATCGAATGTGATCTAGTTTTTCGCGATATTACTTCACTAATCCTTGCAGTTCTTGCATCTTTAACTCTCTCGCCTCCACTAGTTTCTGCCATGCCGTACACAAGTTTTAATTATTTACTTTCACCAGCAAAAACACCTCCAATGAGAGAGCAAATCAAAAACGCGTAGTGTACACAATCACACATCATTTAAGAATATACTGGTATAACACCATAATTTCAACGTAGTTTCAAATTTCAACTAAATACTCTGGTGTAAATACCTAACGTTCATGATATCTAACAGTGCGAGCTATAGTCTAGTCGCTTCGGACGTGGCACAAAATAACATTATTTAAAGTACCCAAAAACACATTTTTTGTATACCCTAGGTTATTATTCACATAATAACTGATATAATTTAAAATTCTGTATTGAATGAAAAGCCAATAAAAATAAAATACGTTAAAATATTGTGTTTTACGCGACTGAAAATTTCTAGTAGTATAAGGTACGCCGGCAGTCCGATTCTGTTAGCGCATCCAAATTTCCGCTCTATGCTCATAACATAAATCCTGATATTTTGTCCGTTTTTCCTTTGAATTAATGTTAACTCAGATGATGCCGAGAACTCAATGACATACATTGACCTATTACTATGATCAAGGAGAACAATATCGGGCTTATTTGCTTGCAAAACCCTAACAGTGGGGAACCAATAAGTCAAGTATATTCGGCACCCTTCGTTCTCCATGACGGACTCGATATCACTTGCATACGCTTGTCTTAGGTGGTAATAGAGCACGCCCAAAGCCCCGTTGGGCCGGTATATTATTATTATTATTATTATTAACAAACAAGAGAAAGCGGTGAAACCGATGAGTCCATTGTATTGAGTCCACTGAATATAATTGCTAGTCACATGTGCATTCAATTATTAAATTACTAAATATTAAACTGTTTAAAGGGTTTATTAACTATGTGGTCAGGGTCCTGTTTTGCCATATCCATAGCACATGTCAGGACATAAATATGTCACGAATTATCACAGTTGAGTAAGTGGCCTAGGTAACAGGTAGCACCGATCAGTCAGGGTATAATGGACAAAGGAATTGTTCCAGTCCGCCATGTCGCGATCCAAACTGTTCTTGAACTGGTTGATTGAGTTTGAATTTACTGTCTCATCACTGAGGCGGTTCCAGTTGTATATAGAAAACACGGTTAGCAATGAAATTCCTGCTTAGTACATCTCTCCTTTGAAAGCTTTTTGTTGTGTCCCCTAAGATGTTGATTTTCAGAAAATTGAAACACATCCATGTCACATTTGTAGTATCCACTTGTTATCTTAAACGTCTCGATCAGGTCACCACGCAGCCTTCGCTGATACAGGGTTGGTAGGTTCAGCAACTGAAGCCTAGTATCATAGGGTAGTCCCCTAAGTTGAGGTGGCAGCCTGGTAACTCGCCGTTGAACTCTTTCCAGTGCTTCAATATCTTTGGCATAATATGGGTGCCATATACTCTGAGCATATTCCAGTTTTGGTCTAATGTATGTTTTATGCAGCCTGAGGACCATCTCTAAGGTAAGGTTTTTAAATGCTCTAGAAATTAAGTAGATTAGGCTATTTGCCTTCTTAATGATGCTGCTAATATGAGTTTCCCATTTAAAGGCTTCGGTAATGATGATCCCCAGGTCTCTTTGCTCCCAAACATCCAGCACTCTTGTCGAACCTATGAAATACTGATAGTGGGGATTGTTGTATCCCAGATGGAGGATGGTGCATTTTGCGTCATTTAAGGGCATTTGCCAGGTTAAGGTCCATTTCTTGATGGCTGCGATATCAGACTGGAGATCTGCACGGCTAGTCTCAGGATTGCAGTAGCAATTGGTGTCATCAGCAAAAGAAGATGCGCTACATTTTAGGCCTAGTGGTAAGTCGCTGATATATAAGAGGAAAAGCAGTGGGCCCAGAACCGAGCCCTGGGGCACCCCACTAAACACTTCAGGCGGCCTCGACATAGAAGCACCCACTCTGACACAGAAGTGTCGATCCCGAAGGAAATCGTCCACGAGTCTCAACATATCACCCCTGATGCCATAATGATTTTGTTTACTTATGAGTCGTTTAAGAGGCACTTTATCGAAGGCTTTCTCAAAATCGAGATAAAACATGTCAACCGGATCACCTCTGTCATCAGTCAGGGACCAATCTTGTATTCTCGTTAAGAGGTTAGTAAAAGTGGATCTCCCAGGCAGAAAACCGTGCTGCGCTGGCGGTATAATGTTGTTGTCAAGGAAGAAGGGTGTCATTTCCGATACTATGATTTTCTCCATGCATTTGCACAAAGTACTAGTCAAGCTTATTGGTCTGTAGTTCTCTGGAGACTGCTTATTGCCTTTTTTGTATAATGGCACAACAATTGCTGATTTCCATTCTTTAGGCAGTTTACCCTCAGTAAGCACAGTGTTCATTATCATATGTATGCTAAGACTGCATATTTAGGACATGCTGATAATAAATGCATTAGCATCTCTGGCGATTGGTGGCAGGCCCTGCAACTTATGCAGCTTTGATAAGCAAGTGTATTAAAGACACCATCCTGGCATGCCAAAATGAAACCTTCAATCTCCGATTTCGGCCCATCCGATCTTAAAAAAGCAAACGTTAGTCATTTAGATAAACCTTGCTCGTCTATATTTTGGAAAAACCGTCGGATTATTATTATTATTATTATCTCTAGTTCCGTATTCAGTCCATTTCAGTTTCATTTAAATGCTTACTTTGCCTAAATTGAGCGATAGACACAGACACTAAAGTTTAATTGTATTAATATATGTACTTGTAGGCATCTGGGCCCAGGTCCACCCCAGCTACTAACCCTAGTTACGCCCATGGTCTCTACCCATAGGTGGAGAAACCTTGAAAGATGAAACGGTTTAGTTCATTGCGAAAACTCCCGTTAATTTCACCCTCGTTTTTACCTATCCACTTTGGGTCTGCCAGAAAAAAAGTTATCAAACAGGTGAATTAGATCTCGAGACTCTTCTAAATATGATTTAAAATGACGTTCGGAATCAGCAGTAGAAAAAAACGTGTAGATTTTAATATAAAAATTAACCAACCAATTATTGATACTTCACATTCCAACCTTTCATTATAAAAATCAACCATTTCTTATTAAGTATTTATATTATTTAGATTAACGTAAACAGCGAATTTTTTCATGAAATTTTGCACAGACCCTAATTTTGGGTCGTAGAACACGAATCCGAAGTCAGTTTTTGGCGGTCGCCTAAAATTTTTTTTTAAACTTTTAGGTTAGTTTTTCAATGAATTTCTTTAAATTTGTTGGCTGAGCAAAAAGGTGGTCAGGTTTGCTCAGTTTTGATTGATATAGATACATATATATCTATATCAATCAAAACTGAGCAAACCTGACCACCTTTTTGCCCAGGTTGGGGGAGCAAAAAAAAAATTTTTTTTTACGAGACCGCCAAAAACTGACTTCGGATTCGTGTTGTACGACCCAAAATTAGGGTCTGTGCAAAATTTCATGAAAAAATTCGCTGTTTACGTTAATCTAAATAATTACCGTAGGTATCAAATACGTGGGTACGTTCTTATATGACCTACTTTTTTGGTGTTAAAAGCACATTATTTAAATCAGCCAAACTTTATTAAAAAGGTAAGAACTAACATACCTTGAAAAACTCTTTGGAAAGTCCTGTTTGTTTACTGTGATATACACCCTCGCACAAAAAAAAAACAGTTGTTAAAACTCTAATCAAAATAATAGAGAAGGAGCGATAGTTATAAGATACGTAAGTAAAAAAAAAGTTCTCGGTGGAAACCAATTCACATAAAACTTTAAAGAAAAGTCTGTGAAAATCGAAAAAACTGGACGTAACACCGACGTTACTAAACTCGTTGCCGTTATTACCACCAACGAATACCAATTAAGAGAAGTCCGGCTTTCTAGTAAAAAGAGATGGAATTTTTTGACATTTCAAATTTAATACTAGCGGCACCAACACCTGATGAAGTAACTAATGCATAACCGTCACTACTGGTAAATCTATATATTTTCTCTATGTGGTAAATACGGTCGTGACAATTGTATCGATCGCTCGAGTGACGTAGCGGGTAGGCGGGGTCAGGGGCAATCATGGCGGAGGTTCAAATTTATTTTAACTGTCTTTCCAAAAACGCATAATTACGAATTTTTGTTGATATCAACAAAAATTCGTAATTGTGCGTTTGTGGAAAGAAAGTTAAAATAAATTTGAATGAATACAAGCATTTCTTAGTTGAGCATTAATGAATTCCTTGGTACCTAAAACTATTTAAATTTTCTTCAATAAACTGAAATTTACCATCGTTATATAAATTTTTAATAGCACAAAGATCAGCACTCTTTTCTTTTAACTTCTTTCTTAAACGAGACAATTTTGATAATGTATTTTTATTATGCACCTGATGCATTATCCGTTCCTCGGGTGTTAAATCGGAACTTGAAAGCCCAGCCTCGGTAAGAAAACCCGTGCGTTTGATCCGAGGTTTCTCCATTAAAAAAGAATAATCATCAAAATAATTTGTATCCATTTTAGAGCAACTTGAACTATTTTTTGTCTTTACATTAGTTTCATGGCAGAGGGGTTACTAGTAATCTCATCAGTTGATGGTCCAGCAACAGCTTCATTTTGAATACTGGTTATGTTATTTGAATGGTCACTATCACTATCATTTGAAATTTCAGGACTGATATTAAAGCTTGGGTTGTGTTGAGCTTCATTGGAAATCAAGTTAACGGAACATTGAACCTTGTTTGAACCTAAGTTACTGTTACGATTAGAAAAAAAAATTCAGAAAATAGCACACGAGGCTTGAGGGCAGGGTTGCCAACTTAGGGGTTTTCCCCCCAAATTTAGGGGTTTAAAGAGCCGAATGGGATTTTTTTTGGGGGTGTTATATTTTTAGGGGTATTTTCAGGGTTTTTTTTTTAACTTAGAATATCCATTTTTTTAATTTAAAAATATGATGTGATGTTATAGGCTCAGAAATAACCAAATCTAGCCAATCACATTCATTTCTAACATAGCGGCTTAGTGACATCTAGTACGGTTGCTTGTTACTAAAAATGCAGAGTTAAATAAAACGCGAATGTCACTGTTATATGGTGTTTACCTGGGTTAACCACAAATATAAACATACCTGTGAGAATTAGTGATTATAATCTGGTTATGTTTACTAAAAATACGTTGATCATTATTCATTATTGTTCACGTTTTTGATTTGTATTAGCAAGAAATTAATTAAAATGCCCAAAGATACAGATAAGTAAGTTGTGTGAGTCATGTAATAATAATTAATTATTTATTTCAATAATAATAATATTTTTTTAGGGGAATTCCCCAGTAATTGTAGGGTTTTTAGGGGTTTTTGGTTGGAGCTTTAGGGAGAAAAGTTTTCGAGAGTTGGGAGCACTGCTTGAGGGACATGCATAGTTATGTTCCATCTCAAGTTGGCATTTTGAAGATGACCTTGGAAAACAACCCAACTTTAATGTAGAAGGGGCATCAGGGTTATTAAAATCATAAATGCAAAAATGATCCTCGCAAACGAAAAAGTTGGAACAATTCTTGCTTGGGCTTATTGTACAGGCAATTTTCCAAGCAGATAATGTGGATGGATCTTTAGGAAAAACATGAAATTTCTTGTTATTGTAATTTAAACTTTTACGTTCAGATTCACTAAGAAAGTTTAAGATTTAGTACTGGTTTAAATTAAGATCTTATAGTTGATCAGTTATGTTTTGACAGGTTTTTGTCCTGTCACTGTTAATAAGTCGCCATTAAAATCTTATGAATTATTGTGATATTTCAGCGATTTACTTGGTTTCCAACTGATTTTCATCTTGGAATGAGTTGCTGTAATGAATTTAGTTCTATTATTGTTGAAAGTACGTACTAAAATTGTCCTTTTTTTGATAAATTTGCGACAACGCTCAAAAACAAGTTAATAGTATAAAACTTAGTTGTCTTATTCTTACACTTGTCAGTTTAAAACTTTTGGTTGTCAAGTTAGACCGGACTAGCGTTGGAGAATCTGGCTGTTAACTTTTAAAAAATATGCATTTTTACATGATGGATACTTACATGAAAAGTTCTTTTTCCCAAGGACAGATGAAGCTGCAGCCAGACTAGACATTTTAAAAATATTTTTAGATTTATAGCTATTAGGCACAGATATTAAGAAAGTAATAAACACAAAATAGGATGAATTGTCTACATTAAAAAGGATACACGTTACGGTAGTCCAGTCATAAGGTTAGCATAACCTGGTCTCTGCCTCCATGCCATGTGAAGAGCTAAAATTAAATCAAATGCCCTTTAGTTTTATTCATGTAAGTACTTAACAGGAATGTAAACTTTACATTTAAAAAAATTATTGAAAATAAATAATGGTATGATCAGTCGAGACTCCAGACCCCATATTTACTTCAAAAATTTAAACAAAATTAGCATGTTTTTAAAGAAATCTAGGTACCATTTACACTTGCTGTTGCAAGAACAAAATCAGATTTTTAAATAACATTAATGTAAAATTTACATTAATGTGATTTAAAAATCTGATTTTGTTCTTGCAACTGGAAGTTTAGACGTCAATTTCTACAAAACATACTGTGGTATGAACTATAATAATAATTAACAAGAACCATAGAAGTGTATTTAGACAGCTTAAAAAACAAAACCGCAACCTGGTAAACTTGAGATCATAGATGATATTGTAAATTTTTGGAAAAACATGTCTACGATAATATTACGAATACCCTTAACAATGTCCCACCGAATTTAGTTTCCGGCGTCTGTTAAATTAATACCTATTCAAATTATTGTAAGGTCAGTGACCCAGAATAATAGCTGTCTTGATCGGGTGGAAAAGGTGTACAATGTGGTACATAAAGAATTTGTTCTGGTATTTGTGCTTCATGATAAATAATTCATTATGTACTTACCTGAAGTATGAAATGATGATCTAATTAATGCCTGTATTAATAAAAAACATAAAAATTGTCGACAGGACCTTTTCAAACGACAGCCATAACTCAAAGAGAACGAACAATTTTCATGTTACTCTAAGCGCAACGTTTGGAGCAAGTAAACGCACACTATTGGCCTTTCTCGTAGGTTAGAAAGAAATAGCTTATTTTTACACATGATCTGAGTAGTAGGTAGTAGTTAGACGATTAGGACTTGCAAGTAACCTGACAGCATAAATGAATAGTATTCCTTTCATTGCGAAGAGCAACTCCTAAGCTGCTCCGGCGCGTGACATGTGTTTCTTTCATTTAATATCTGTTGCGGGAACACGCGTGAGTAGGTATCCCCTTACTTGAGACGAAGAATGTATGCGTTGCCTACTTATTGTCAAATGTCACACTCTTGGCGATAGCTATTTTAAATGTGTTCATTAAATTGGAAAAAAGTTTTCGGACCGAATGAGTCTTGAACCGCCAACCTTCCGATTAGAACTCCATCGAGCCACCGAAGTATATTAACAATTTCGCTTTTCAAGTCCAAGTCATTCGTTATGCGGCGTAACAATCTTTTTCCATGGGAGAGTGCGCAACCTGTTTGAGTTTTAAAAGCTCAAAGGTAGTGATATAAAAATAACAAAATGTTGATTTTAAGGATAGGATAAATGACATAATTTTTCTAGTTTTCCACGATTAAAAGTGTGAGGGTTTAATTGCAGCATTGTTAGGAATAATTATAAAATAGGACGGGGTTGATCTATGTATGATGATGTGAATAATATTGTATAGAGTAGCAGCTAGAATAAAATAAAAATATCCTACCCAGGCAGCATCCTCAAAAGTACTACTACATCCAAGTTTTGCTTTAATTTGACGAACTTTTAAGAACTGGAAGTAAAGATAATATTGTATGTGAATTAATATTCTGCTACTCTGTGAAAGCGAAAAGTGATAGAAAGAAACAGTACAATAAATTCATAGGTATGGGGTCGAAAGTTATGGAAAGATTTAAACGAGCTCTCACTTAGGGCATAGAATTACGTGTAATGTAGTAGACCATTAAAAGAAATGCGATCTCTAAGTCTTCAGGACAAAATGACTAAGATATTAAAATAGGCTTGGGATGAGGAACTTTAAAATAGGTTTTCCGACAAAATGGTGAAGGTGTTAAAAGTAACAAAAGAGGGCTCGTAATATGTAGGTATTTGCGAATAAAAAGAAGTTTTAAGAAGCAATTACAAGGATTTGTAAGAACAAGACTATTTTCAATAAACTATTTTACATTTGCGTACCCAAATATTTTTGGGCAATTTAATTATGTTGTGCCATTTAAAAAACAATTTATGTTTTTAAGTATTAATACAAAACTAAAATAAAAAGTGTTAGAAACAGCCGTTTGCTATTATTTGTAAAATAACATCCCAGATATGGTATTAATAATAGTCAGTTCTTATTAAATATTATGATTAAAATTAATACGTTATCTAAAATCACATATGTTCTACACTTTATCCACATTTATTTTAAACATTGCATTTATATTTAATTTCAGCAGCTAGAGAAATTGTTTTGATATTGTTTTATAGAGATAATATATCGCCTCTTACCGAAATGACTCTCGCGCCCTTGATATATTTACCTTATAACGTAAAGAAATAATTTTTACTAGTGTTAATAAATAGAACAAATGTATGGTGATTTCCGATTGCACCCCTGTATAGTTCTTGTTTTAATGCTAAACTAGAATAAAGTATTAAAACTATCGTTGATATTTTTGCTTGAAATTATGCAAGCAGATAAAGGGCATTTATTTACCGGTAAAGTACACTGTTTGAACTTAAAACATGATGCAGCTAGATACATGTAGGGGCGTATGCCTGCAAAAATAATTAAATTTATCACGTTTTTATTTATTTTTGACAAGGCTGTATGCCTGTTTTAGATGTTAACAGCACATAATTTAAATAACTTTTTAAAATGTAATGACAGATGTTAAAAGTACATGAAATCAAAAACCTTGTTTACATAACCCTGAGCATCTAGGGAAGATTTACATAAATAAATAGAAATATCATTATCTATAATCGTTTTAAAAATCTTTAACTATTGAGTATTCATAGATCTAAAAGTTCTTTTTGAAAGTACTATGATACCTGACTTGAACTGATTTAATTGTACAACTTTTTTTTTATTAGATTTTTAAAAATCAGGTAATATTTATTGACAAATTTTTTAAAAATTTTGCGAGCCTATTTTCATTTATTATTATTATTAATATTATTATATTGTCTATTTATTAAAATCAAAAATTAAAAACACATACAAATTTTTTACGTTTTCTGCTTTTTAAAAACCATAGGGGACTGAATCAAAACCTCTAAATTTTCGTTTTAGTGAGTTTAGCTTATATTGTTTTGTCTCTGTTTTTGTTACTACCTCGTGAATAGCAGTGCGGCGAATTTGATGAGACGTGATTTGTATTGGGGTGCTGTCCTCGGATAAAATCATGTCACGTATGGAGTAAAAATTAATCAATTTTGATGATGAATAATTCAGACAAATGCCCTTTACTTTACAAACTATTTTTTCCTCCTTTTTTAAAGGCGAAAATACTTTGAAAGCATAGTTTTTAGGACCACCACTTGTAAAATGAGATATATAACTACCTGCTCCGTACGATTCTAGTTCTGCCATATCACCATTGTTGTTACCTAACGATATGTCAGAATAACCGTCTCTGTGTACAAAAATATCCGAGTCTGTATCGTAATACAGTACCTGGTCTTTTAACTTTTTAAAAATAACTGTATATCTTTAGACGCGCCTGTGCCGTGACGTAAGCAGCATGGCAGTTTGCATTAAGCGCTAGGCTTTAAAGATTTTAACTAAAAATAAATACCTATTAGGTGATGAAATAAAACATCTGCTTGTGTTACTATCTTTATTTAACCCATCAGTGTACATCTTACTTAGTAAAAACATTATTGCATTCACAACTAAAACTATTAATAAAACTCAATTCCAAGTTGCTCCAGTTCTCTTAAAATACTCGTAATTTCAGGTGTATTAATGCCATCCGTATTATTCTCTTCCAAACATCGAAATTGGTCTATCATGTCGTTGACATCTGTGTACTCTAATATAGGACTCGCCCTCTAACTTCCTGAAGCCCTCCTCCCCATTTTTCTACTTCGTAGTTCCCATCGCTAGTGTCTTGCCTGTCCTCGATTAATTTTCTCTTTTGGATTTCTTTTTGAAATTTTAAATATTTCGTATTTTTCTTTTTAGCCACTATATTATCCAATTCTTTATAAGTGCTTCGGGGAGGAAATAGTTTTTTAATAATATTTACATACTTCCAACCAGACGATGAACTAATGCGTTCACACCTTTTAAAGTTTCTTTTGTGGGCATTTGTTAGAACTAAAATGTTTCTATATTGTAAGAGGTCGTTATCGATGTACTCTACAGGGTGTTCCTCAGTCAGGAGATTTAGTAGGCCATCTGTTAACTTAAACTCTTTCCCACTAATAATTAGAGTATTTCCTTTAAAGACAGCTGGCACATTTCCAAGAAACCATCTAGAGCACACCTCCCGAAAACCTAACACGTTTTTATTTGGCATTTCCATCAACTTTAAAGGTATTTTGCTGCTAGCCATCTTATCTCTTTGACGTCTAACTTGATAATGAAGCTTTCTTAGTGATAGTAGGATATTTATTAACACGTAATGGTGTCGTAACATAGGCGTAAAATAGACGTAACATAGACGTAATATAGACGTGAAGGTTATATATAATATAATGTATGCTACTAGTATTTTACGTCTATATTACGTCTATGTTACGTCTATTTTACGTCTATGTAGAGCATAAGAGGTAGCATAAGAGAGAGGGGTAGCATAAGAGAGAGAGGTCAGGTTTGCGCGTTTTAAGGCTAGCTCAGACGTAACATAGACGTAAAATACTAGTAGCATACATTATATTATATATAACCTTCACGTCTATGTTACGTCTATTTTACGTCTATGTAGAGCATAAGAGAGAGGGGTAGCATAAGAGAGAGAGGTCAGGTTTGGGCGTTTTAAGGCTAGCTCAGGTCGAGGGGCCCTCGACCTGAGCTAGCCTTAAAACGCGCAAACCTGACCTCTCTCTCTTATGCTACCCCTCTCTCTTATGCTACCTCTTATGCTCTACATAGACGTAAAATAGACGTAACATAGACGTAATATAGACGTAAAATACTAGTAGCATACATTATATTATACAGTGACCGGCAAAAAGTTCGCAACATATGGGAAAAATTTTTATTAGGAGAGTATCGGAAAAACTTTCCCAGGGGATCGGTTCTGCATGTCCGATAACCTAAAAATCGATTTTGACATACGTCACGTGACCACTGGTATAGCGTCAAATTAAAAAAAAAATTGTTAATTTACAAAAAGTGAGGTTAGTTGACGAGATATCAAAAAAAGTTATTTGAAAAAATTGCTTAGAATTAAATTCTAGGTCCTTGTGCAAAATTTTAAGATTTTATTTAAAAAAATTGGAAAACTCAATTTTTTTTAAATATTTTTTTATCGATTTACAAATTTCCGGTTTTTTTCGTTTAGATAGCTTGGCCCATGTATCTGGATGAAAATAAACGAATGTAGTAGTTTTTTCTACAATTGACAGGACAAAATTAAAAAAAAACAGGGTTTCGCCGGACGCTAGCTGTTGCAATGATTTGTATCTAGCAGCAGTGTCAAAATTTTAGAGACATTTCAATGAGATTACATTGAGAAAACCTTAATCGTCTTAAATATATCTGAAGTTCGACTTTTTGTAAAGTTAAGGGGATTAAAATAGAAAATAAACAAAAAATTACCTGTTTATTTAATCGAAATTTTATAAA
This sequence comes from Philopedon plagiatum, assembly GCA_963971165.1. Taxonomy (NCBI): domain Eukaryota; kingdom Metazoa; phylum Arthropoda; class Insecta; order Coleoptera; family Curculionidae; genus Philopedon; species Philopedon plagiatum. Next base: position 45,366,549 of record OZ020194.1, read on the forward strand.
CGAAAACCAATGTAAGAAAAACTTAAAAGTAGTCAAATTCTGTACTAACAACACAAAAAATCATTGTTTTTCCTTGGGTGCACAAAATTTAAAACTCAGTATGACCACCATTTCTCTCCATACATACTGTTGTTCTCGAGCGCAACTCTCGATTAACATTTCGGAGCATTTTACGATTTATTTGCAATACACAATTTATAATGACATTCTCTAAATTTTGTATATTCCTAAAGGGTCGATGTTTGTACACAGGGTTCTTTAGGTATCCCCACATAAAAAAATCTAACGGAGTCAGATCTACAATTCTACAATTGACAGGACAAAATCGAAAAAATAGGTGTTCGCCGGACGCTCGCTGTTGCAATGGTTTGAATCTAATGAAATGACTGTATCAAGATTTTATTAAGATTTTTCGCACATAAATTTAACAACCAGGTCTATTTAGTTGTACTTAAAACTACCAAAGCAGGCTCTGAAATTAAGACAACCAAATAATCTAGTAGGTTAAAAACAACAGAAAAATGTCAAACAAATTATAATTTGTTTGATTTCAACCTATGTCATTGGTTTATGTCTCGCATCTTACTAAGTTTGATATTTTACATAAGTTTATTAATATTTTATTCCATAAAATGGCACCCACACTACTTCTTCAGGAAAAGATAGAAATTATTTTAATTTCTGGAGATAATTACAAAAGCCATAGAGAAACAGCAGCAATTTTTAATGAGAGGCACCCCGATAAATCCCTCCATTATTCCACAGTATCTCGTCTAGTCAATAAATTTAAAGAAACGGGATCGGTAGAAAATCAGTATAAAGTTTTCCATGAAAAACCGGTAACAGGTGACGAAGGTTCTCTGGATGTGTGTTTGTCGATCACAGAAACACCCCAATTAGCAGTTAGTCAAATATCGGAGATCACTAACATTCACGAAAGATCTGTGCGGAGGATATTAAAAAGAAACAAATTTCATCCGTACAAACCTAAATTTGTACAAGTATTAAAAGATAGGGATTATGACGCCCGCTTCGATTTTTGTGCCTGGTTCCAGGGTATGATTGAGGAAGATTTTAATTTCCCAAAGAACGTTCTTTTCTCGGATGGAGCTACATTTACCTCTAACGGAACCGTCAGTTCACAAAACTGTAGATGGTGGGCCACCGAAAACCCAGACTTTGTAATTCAGAGTAAAGACCAATATAGTTTTAAGGTTAATGTGTGGTGCGGAATTTTCAACCTCAGAATAGTGGGACCTTTTTTCTTTAGAGACAATTTAAATTCAGAACGATATTTAGAATTTCTACAAACTGAGATATCTGACTTTTTAGACAATTTGTCATTAGCCGAAAGAAGAAATTTATACTTTCAACAAGACGGAGCTAGCATTCATTCCACAAATGAGGTGAAGAGATGGCTGGATCAAGAATTTGGAAACCAGTGGATAGGACGGTTTTCTGAAAATCCGTGGCCTGCGAGATCACCAGATCTGACTCCGTTAGATTTCTTTATGTGGGGATACCTAAAGAACTCTGTGTACAAACATCGACCCTTTAGGAATATACAAAATTTAGAGAATGTCATTAGAAATTGTGTATTGCAAATAAATCGTAAAATGCTCCGAAATGTTAATCGAGAGTTGCGCTCGAGAACAATAGTATGTATGGAGAGAAATGGTGGTCATACTGAGTTTTAAATTTTGTGCACCCAAGGAAAAACAATGATTTATTATGTTGTTAGTACAGAATTTGACTACTTTTAAGTTTTTCTTACATTGGTTTTCGTTTATGAAATTTCGATTAAATAAACCGGTAATTTTTTGTTTATTATCTATTTTACTCCCCTTAACTTTACAAAAAGTCGAACTTCAGATATATTTAAGACGATTAAGGTTTTCTCAATGTAATCTCATTGAAATGTCTCTAAAATTTTGACACTGCTGCTAGATACAAATCATTGCAACCGCTAGCGTCCGGCGAAACCCTGTTTTTTTTTAATTTTGTCCTGTCAATTGTAGAAAAAACTACTACATTCGTTTATTTTCATCCAGATACATGGGCTTTACATTAGCCAAGCTATCTAAACGAAAAAAACTGGAAATTTGTAAATCGATAAAAAAATATTTAAAAAAAATTGAGTTTTCCAATTTTTTTAAATAAAATCTTAAAATTTTGCACAAGGACCTAGAATTTAATTCTAAGCAATTTTTTCAAATAACTTTTTTTGATATCTCGTCAACTAACCTCACTTTTTGTAAATTAACAATTTTTTTTTTAATTTGACGCTATACCAGTGGTCACGTGACGTATGTCAAAATCGATTTTTAGGTTATCGGACATGCAGAACCGATCCCCCGGAAAAGTTTTTCCAATACTCACCTAATAAAAATTTTTCCCATATGTTGCGAACTTTTTGCCGGTCACTGTATATAACCTTCACGTCTATGTTACGTCTATGTTACGTCTATGTTACGTCTATTTTACGTCTAAGTTACGACACCATTACGTGTTAATAAATATCCTACTATCACTAAGAAAGCTTCATTATCAAGTTAGAGGTCAAAGAGATGACTAGCAGCAAAATAACTTTAAAGTTGATGGAAATGCCAAATAAAAACGTGTTTGGTTTTCGGGAGGTGTGCTCTAGATGGTTTCTTGGAAATGTGCCAGCTATCTTTAAAGGAAATACTCTAATTATTAGTGGGAAAGAGTTTAAGTTAACAGATGGCCTACTAAATCTCCTGACTGAGGAACACCCTGTAGAGTACATCGATAACGACCTCTTACAATATAGAAACATTTTAGTTCTAACAAATGCCCACAAAAGAAACTTTAAAAGGTGTGAACGCATTAGTTCATCGTCTGGTTGGAAGTATGTAAATATTATTAAAAAACTATTTCCTCCCCGAAGCACTTATAAAGAATTGGATAATATAGTGGCTAAAAAGAAAAATACGAAATATTTAAAATTTCAAAAAGAAATCCAAAAGAGAAAATTAATCGAGGACAGGCAAGACACTAGCGATGGGAACTACGAAGTAGAAAAATGGGGAGGAGGGCTTCAGGAAGTTAGAGGGCGAGTCCTATATTATAGTACACAGATGTCAACGACATGATAGACCAATTTCGATGTTTGGAAGAGAATAATACGGATGGCATTAATACACCTGAAATTACGAGTATTTTAAGAGAACTGGAGCAACTTGGAATTGAGTTTTATTAATAGTTTTAGTTGTGAATGCAATAATGTTTTTACTAAGTAAGATGTACACTGATGGGTTAAATAAAGATAGTAACACAAGCAGATGTTTTATTTGATCACCTAATAGGTATTTATATTTAGTTAAAATCTTTAAGGCCTAGCGCTTAATGCAAACTGCCATGCTGCTTACGTCACGGCACAGGCGCGTCTAAAGATATAGGGATGCTGAAAAAATATCGATATATCAAATAAATGATATTTTTTGTTCGATATATCGATATTTTTAGACGATATTTTTTATACCGATATATCGGAATATCGATATTAAAATCTTACTATCGGATCCGATATTTTTCGCCAGCTTTAGTAGCTAGATGGTGAAAAGCAAGAGGCCATCGCAAGATAAGAAGAAGACATTTACTGGCAATTCGGACAATTTACAATACGAATTTCTGGCTGGACGTTGCTAGCCGACGAGACGCCATTGTATTTTAGAAGAGAAGATTTACGAATTTCGGTTCGTTTCGACTGTTTGTTGGACGCCATTTTGCAACGCTCCAACGCCGCAAGCCTGTGTTGCCAATCGGCGGACTTTAGTCCGATTTTCGGACTATTTTTGAAGCTATGAACTTTTTTCGGACCTTGAAGAAATTCGGACTATTTCGGACTTTTTGGATACCAAACGAAAATAAGTAGCATCTAAAAATATTTGGGTTTGGGTTTTGGAACGTAGCTTTAAATTTTTTTTCAATAAAATAAATTTTTCATAATTATTAAGTCTATATGTGCGTTTATTAGAAATAAACCATTTTTGGTAAAGTTGTATCATGCTGTAATATGCTAAATATACAATATTTTGACTAAATTTTTGCAATTAAAATTGTTTACAATTTTTTTTATTGTTTGGATTTGCCATTATATACCGCCTCATTGAAATCTTAATGATAATTTAGTTAAAAATTTGATACAGTTTTGGTGTATCTAAAATGGACAGTTTTTGTGAGAACAGTGAGAACGAAATATCGATATATCGAAATATCGATATTTTTTACCGATATATCGAATACCCGATATAATATATTTTGAAAATAACGATATAATAAATATCGATATTTTTTTCCGATATCAACATCCCTATAAAGATATACAGTTATTTTTAAAAAGTTAAAAGACCAGGTACTGTATCACGATACAGACTCGGTTATTTTTGTACACAGAGACGGTTATTCTGACATATCGTTAGGTAACAACAATGGTGATATGGCAGAACTAGAATCGTACGGAGCAGGTAGTTATATATCTCATTTTACAAGTGGTGGTCCTAAAAACTATGCTTTCAAAGTATTTTCGCCTTTAAAAAAGGAGGAAAAAATAGTTTGTAAAGTAAAGGGCATTTGTCTGAATTATTCATCATCAAAATTGATTAATTTTTACTCCATACGTGACATGATTTTATCCGAGGACAGCACCCCAATACAAATCACGTCTCATCAAATTCGCCGCACTGCTATTCACGAGGTAGTAACAAAAACAGAGACAAAACAATATAAGCTAAACTCACTAAAACGAAAATTTAGAGGTTTTGATTCAGTCCCCTATGGTTTTTAAAAAGCAGAAAACGTAAAAAATTTGTATCTGTTTTTGATTTTAATAAATAGACAATATAATAATATTAATAATAATAATAAATGAAAATAGGCTCGTAAAATTTTTAAAAAATTTGTCAATAAATATTACCTGATTTTTAAAAATCTAATAAAAAAAAAGTTGTACATTTAAATCAGTTCAAGTCAGGTATCATAGTACTTTCAAAAAGAACTTTTAGATCTATGAATACTCAATAGTTAAAGATTTTTAAAACGATTATAGATAATGATATTTCTATTTATTTATGTAAATCTTCCCTAGATGCTCAGGGTTATGTAAACAAGGTTTTTGATTTCATGTACTTTTAACATCTGTCATTGCATTTTAAAAAGTTATTTAAATTATGTGCTGTTAACATCTAAAACAGGCATACAGCCTTGTCAAAAATAAATAAAAACGTGATAAATTTAATTATTTTTGCAGGCATACGCCCCTACATGTATCTAGCTGCATCATGTTTTAAGTTCAAACAGTGTACTTTACCGGTAAATAAATGCCATTTATCTGCTTGCATAATTTTAAGCAAAAATATCAACGATAGTTTTAATACGTTATTCTAGTTTAGCATTAAAACAAGAACTATACAGGGGTGCAATCGGAAATCACCATACATTTGTTCTATTTATTAACACTAGTAAAAATTATTTCTTTACGTTATAAGGTAAATATATCAAGGGCGCGAGAGTCATTTCGGTAAGAGGCGATATATTATCTCTATAAAACAATATCAAAACAATTTCTCTAGCTGCTGAAATTAAATATAAATGCAATGTTTAAAATAAATGTGGATAAAGTGTAGAACATATGTGATTTTAGATAACGTATTAATTTTAATCATAATATTTAATAAAAACTGACTATTATTAATACCATATCTGGGATGTTATTTTACAAATAATAGCAAACGGCTGTTTCTAACACTTTTTATTTTAGTTTTGTATTAATACTTAAAAACATAAATTGTTTTTTAAATGGCACAAAATAATTAAATTGCCCAAAAATATTTGGGTACGCAAATGTAAAATAGTTTATTGAAAATAGTCTTGTTCTTACAAATCCTTGTAATTGCTTCTTAAAACTTCTTTTTATTCGCAAATACCTACATATTACGAGCCCTCTTTTGTTACTTTTAACACCTTCACCATTTTGTCGGAAAACCTATTTTAAAGTTCCTCATCCCGAGCCTATTTTAATATCTTAGTCATTTTGTCCTGAAGACTTAGAGATCGCATTTCTTTTAATGGTCTACTACATTACACGTAATTCTATGCCCTAAGTGAGAGCTCGTTTAAATCTTTCCATAACTTTCGACCCCATACCTATGAATTTATTGTACTGTTTCTTTCTATCACTTTTCGCTTTCACAGAGTAGCAGAATATTAATTCACATACAATATTATCTTTACTTCCAGTTCTTAAAAGTTCGTCAAATTAAAGCAAAACTTGGATGTAGTAGTACTTTTGAGGATGCTGCCTGGGTAGGATATTTTTATTTTATTCTAGCTGCTACTCTATACAATATTATTCACATCATCATACATAGATCAACCCCGTCCTATTTTATAATTATTCCTAACAATGCTGCAATTAAACCCTCACACTTTTAATCGTGGAAAACTAGTAAAATTATGTCATTTATCCTATCCTTAAAATCAACATTTTGTTATTTTTACATCACTACCTTTGAGCTTTTAAAACTCAAACAGGTTGCGCACTCTCCCATGGAAAAAGATTGTTACGCCGCATAACGAATGACTTGGACTTGAAAAGCGAAATTGTTAATATACTTCGGTGGCTCGATGGAGTTCTAATCGGAAGGTTGGCGGTTCAAGACTCATTCGGTCCGAAAACTTTTTTCCAATTTAATGAACACATTTAAAATAGCTATCGCCCAAGAGTGTGACATTTGACAATAAGTAGGCAACGCATACATTCTTCGTCTCAAGTAAGGGGATACCTACTCGCGTGCCATGCGTTGAAGCTGGTCCGGAGCTTCTCTTCACTGTGAAAGGAATACAATCTGTTCCTCGTCTTGCTTCACCATGTGAGATCCCCTTGTCCACAGCTTACCATGTTGTGGTAAGCTGTGCCCTTGTCCACAGCTTACCATAAGCTGTGCCCTTGTCCACAGCTTACCATAAGCTGTGCCCTTGTCCATGTAGTACATGCGCCAATTAAAACCTTCAGACCCCTGGTGATAGGACGAGGCGGTAATTGTAGACCCTCGTGCCGTGACGTCACTCTCCTCTCCGTCGTTTTGCCGCCATTATTTGAATAATTGTTATGATTGTTTAAAGCCGAAAATGTGAATCAAGTCCTTTTTCTGATTTTATTCCTATTTGTATAAATAAATATTTCGCAAATCAGTATTTATATATTATTTTTAATACTGTTTACAAAATACTTGATGCTCCCTAATTTCCATTACCTTGCAAAACTAGGTGGGTATGTAGGAATTTATACCTATTAGGATATAGTAGTTGACCTATAAAGTGCAGAAAGTGCAACTTTTTCGCACGCGATTGCAGTTGGCCGAACGACGCGAAGTTCGGCAAGCAATCAAGGGCGGAAAAGGCACTTTACGTACGTGTTAGGTACAATCTTTTTTCTACTCCCGTGAGGGAAGTACTCACTTAACAGAAATATATATATATATATATATATATATATATATATATATATATATATATATATATATATATATATATATATAAAATATGAGAGAGGTAGTCGTTGCTGACTAGTCAGGAGATAAACTAGGTAATATTGGGGAATGCAGCAAAATTAAAGAGTACTCTTTAAAGGTTTTCCAAGCTTTCGGAAATGTTTATTTCCATCTTCAGGGAGACTACAAAAATTATGATTATGTCAGGTAACAAAAGTTGGTAACTTTAAGAGATAACTTACATCTTTGGTGAGGATGTATTTCGTGATGTACATAATCATGAGCTTGGGTATGAGATAAATAAAACTAACATCGTCAAAAACTTATTGATTAAAAAACTATGTGGTAACTTAAGTAGATTGTTAAAATGGTATCACTTTACACTTTAAAATTACATAAAACATCATTAATTAAAACAGATGATCATCGCTGAAAATATTTAAAATTATTAAAAGCAATTTACTGCCATGACAAGACACGTGCATCTGACGGGTGTCACCTGTCCCTGTATTAAAAGCAGTGAACTCGATACTACGTACCTGGAACGGACTCGTCAATCGACAAAAGTGAGGCAAACAGAAATTTAGGCAACCCGCCCTTGTGACGGATACCTGTCTCTTTTTATCTTGTAGCGTTTAATGGGGAGAGTACGAGATATTGTTTAACTTTTACAAATTTCTATTTTATTTTAAATCAATATTAAGAAAGTGGCATGTAATATGGTAGAATAACTATTTATCTATAATTTTATGTAAACTGATTTTGAAATATATTGCAAACTGATTTTATTTTTGAGTTTAAAAATAACCTTCAAGTTTAAATACAACGCGAAGGCAAGAAATAGGTAATTGTTAATGTCAAATTTTTTGTCGTCTTAATAAAACAAATATTCTCTAAAAGTGTATACCTATTATTTAAAGTGAATTTCGACAAAAAATTGTTTTTCTTAAATCAGTAATAAAATGAATGTGGAAAATATGAAAATAGGAAAAGAACAGAAATAAAAATTCTTTTAAGCAACATATCTTTATTTTTATTAACAACATTTATTTAGGTAGGTAGCGACAAATTACTTTTAATAAAATAAATGGAGAAATAATATAAACTAAAGCTTAGATAAAAATTGACGACTACTTATATTAAACAACGTACATATTTTATATCCTACAAGATGAACTTAAATCTAACAGTTTTTAAATAAAACAAGTTTCGTCATTTTTTGTCTTACCGTCGCTGCGTTTCCATGTAACTTTAAGTTCATCAGTTTAGAGTGGTGATGCTACTATTCATCAGTACTTATTAAAGTGAAACTAAACAATAAAAACACTTTAATAAATCTATACTTTACTTTAGTGCATAGAAGAAAAATGTACTATGTATTTAAAATAAAACTTACCTATTAAAGGGAATCTTTCTTTTATCTTGCTCATTTTTACAGCCATAAGCTACGCTATAAATTACCATTTAATTGTGACAACAAAAGCGGTAAACAACCACAAAAAACAGAAACAACACAGAACAGTTTTTAACAGAACACAATTTTGGTCTCTAAACAATACTTCGTCTACACCAATTCAGTCAAGAATAAGCCGGCAAAGAAAATAAAAGGGTATGTTTGGGTTTGCTTGGGTAACTCAGTAAGGTATATTTTTCCTAATTACCTTCGTTTTTCACTCAAAGGCAAGCCCAAATCACCGAAATTTGTACTTGAAGATAATTTATGCAAGAATACGCCATTTATTCAAACGAGTCAAACAGAGACAGGTTACCGTAACATTAGGCTATCTCTGTCTGTTGCCCCTGACACAGTTTGGCAAGCCGTCGACAACAGTCGGGTCCGTTCCAGGTAGTATTGAGTTCACTGATTAAAAGTTAGGTTCAACGCCATTGGCGTGTGTCAAAAAGTAAGAAGTGGTTAAGTTACTGCAACGTGACTTTAATTAATTTCAAAACTACACTTCGTTGGTACTAATTTAAGTTTGTAATTGTCATGGTGAAAATTATGATTATTTATTTAATAAGAACAATGCGAGGGATTTAATTATGTTCTGTTATTAGGAGTAATATTATTATGACTAGATTCTTTGTCTAGATGAATTAAATATGCATATATTTCACTTAAGTGATTAATGTCAGATTTTTTATTTATACAGTTATCATCTTGGGAGATAAATGCCATCTCTTTGAATAACCTTTTAGAGTAATGAGGTTCTTTAGTTAATATTTTTGTGGAATCATAATTCATATGGTGTTGGTTCCTATGAACATGATCCGCCAAGGCACATCTTTCTGGATGTAATCTACTATCACTTTTGTGTGAAGTAATTCTATCTTTCAGTAGCCTGGTAGTTTGGTCAATGTATGTTTTATTACAAGAGATACAAGTTATGCTGTATACAACATCAGACTGTGAAAGCACTGGTACTTTATCTTTGAGATTAGAATGTACTGACTTGATTGTAAGGACTGATTTTACAGCAAGTTTTATGTTATTGTATGATTTAGTAAAAATGTTGACAAGCTTGGGTGTTATGTCTTTAATGTATGGTAAAGAGGTAAAAATAATAGGAGGGATTGATGCATTTTCCTGTGGTGCAACTGGAATATTATCAGTTCCAACAAGTTGTGGGATAATGTTGTTATTATCTTGTGGTTGCATCAATTGATTGTTGGTGATAGTTGTAGACGTACTGAACAAGATTTTCTTAAGGACAGTTGGGGGGTATGAATTGTCTATGAAGAGTTGGTATAAGATTTTAAGGTTTTTGTTATGGAGAGATGTGTCTGAGATTTTTAGAATTCTATTTTTCATTTGTTTGACCAAGTTCATTTTCATGGAGTGTTTATGATAGGACAGATAGTTAATGAATCTGCCTGAACTGCATGGTTTACGATACCAATCGATTTTAATTGTGTTGTCTGGATTACGGATAAATCTCGTATCCAGAAACGGTACAGAATTGTTATTATCTTCTGTTTCGATGGTAAATTGGATGTATGGGTCATAACTGTTGATAGTATCTATTATCTCTGTGACACCATCTTCAGGAAGGGCCAGGATTATGTCATCTACATATTTCTTGATGAAATGAGGTTTAAAAGAGAGGACAGGAATGACTGTGTCCAGTAGGTCATCCATGACATAATTAGCCAAGATTGGAGAAATAGATGCACCCATGGATGTGCCAAAGGTTTGTTTATAAAATTTTTTGTTAAAAGCAAAATATGTGTTATTGAAAAGCAAAGTTATGATTTCCAGGAATGAGTCTTTGGAAATGTTTGTATGTACACTGATCCTGTCCCAGTTCCTGTCTATTGATCTAAGACAGGCGTCCAGATATACATTGCTGAAAAGTGACACTACATCCAAGCTTGCGATTACATAATTATTCGGTAAAATTGAATTATTGAAAAGTTGAGAAACTTCGAATGAGTCTTTGATGTAATATTGATTATTATAGTCGTATGCTTTAGTTAAGATATCAGTAATAAAGGAAGCTACCATTTCTGTGGGAGCTCCAATGGAGGCCACAATGGGTCTTACAGATAGAGTAGGTTTGTGAATCTTTGGCAGAGCATAGAACTTAGGAGCCACACTTTTGTAGTTACTTAGATGTTTTTTTGTAGGTTCATCTACTTGGTTAGTATTTTTTAGTTGTTTGACCAGTTCATTACAAGACCTCTGTACGGACATTGTAGGATCTCTAGGTAGTTCAACATAAGAGGTATTATTGTTGATTAGTTCATTAGAAAGTTGAAGGTAATGATCCTTGTACATGATGACACTAACAGAGCCCTTGTCCGAGTTAGTCAAAATGATATTAGGATTTTCTTTGAGAAATTTCCTAGATTTGATATATAAGTTATATAGTATGGAACCATTGTGAGAATTTTTATGAATATGATTAGTGATGATGTTGGTTACTTGAGCTGTCAAGATATTTTTGTCTGAAGGACTGTTAATTTGTGAAATAATGTAATCAACATCAGCTAGAATGTTAATTATTGAAATATCTCTACCAACATGTGGTTCGAGACAGAACTTAGGTCCCAATGATAAAAACTGCAATATGTCATTAGGTATTTGTTCGTTAGTGAGATTTTTTATCCAATTAGGATTGGTTTTAAGATTATTATATAGAGAATTATCCTTTAGTTGATTTAATTTGTTGATATTACTTGTTTTCAGAGAATGGAAAAGTTTATTATAAGACCTTTGTTGTCTACTAGAGAAATTGGTATAAATTGCTTCGTTAGTTAACCTAATTATGTTACCCTTTAGTGTTAGAAGAGAATTTTCAAGTTTCTTAATGATAATTTCATTGTTAGATATTTCCAAATTAATTAATTTATTTCCTAACCTATGCGTGTGATCTATATTCGTATGTATCTCCTGTCGCTGAAGTAATTCTTCGACTGGTCTGGTTGATGCTGAGATGTGTTGTGGTCTTAATCCCAGTTTTCTGCATTGGAGTAGGAAACATCTTCTGTTGTATTCTTTAGCTAATTTCATTTTAGTTTTTGACCAAAGTTTCAATTGTCTCACTGCCTCATTGCCATGGGTAGCCAAGATCGTCTGGTAGAACCCCATTTCTGTGATATAATATGAGAGAGGTAGTCGTTGCTGACTAGTCAGGAGATAAACTAGGTAATATTGGGGAATGCAGCAAAATTAAAGAGTACTCTTTAAAGGTTTTCCAAGCTTTCGGAAATGTTTATTTCCATCTTCAGGGAGACTACAAAAATTATGATTATGTCAGGTAACAAAAGTTGGTAACTTTAAGAGATAACTTACATCTTTGGTGAGGATGTATTTCGTGATGTACATAATCATGAGCTTGGGTATGAGATAAATAAAACTAACATAAACTTCTAACTCTCGACCAACCCTCTCAGCACGATGAAGTTTGTTGTGGTTGACGTGCAAGGATTCCGCGTTCCAGAATTTCAAGCTAAAGGATTGTCTATTTACGATGGAAAGCAACTAAAGAACTATCTTTTTAAACCAGTTAAGCCCTTTGATGAGTTGTCCTATGATTGCAGGAATCAAGCAATGTTTCTATATGGGAACCGACATGGTTTAAACTACAATTCCGGCGAAACCGACTACAATGAACTTTACCGCATTATCTGCAATGATCTACAAGATGTTGATATCATCTATGTGAAGGGACATGTAAAGAAGACCTTTTTACTTGAAGCTTTTTCCACGATGAAATATTTTAAGAATATACCCGATATTGTTAATTTAGAATTTGCTAAGGATAGTGCTAATGTACCGAAATTATCTCTAAGTAAAACCACTTCTTCTTATCATGGTTTAGAAAATTGTGCTTGTAGTGCTGAGAATTCAAAAACCTTGTATGCATATATTTATGATTTTTTGCCTAAATAAAGAAGTTAAATTGCATTACATGTTTAATTTTACCCTATATTACTAGAACCCCTCGAGAAATTTAGACAGTTAGTCTCGAGCACATGACGAAGACAGTCTACTTGTCAGTTAAATTAGACGAGCATTTGAAAAAAATACGCAAGCTGAAAAGTGACATTAAGTTTTACAAAGAAAAGAAATCTTTGGTTAGAATATTTTTATAACTTACCATTTAAACTTACCAATGGCTTCCTCCTCCTCTTCCAGCTGGGATAAGGTGTTTGAATCTCCTTCTAGATGTCCCGATGTCCCAGTTCTTGAGACTAAGCCTAACCGAGTTTACGAGATTGATGACTTTATAACACTCATTTTTACTACATCAGAAGAGGAACGCAAACAAGTAATTTTGGATACTATTGGTTATGGTAAACTTTATTTCTCCAGTGATGAATTTGAAGAATTTCTAAGCACTTTTGATTGTTTCAATACGCACTGGGTGGATATATTTATGATAAATGGACAGTATACTTTAGCGTTTCATCGCAATGGCGATAAGAGAAGTCTCAAGTTTGAAGATGCCACAACAGACAAGTATCTATTTAGATGGACGGAGAAGTTAATACACCTATTTGCAAAGCATATTTATGAATTGTATAAGCTTACTATTGAATATTATACTGTTACTAAATAAATAGTCTAACGTCAATTTGTTTTTTTTGGTAGTCATTTAAGTCCTTTGTCGAGTATCCTTTTGGTTGGTACTCGTGAGTAAACTTAATAGCCCAGTCGTTAAAGTATATGTTTCGTTGCTAATCAATAACTTATTATTTTGAATCTTTACTGGAAACATTTCCAATAAAGTACTCACTGCCATCAGTTCTAAATTCCATAACGTTTTTATCTGGCATTTCCAGGAGCATCATTTTAATTTTTCTTTCAGCCATCTTCCCCTATGATACCTTGCAAACTAATGAGTGTGCAAACAGAGTGTTTCACTATTTATTAAGCCTAACGCCACCCTAACACTACCCTAACACTACCCTAACACAACCCTATCAGCAACCTAACACCACCCTAAACAACTCCACAACACTATCTAACGTCCCTATCAACAACCTAACGCCACCCAAACACTACCCTAATACAACCCTATCACACCCCTATCAGAAACAGGATATGATTTCAGAAACAGGATTAGCTGTTAAGTGGTTGAGCAGTTAGACGTTTAGTGGTTTCCTGAGACAGGGTGTGTTTATTAGTTGTTTTCAGAAACAGGATATGTTGTTTAGCTGTTAAGTGGTTGAGCAGTTAGACGTTTGAGTGGTTTCCAGAAACAGGGTCTGTTTCTCTAGCGACGATCTTAGTCAAGATTTCCGAAAAGTTTTTACGCTGACAAAATTTACTCATGTCCTGTGACGTCATTTTGAACACGTGATGTCTGTTAATTAATATTTTTACTGTTTGAACTGTAACTACGTATTTTTATTAAGATCTGGGTATATAAATAAAACTGCTTAAAATGTATTTCTTCTTTTTATTTTCCCCAAAATTACCCACACTTAAATAATACTACAATCTACTATATCTAACATGCAAAAGTGAAAAATTATATACACATAAATCTTTCCTTATAAATTAAATTTCGATGATGTCTATTTAATATTTTACAAATTATATCTTCACTTTGTTTGATTCTTCTTTCAAATCGAAGTCTGTCTGCTAAGTGTTGTAAAAAGTCGCTTTTTCGAGATTGTTTGTACGCATAATTCCATACTACTAATAAATGCACTATGTTTTTGTCTTCGCTAAATTTCACAGGCTTCTTCATTTTTTAAACATAAATGTACCATAATAATTGATATTATTAATTTCTTGGATTATTTCTCCTATTTCCCTTCTTCTCTTGGCCATCAAAATAATGTGAAGGTATATGCTTCGAACCATCAAGCCATATAAAATGTTGATGCGTTGCACAGGCTAGACATGGTTCACCACGTGGTACATCCGATTCACCCTTACATTTAGGACATTTATATCTTGCTGGGACAGGCATGTATTTTCTTGTGATTCTAAGTCAGACTAAAGGATTTTTTTCCCTTTTAACCCTTTTATACGTACCTAACCACCTAAAAAATGTCTCCCAGTCGGAAAAAATAATCAAAAATTAATTGAAAAATGATTGGAATGATATTTGGGGGCAAAGCTTGGCTGTTGTTGGTTGTAGCTCCCTAACACCCTAATCCAGTTTGGATGCTTGGAATAAAGTATATAACATATGTTTTTTGTTTTATTTATTAGTATAGTTCGATTAGTCTAAGTAGAAAGACGTAAAATGATTTGCCGCAGTGTAGATTATACTGATTGCTTAGACGACGGTCTTGGCGTCATTCATACTTTTGAAGAAAGACTGATTACGTTTGAAAATTGGACCAATAAAGTTAGTCCTAAAGACTTAGCACGGGCTGGTTTTTATTACACCCAACGATTAGATATAGTTAAATGTGCATTTTGTCATTGTGAGTTTGCTGATTGGAAGGAAGGAGACGATCCGTTAGCCGATCACTATAAGTACTCTAAACATTATCGGTTAGCTAAAGTATTGTGGAAGTGTCGACAAATGAAAAAGGTAGTCACACCCCGAAGCTTGAAAAAGATAAAACCAGAACCGCTCCGAACTCTTCATGTTAGTTCTCTGTTCTTAATACCGCTGTTGGCGATATTAACCAGTGGAATTATACACCTTTATGATATTATACATCTCTATTCTTCGACGCTTTAAATCATTTTAACGCGTTGATCTCCAGTTAACGCCTCCTGTTGATACCCTATTGCTGTCTGGTTAGCACGGTTGCTGCCCGGTTGCTGTCCGGTTGCTGTCCGGTTGCTGCCTGGTTGCTGTCCGGTTGCTGCCCGGCTGCTGCCCGGTTGCTGCCCGGTTGCTGTCCGGTTGCTGCCCGGTTACTGTCCGGTTGCTGTCGGGTTAACGTCCGGTTGCTGTGGAATTATACACCTTTATGATATTATAAATCTCTATTCTTCGACGCTTCGATGATCATTTTAACGCCTGTCATGGCTCTGTTAAGTTCGTCCGTCATTCTGCTAGTTGCAGTAGTACACAACGTCTTTTACGTATATCGGCCTTTTAATGTTAAAAACGCCTCTGTTTTGTTCGATTTTGGAGATTATAACGCTAGCAGTCCATGGATTCTGATGGCTTTCAACCCTCAGATTACTGGTCACATACCCGTATTCTCCACTACGATACCTCAATCAAACAGCAGCAGCAGCAGCAACTCTTTTCGCTACAAGCTTCAGTTTCTCTTTCAAGATTCGACGATTGGTGAAACAGGATGGATGACGTTCCTTAGCAAGTCCAAGAATGAGACCGCATCTCCTACTATTACTCCTACTACTAATTCTACACTAACCCCATCTTTATCTGAAACTATAAATAGTATTTCTAGTTTACTTGTATTCATAGCTGTAACCTGTTTAATAGTATTAACTAGTTTTGTATATACAATTGCTAAATATCGATATAAATTGTTGTTAAATAAATAATTTTCTATAATTACTACTTTCATTACATATTCATACCTCGAAAAACGTGTCTAAAATATTAAAACGACTGCTGCGCAACCCAACACCGCTAGCGCCGTCAGCCGGTGTCGTCATCGTCTTTGAGATGCTGAATTACAAAAGACGCAAAGCCCAGGTGTTTATTTGGTAGAAAAGGTTCTTCGTCAGCGCAACAAGTATAATAAAGAACAATTATATGTAAAATGGTTAGGTTTTCCAATCCAGTTTAATTCTTGGATAGATAAGCCAGATATTGTTTAAATAATATATTTGTATTCATTTTATTTTATAAGATTTTATTACAATTTACCTAAAATACATACAACATACCTACTACGCCACGTCTCATCACAGAGGCATTCTGCAGACTCTAGCCCACTTTTTTACCCTACACTCAATGAGTGACAACCTCAGATAGACTCAGCAACAGTGTATTTTTTAATACATGTTACAGTAATATTTCATTTCTACGCCACTGAGAGCTTTAGTACGGGTCTACAATCAACTTTGACATTACGTGGGCATTCCCCAGGCTCTAGCCCACTTTTTTACCCTACACTCATTGAGTGACAACCTCTGATAGACTCAGCAGAACTTTATATGTTAATATATGTAACTGAAATATTTCATTTCTACGCCACTGAGAGCTTTCGTACGGGTTTACAATCAACTTTGGCATTACGTGGGCATTCTACAGGCTCTAGCCCACTTTCTTACCCTACACTCATTGAGTGACAACCTCGGATAGACTCAGCAGAACTTTATATGTTAATACATGTAATTGAAATGTTTATTTTCTACGCCACTGAGAGCTTCCGTACGGGTCTACAATCAACGTTGACATCACAGAATCATTCCCTAGACTCCAGCTCATGCTTCTCACCTACACTCATTGAGTGACAACCTCGGATAGACTCAGCAGAACTTTATATGTTAATATATGTAATTGAAATATTTCATTTCTACGCCACTGAGAGCTTCCGTACGGGTCTACAATCAACTTTGGCATTACGTGGGCATTCAACAGACTCTAGCCCACTTTTTCACCCTACACTCATTGAGTGACAACCTCGGATAGACTCAGCAGAACGTTATATGTTAATACATGTAACTGAAATATTTCATTTCTACGCCACTGAGAGCTTCCGTACGGGTCTACAATCAACTTTGGCATCACATTCTTTTTTAAACACCTTCTGACAACGCCCCCGAACACGTGGCGTATTTTTAATTTTTATATCGCAAAAACGTGCCATGCGCACTACGCTTTATATGTATGTAGTAGCATAATACTATTATTTTCTCCGGAACCAAAGGGCCGATCAACACCATTCTTTTTTTAAACGTCTTCTGACAACGCCCCCGAACACGTGACGTATTTTTTAATTTGTATATCGCAAAAAACACAAAACATACCTATTACGTCACGTCCAAACTCCCGGAAGATATCATTTTCCATGTTTATTTATTCAACTAGGTGCCGTGGCGTACTTGGTTCTATAGCTGGGAAACGTATATAATACGAAATTTATACACATGGTGTGTGCGGGTTCGATCCGCGCCTTGGACAGAAAACTTTTTTCAGTGTATACGCGACTTACGAAATAAATTAGGTAGGATTAAGACGTTTGTGACGCCATCGTGAACAAAAACGGCAGAAAGAAGAAGAAGAAGAAGACTAGATAGTACCCAAATAGATAGTGCCCAAGTAGTTAAGGTCAAAATAACAGGAGCACCTGCCTCCAGCGCTCTAATCCGATGTTGCCATTTTTGTCCTGATTGTGTTTTGCCGCCAATGTTAAATCTAACCTCACTTTTTTATGTTTTGTTACTTTTTGAAGCAATAATTTATTGTTAATAATTTTTGTTGCTTTTTTTTTTTTTTTTTATTTATACTAAATTTATATAAACAAATTTTACATAATAATAAAAAATTAAAATATAATAATTATAAATAAAAAATTTCATCCAGATCTGACTCAGCTGATATTGTCCCCAAAACCGCTGCAGTATTTCCCCTCTGTATTGCAATGCTGATAATAATTGTTAATAATTGTTCTAAAAATATTTAAAATGTCGGTATTTTGTGTCAAATACGAAAAACTATTTTCCTCTCAGCCTAATCTTAACAGACATGTCCGGGAAGTTCATTTTGGTGAAAATGAAGAAAAATTGGACATGACCATAAACTATTCTTTCGAAACTCATTTATTTAAATGTTTGGAAGGGTGTAATATGTCGTTTAAATTTAATAACTACCTTAGGAATCATTTAAAAAATGTGTGGTAATTATTCGGATTACCGGAAACAGCGAATATTTTCATGAAATTTTGCACAGACCCTAATTTTGAGTCGTAGAACACGAATCCGAAGTCAGCTTTTGGCGGTCTCGTATGGTTTTTCCATCGGAGTTGGGTTTGATGGATCCACTGTTTTTTGCCGCGCGGCAGCCGCGCGGCTGTGGAGTGTGGGCGTTGAACATATCATAGATCACTACTTTCATGTATGATGACACAACCCTTATACCATACCCCACTGTACCAAGCTTCGCACATATGCATTTATATGAGATTCCCACGATAAAAACTCATTTACGTTAAATCCTAAAAAGTTTGTTTCTGTTTCTCTCCTAAGATCATTTCCGTCCATGCATATACTGTCAGGTAAGTTTAATTTATTTTTGTTGGTTCTAAAGATAATTATGTTAGTTTTATTTTTATTTAATATTAGCTTATTTTGACTAAACCAATTATTTATGTCTGAAAGCTGTTTCTGCATTGCGGTTAATTTCTTGAAGGGTGGTACCTGGTATCAGTAGGTTGGTGTCATCAGCATAGTTTGTTAGTGATACTTTGTTTCCTGTTATATAAAGGTCGTTTATATAAATTACAAACAGAATAGGCCCCAAAATACTGCCTTGAGCTATACCAATAATATTTTCCCTAAAATCAGACTGAATTAACCTATTGTCTTCCTGTATTACAACTCTCTGCAGTCGATCTGTGAGGTATGATCGCATCCATTCATAAGCATTTCCTCTAACTCCATATTTATTTAACTTAATAAGCAATATTTCCCTATCTACGCAGTCATATGCCTTACTGAGATCTAAAAACATACATACCTAGTGCCAAGGTTTTGTTTTCAAGGTGATCTAAAATTGCCTTTGTAAAATGAAAAATAGCCGACATGGTCGATCTACCTCTCAGATATCCGTGCTGATTTTCAGTTAGAAGGTTACATCTCCGCATATAGGCCAAGCAATAGAGCGATTTGTCGTGACATTAATACTATTAGAAAACCGCCTGTGCCATCATCTAAAGGACGATCCGTGGATGATTCCTGTTATAAATCCAACTCTGAAATTTTTTCCATTAATTTGTTCTAAACATTTTTAAGCAAAAAAACGCGATTTTTTGTTTTTTTGCTTATAAAATGAAAAGTAATGAAGCAATCTTAAAGGTGTAAATAGACGATTTGTAGAGAATAAAAATACGAACAAAATGAGAGATCGAACGTCCCGATAGGATAAGTAACAACGGAGAAAATCCGGAAAAACCGGAAAATTAAGAGTTTTTTTAAATTCATAAATCGGCCATTTTTATACTTAGAGGGCTCAAACTTTGGGAAAAAGTAGTAATTTATAGCTACTTTATGTGTGCAAAACCCCGACGCTGTCCGACGATTAGTTTTGCCACAATCGTCATTTTAATTTTTCAACACACTATTTTGCAACAGGTCTGGATGCTCTGTGGATCGTCTGATTTTAATTATCGAAACGGATTTGAAAAGTACAAGTTTAATTGAACAATATGTATATCTTAATTTTTCCATAAAATGCTACGAAACCGAAATGCACGTAAAGATGCGTGAAAATGGCCGAGCGCGCGGAAGATGTCGCGTAGCGGGAGAGCAGCGGAGCGAAGGGGAGCCAATATTCGCGCGCTGGGCCATTTTCACGCATCTTTACGTGCATTTTCAACCGGTTTCGTAGCATTTTATGGAAAAACGAAAATATACATTTTGTTCAATTAAGCTTGTACTTTTCAAATCCGTTTCAATAATTAAAATCGGACGATCCGTAGAGCATCCAGACCTGTTGCAAAATAGTGTGTTGAAAAATTGAAATGACGATTGTGGCAAAACTAATCGTCGGACAGCGTCGGGGTTTTGCACACATAAAGTAGCTATAAATTACTACTTTTTCCTAAAGTTTGAGCCCTCTAAGTATAACAATGGCCGATTTATGAATTTAAAAAAAAACTCTTAATTTTCCGGTTTTTCCGGATTTTCTCCGTTGTTGCTTATCCTATCGGGACGTGCGACCTCTCATTTTGTTCGTATTTCTATTCTCTACAAATCGTCTATTTACACCATTAAGATTGCTTCATTACTTTTCATTTTATAAGCAAAAAACTAAAAAAATCGCGTTTTTTTGCTTAAAAATGTTTATAACAAATTAATGGAAAAAATTTCAGAGTTGGAAATATAACAGAAATCATCCACGGATCGTCTTTCAGATGATGGCATAGGCGGTTTTCTAATAGTATTAATGTCAAAAAGTCGCTAATATTTTGCTCTGTTGCTTGGCCTAATAAAGTTTACCAGTCTTGAACACACAATCATCTCAAAAACTTTGGAAAAACTTGGTAGCAGGCTGATCGGTCTATAATTATTTAAATCTCTTGGGCTACCTTTTTTATATAAAGGTTTTATTTTTGAAAATTTAAACTGATTCGGATATATTCCAAATTTCATGGAATTGTTTATAATATAGGCTAACACTTCAGAAATTTCTTTAATCGATAATTTAACTATGCTCGTGGGGATGTCGTCCTCCCCGCTGCTATATGTATACCTACTGGTAATTTATTATTTAATTTTTACATTTTAGAAGTTCATTCCTTTACATCTACAAAAAATAATTATAAAACTAGGTTATAGCATAGACTAAATAATACATAGACGAACACTGGCGTGTAACAAAAATGGACCAAAAAGCGGGCATCCATTGAGACATTTTGAGGGTTTACTGGTTTATGGCTTAGAAATTTGTTTGTCCACAATTATATATCCATGCGTTTATGTACTATATAGATATATAATGGTGAACAAACAAATTCCTAAACCATAAACCAGTAAATTCATATAAATGTTTCAATGGATGCCCGCTTTCGGTCCCATTTCGGTGTATTCGAGGATTTGTCTATATTCTTTATAGTCTCTGGTTATAGTAAGCATAATATTACGTTTTCTCGTAATCAGAATCAAATAACCAAAACTTATATGAAAAATATGCTATTAAAAAATTAATAGCGCAAAGGACTTGGGTGTTATATTTTATTTTATATTTCTTTTTGACTTAAACGTTCTCTATTGTGAGTTCTGCTTCTAGAATGTTAGGTTATATTATGAGGAAATGTAAACCTTTTAGAAATATTAAACCTATAATTTGTTTATACAATGCTTAAGTTTTAAACAAATTAACTTTTGCGAGAATTATTTGCCATGAGCAGAAAACCTATATTGATAGATTGATTAGTGAATATTCAAGACAAATTTATTAAATACATTTTATTAAAAGAAAACAGAATCTAAGAACAGAAAACAGAATCTAAACAGTTATGAAACTGATTTTTTTTAATAGAAGTGGACCAAAAGGAAAAATACTTATTTTGGGTGATAATTTAGCAAAAGACTTAAGAGGTATATTAGATAAAAATTTGAATAATCAATTTCATATTAGCTGTAGGAAAGACTAATGCATTAATTGACGATGTAGTAAAAAGTATTTTGGACTTAACGAAAAATTTTGGCACTAATGATTATGTTATAGTAATTGGTGGTACTACACATCTCTTAAAGGGTGTCAGAATAGAAGAGGGAACAATTCAAAGGCTTAAAACAGTAAATAGTTATACAAATCTATTGCTGTTCTCAATACCCATATGGAATACTAATGTAATTTTTAATAATGTTATAAATGAACACAATAAAATGGTGTGTTATAAAATATATAATGTTAGTAATAGTTTTTCTCGATTTATACATTTTAACGCTATAATAGGTTCGTCATATTATGTTTTTCGTGAAGGTTTGCATGTTAAATACAGTGGTAAAATAAAAATAGCACAAACAATACAAAAAGTAGTAATACAAATTTGCAATCAAGTAGTTAGTGCTAAAAATATTACCGACAATAAGAAGGATAAAGGTTATAATGGTGTTGACGCTTATGTAAGAAATGAATCTTTTTTAGCATAATTTTAATAAACTCTCAAAGTCTGACCTCAAAATTTGACGCAATGCATAGTTTAATGATTAAATTAAATCCAACAGTATTATGTTTAACAGAGACAAGACTTACAGAAGAAATTCATGATTTTTAAATTTAAATTAAAGGATATCAAATTATTAGGTTAGACAGTACCTCCAGGCACACAGGAGGTGTAGTAATTTACATAAAAGAGTATGTTAAGATATTAAATGTAGAAAGGCATCAACATCACAAAAATCACTGGTTTGTTGTGATAAAGATGTCGGTCTGTGGAAAGATTTATATTTTGGGTAACTTATATCATTCCCCAAGTTCTAGCGATACCGAATTTTTAAATTTTTTCAAACATTGGTGTAATAGTTTGGAAGACATTGGGCACCCAGTAATAATAATGGGAGATTTTAACATCGATTGGTTATCCGATATGTTTTCTCCAACTAAATTAAAAAGAATTATTAGGGATGCAGGCCTTGAGCAAATAGTGGAAAAAATTACGCATCCAACTGATAGAGGGGGGAATACAATAGATTTACTGTTAACCAATAGGGGGGATATATTAAAATATTTAGTACTAGAAACTCCCCGTATTAGCGATCATTTCATTAGTATAAATGTTGAATCAGGTAAGTTACCTAGGGAGAGGTTGACTGTAAATACACCAAATAGGATAAATTATGAACAAATAAATCATAAGCTGTCAAAAATCATATGGGATTATAGAGAACAGTGTGATATTGACACTAAGTATTCAAGTTATTCAAAAAACTTAGAGCATTTAATGCAAATAATAAATATAGAGTTAGATGAACTTAATTGGTTTCATCAAAATACACTTAAATTAAACATTAAAAAACTAAATTTATGTTAGTAGCAAATAGTAAATATCAAAGAGAACTTGAGGAAAGTACCCTTTGTATCACAATAAAAAACGAAGTTATCGAAACAGTCAAAAAAATTAAATACCTCTGTTTTATTGTCGATGATGGTCTTAATTTCAAGGAGCATGTTTTATCTATAATAAATAAATAAATCTATTATTGACAAAATAACAAAAAAACAAATTTTTTCTCAAGAGTTTCAGTGCACTTAACACTGATTTTACCTCATTTTGTTTATAGTTCCTCTATCTTGTATTTGGCTAATAAAAATGAAATTGACAGGCTACAAAAACTGCAAAACAGAGCAATGTGCGTAATTCTGGGAGAGAAAACATACCCCAATCAGAAATATGCTGGAAAAACTGGTTGTCCATGGAAAAGTTTCTTAAATTCCAGACTATGGTACTTATACATATATAAAATTAAAAACGGACTGACTCCAAATTACTTGACAAGATGACTTATTACTAATGAATCGGTACATCAGTATCCAACAAGAAACAGACATAATTTCTATATACCCACAAAAAACAAAGGTAGCTCAGAAAACATGGTTTATCATAAAGGATTAATTACATTCAATTCCTTGCCAGTAGATGTAAAAAACTCGAGAAACCTGAAATTGTTTAAAGTAAAGTTGAAACAACTTATTAAAGGGGAATGATATTAGGAGAACATAGTTTTAGATAAAGACTGTTAAGCTTATTTTTTGAACTTGACAAACTCTGTATAGATAGTTTTTAGCATGGATCTATTATAATATGGATTCGATATCCGTATACTGTGAGCGTATCGAACGTGAAGCCTTATATAATATAAATATTTTGTTGTTTGTTATTCTCTTGAGAGAGCAGTTTACGAACTACGAACATAGACAAGACTACGAATTACTACGTAATTGAATCAAGAATGGTAGTAGAAAGAGATAAAATAGCATTGGAGTGTTGGAGCTCAGAAGTGTTGTTGTCTGCTGGGTGCTTAGGAAAAACGTCTGCGAACGCTCGGTTACACGTACGTCTTTGTCTAATGAACTAGAAAAGAAAAAGTGCGACGTATAGATTTATATAGATTTATAAATGACTCAGAGCGACTTTAAATAAACGTCTTTAGAAATAACCTAACATAACATAACCTATAAATAATAAAACCTATTTAACTTAAATTTATTACTATTTAGCAGAAAAATACAATATTTTGTGGCTTTTATTACTTTTAGTAAATCTTGTGATGCTTCTAACGTATTTTTGTACAAAAATACAAGGTAAAATAAGATGTGGCCAATGTTTACAAATTGTGTTTACAGTGTCGTTTAGAATGGTTTGTTTTGGCTTCAAAGAATGTGAAATCATCCCGTATCCAGTCCTAATAAATCCATGGTTTTTAGA
The DNA here is from genome assembly GCA_963971165.1 of Philopedon plagiatum. NCBI lineage: Eukaryota > Metazoa > Arthropoda > Insecta > Coleoptera > Curculionidae > Philopedon > Philopedon plagiatum. The sequence continues at coordinate 45,391,556 of OZ020194.1, forward strand.
GTAATTGTAAGGATCGGAACTACTGATCGTGTGGTCAGTGGTTTTCGTCATTGTTGATATTTTGGTTGTTTTTGTGTAGCTGATTTTTGCATTAGTTATTTTTAATTATTTGTGACAGTAATACAGATACATGTTTATTGTATTTGGTTACTTTATTATTTTTTTCACTCCAATATTATATACTAAATTGGGTAATTATTTAGATTACCGGAAACAGCGGATTTTTTCATGAAATTTTGCACAGACCCTAATTTTGGGTCGTAGAACACGAATCCGAAGTCAGTTTTTGGCGGTCTCGGATGGTTTTTCCAAAAAAAAATTTTCTTTGGAAAACTTTTAGATTACCTTTTTTATATAGATTCCTTTAAGTTTCGACACTTTCACTTAAACATATCTGTAAACTTATACAGCCAGATTCTCCAACGCTAGTCCAGTCTAATTTGACAACCAAAAGTTTTAAAATGACAAGTGTAAGAATAAGACAACTAAGTATTAAACTATGAATTTATTTGTGAGCTTTTTCGCAAATTTATAAAGAAAAGGACAATTTTAGTACGTACTTTCGACAATGATAGGACTAAATTCATTACAGCAACCCGTTCCAAGATGAAAATCATTTGGAAACCAAGCAAATCGCTGAAATATCAGAATAATTCATAAGTTTTTAATGATGACCTATTAACAATGACAGGGCCAAAACCTGTCAAAACATAGTTGATCAACTATAACATCTTAATTTAAACCAGTACTAAATCTTAAACTTTCTTAGTGAATCTGAACGATAATTTTTATTTTATTTCGTCACACAAAACACCACATTTAGGCAAAAATAGCTAAGAAAATTGCTTTTTTCGATAGAAAATTCCATTTTACTCCCTAGTTGCCGCCATTATTTACGAGAGGATAGCCGGCCCAGAGACCTCCGATGTTGCCAAACTTATTCAAACAGGTTTTCGCGGGAAATTTGAAAATACTGAAGTATGTAGTCTTGCTTTCCTGTCATATATAAAAGAACCTTTACCTTTAATTTGTTTGTTACCAAGCGTTATGCGAGATAATTCTTTGTCAACGAAATAAAAGAAATCATTAAAATGTGATCCCTTTATTTTTTTTAACTAATTATTAGAATTATTGTTTTTTAAAAGGGCTTATAGTGAACAACAGTTCATGTATATTATTGTTCATTATAAAAGAAAACTGTTACAAAAATTGGCCTAAAATAACACATGATTTTTACTGGAATTTTTAGGTTTTATATGATATTACACATTTTGTTTTATAATTTTACATAAAATATGTAAGATTCCAGTAAAAATCACAGTAAATTTGATGCAACTTTTTACAGTGTACACAGCAAACTCATCTATTCTTGAATCGAAACTATTATTATTGGATGGATACAAAAAGATACTTACCAGTGTTAGTTTTGATGTAAATGTATTATCTTTTCCTATCTAGAGATGAACAATGATGAACTTTTCGTGTGTATAGTTTTAGTAGATATAACTTATGTTGCGTAAAATAAAATAAATCGCATAGAAAACAAGTTTTTATATACAAAAATTAAATCTTTAACATTCAAAATGTACTTCAACAATTATTATTCTCTATACCGACTAGTATTTAACAAGAAGCAAAACAAGTTGAAACTTATTTCTTTCAAATTTTACACAGTTACGTCACAAAACATTTTAAGATCGTACGCATATAAATAGTCACATTTTTCAAAAACCAGTGACATCATCAATAAAAATTATTAGTAAGAAAATAAACATATATAACAGATATTAAAACAAATATTGCAGTAATGTAAAATTAATATACAAGTACTACCTAAATAAAATGAATTTTCCCTTGAAATAAATAAATAAAATAAATCATTAGGTAACAATATTGATGATCATTTAATGGTAAAACTGATTTATAAATAAATGAATCTTCGGGGGTACGACTTAAATTTCCTTGGATATTTTTAGCTTCTTGTGCTAATGCTCTTTTAAGACTTGTCCTTCGACACGTTTCTTTTTTGTATAAGTAAATCTAGTTTTGGGGTCAATTAGTCTTTTTGAAAACTAACTTTTAATTTCAAATTACTATGTTTCATCATCAAGTTCTTAAAAATCCAAACTTCCAAATTTTGCAGCCATTGCTTTTATGTTAAGAGTTTTTTTTATTTAACAATTGAGGCACAGAAGACCTTTCTGGGGTTGAGGTTCTTTAGGAATGGCTGATAATTCTTCGGAGATATGGACTTCCTTGACTGTGGAGTCAGTATTTGTTTGATCTCTCTTTAATATTTAACCTAGCTAAAATAATGTGAATATGCTTGCACATATAAGTTTCCTTCCTTTATAAAACTTACATTCACATGAAAACATATGACTACATGCCTTACAAAACAAGCATATTTCATATTTGTTCACAGCACTTTGTGTCTAATATAATAACTGGTAAATGGTATATATGTAAGTATGCTCATTTTTCGAAATTTCCCAGTTTGTATTATAGTCAACAATTAAGTATATAAAGTAGGTATAATACCACTGTTTATAAGGACTTCTTTGTAATTCGACAAATCTCTGGTTTGTCGTGTATGATCACCTTTACTTAACCTGATTATTCTCTGTATACTTTTGTCCCGTAAATATTTCAACACTGCATTTAAACATTTATCATGGTGTTTACTGTCTTTCTTTCCAAGCATAAATACTTTATCACTTTATGCATTGACTCCAAATGCATATTTGTGTTGATAATAGCTTCGTTTCGAAAACAGTAAAAATTTTCAAACAGTCTAAAATTATAGCTGAAAGTATTTCTGAAATATTCCTAAAATGGTTTGTTTTCTCATCATTGCACATAATATAGTCCAAAGCAAACACAAAGTTTGAATCAGACGTTTCCTGTAACAGGACTTTTAAAATCTTGTAAATTTCAGTACCTATATAGATATGCTTTTCTTTGTCGGCAATTTTATTTAAGTCGCTTTGATTGCCATGCTCTATAGACATGTCATGAGCAAAATAGATGCTCTTGATAAGGTTCACCCATCACCTCAACCTAAGCATTAAAAAATATTCAGCCATATCCGATCAGCGGATCATTCGATTCTTACTGTGAAGCTTCCCTCAGTTGAATTTGAACAATACAAAGTAACCTATAGAGATATGAAAAACTTCAATGAACTACAATTTCAGTTGGATCTTATGGAATCGGAGTGGCCAGAAAATAATGGAGGTATTGACGAGATCTCGAATTGTTTGGTGAGGATCATCACTCAGAACTTAAACAAACATGCTCTAGTCTTGGAAAGGAAGGTTTCCAGTAGGTGGGGTAATAAACAATGGTGGATACCAGAGATAAAATTAGAAATCATGGAACGAGATAGACTATACAGAAGAGCAATTATAACAAATACTAAAGAAGATTGGGATAGTTATAGACAAAAAAGGAATATGGTTGTTCAGATAATAAAATATCAGAAGCAGGCTTACTACCATGAAAGGATAGATGAAGTCAAGGGAGACTCCAAGGAAATGTGGAAGAGCCTGAAAAGTATTATTAAAAATAAAAATACAACCAAAAACAATGAAGGGATAATTTTCGACGGACACTTAGAATTGGATAATGAAAAAATTGCACAAAAATTCAATAAATATTTTATAGACAGCATTGATGTACTGGTCAAGAATGTGAGTTTAGCAGAAACAGAAGAGATATTGAAAAACATCGAAAGCCCAGTAAACAAATTTGAAAACTTTCAGCTATTAGAATTTACAGAACTGAAAAAAATAGTGAAAAAAATGAAAGACAAAAAAAGTAGTACTGAAGGGATCAATACAAAAATATTAAAAAGTTCATTTGAAGTAATTGGTCATCATTTCTTGGAAGTTTTAATGCGAGTCTAGACAAAGGTGGTTTCCCAAAAGAATGGAAAACGTCATTGATAATCCCAATAGAAAAAGTCGTTAACACAAACAGATGTGAGGAGTTTCGTCCCATAAACATGGTACCGACATACGAAAAGCTCTTGGAGACCGTTGTAAATAATCAAATGAGAAAATTTGTGGAAGATAATAAAATACTAACTCCATTTCAGGCTGGGTTTAGGAAAAAGCATTCCTGTGAAAGTGCTTTGCAATCAGTTATTTCTAGGTGGAAGAATGTAATCAATGAAAAAAAGTTTGTTGGTGTAGTTTTCCTTGATTTTCGTCGTGCATTCGAGACTATAGATCGAGATCTTCTGGGTAAAAAACTGATGAAGTATAGTTTTGGGAAAAATGTGTTGAAATGGTTCTCGGAATATCTAAAGTTCAGGTCACAACAAACCAAATATAATGATGTAGTATCTCCAGTAATAGCGAATAACAACGGAGTTCCACAAGGAACTGTATTAGGCCCTGATTTGTTTGTACTTTACATAAACGATATTGTGAAGGTAGTAAAAAGATGCGAACTGCAATTGTTTGCTGATGACACTATCCTATTTTTCGAAAGTGATAATATTGATGATATTGTTGCAGCTCTAAATGAAGATTTAGAAAGATTGTATAAATGGCTGTGCATTAATAGTCTTAGTGTAAATACTAAGAAAACTAAATTAATGATTTTAAAAACTAGATATAATATAATTAATAATTTCAACCATGCTAACATAGTTATAGACAATGAAAAAATTGAACAGGTTAAAGAATTTAAGTATTTAGGTGTGTTATTGGACGAAAATCTAACATTTTCTGGACATGCTAATTATGTAACAAAAAAGTTCTCAAAAAAAATTAACCTGTTATGTAGGATAGAAAGTGATTTAAGTAAATGGACTAAGCTTCTTATTTATAAAACAATAATTTTACCTCATCTTAACTATTGTGCAACAATAATGTTTATGTTTAATAAGGGTGTGTTCGAAATTCTACAGAAAAAACAAAATTGTGCGTTAAGATGTATATCACAATGTAATAGATATAAAAGAATAAAAGACATGTTAAAAGAAACTAATTTATTAAGTGTAAGACAGAATATATTTTTAAATACAATGATTGTTATACATAAAATAAAAAACGGGCTGGACCCAAATCACATTGTAGAGAGATTACAGTTTGTACAGGATATACATAATTACAACACAAGGGCTAAATATGATTTTTATGTGCCACATGTAAACTCATTGTTTGCACAGAATAGTCTATTTCATAAAGGCTTAGTTGAGTTTAATAATTTACCAAATGAAATAAAAAGTTTGATTAACATAAACAAATTTAAATCTAAGCTTAGGACTTACATAGTAAATAATATTAGCATATAAGGAATTTAATTGAAAGATGTATTGTATTTGTTTAGCTACGGCTATTAATAAAGGATTTGATTTGATATCCGACATGAAAAACTTACAGTAACCACACCTATAACAAAAAATGTAAAAAATTAAAAATCCACCACCCTACAGAAATCCAAGCTGTTTTACTGCCAACTAGAAAATTTACAATAATTAACCACATTAAAAATAAAAATATCTCGCAATCAATAATTTCACAAATCGTTAAAAACAATAATTCCCGCCAATCTGCCAATAAAACTAACATAACATACAAAATTTAAAATCAAGATAAATTTGGCAACATCGGAGGTCTCTGGGCCGGCTATCCTATGGGATATCTCGAATGAAAAATAATCGATCATTCGATTATTCAAATCACTCGAGATATCTCGAGAAGTCAGCGCGATCATTCGAATGATTTAGCCGAGAGATTATAATATAATAATAATCGCCTTTCGCCGCTTCGAATGACGAGACGAAATACGAAATTACGAAATGATGCCGTCGCCGACTCGGCACTCGAAGTTGCGTTACGATGCGATTGTCTCGGATGTGTTTTTCATTCGAATGATCCTTCGATATCGATCGAGCATTATTTCATCTCTCGACAACGCATAGCATGTTTTTAATATTGTCTGGGTCTCGGATGATTTTTTCATTCGAATGATTGTTTATTTCGAATGATCCTTCGATATCGATCGAGCATTATTTCATCTCTGGACAACGCATAGTGTTATTGCATGTTTTTATGATATATACAGGGTGTTAGTAAAGTATGTGGCCAAACTTGAGGGTATTATTCCTTACTTAATTTTAAGACAAAACATAAGCCCTAAAAGACTTTGTTTTTAATACACAGGGTGTTGAATTTTTGTAAAAGGTTTTTCCTAAATAACTAGAGGACGCAAATTAGTATAAAGTTGAAATTTGGTGACAATTTTTAATGCATAAAGGGGAGTCATGCTAGTTGCCAAATTTGTTTAAAGAAGTGTTTTTGTTTTCATGGATCTCTTACTTTTTTGATATTTTTAACAAATTATACTAATAAATAATGTTATGTATAACTTTACATTTTTTTGTTTTTATCGAAAACGGCCAATCCAAGCAAAAAAAATTCAAGAGATGATTTTTGTGCAGTTTTATTTGCTATATTTTTTTGATTCGAATGATTATTTCGAATGATCATTCGATTATTAAAATCATTCGAGAGCTAATATTTCGATTATTTAATTCATTCGATTATTCCCAACACTACTCTCGTCATTATTATCGTACCTGTCAACAATATATTTCTGTGTCCGGTGTTGTCACGTTTACTTATTTTTTATGGAAATGCATGCTGATGCATGCAACCATATCTGAACAAAAAGGTGTATACCCAACCCAAGCAAACCTGAGCAAGAAGGTGGTCAGGTTTGCTCAGTTTTGATTGATATAGATATATATGTATCTATATCAATCAAAACTGAGCAAACCTGACCACCTTTTTGTTCAGGTTGGGTGAGCAAAAAGGTGGTCAGGTTTGCTCGGTTTTCATTGATATAGATATATATGTATCTATATCAATCAAAACTGAGCAAATCTGACCACCTTTTTGCTCAGGTTTGCTTGGGCGTATACAACTTTTTGCACAGATTTTGTCCAACTGTTAAAATTTGTGGGAAAAGCGATTTGTAAATTTGGCAACATCGCGTCTTTCAATCAGAAATTTCGAGAATGTATACCACGGTTTGCGTGTTTATTTTCTTTCAGTTTTTTGATATGTTCTCTGTTTTTTTAATGTGTTTTTACATAAATTTGCCTAAATATGGTTCAGAAAAATAGTGTGTAATGACTTGTATAGATGTGTTTAAGTAAAAGTGCCGAAATTTAAAGAAATTCATTGAAAAAGCTAACCTAAGTTAAAAATTTTTTTTTTTTGGAAAAACCATACGAGGCCGCCAAAAACTGACTTCGGATTCGTGTTCTACGACCCAAAATTAGGGTCTGTGCAAAATTTCATGAAAAAATTCGCTGTTTCCGGTAATCTAAATAATTACCCTAAATTGTTTGCTAAATTAATTATAATGTTATTTTGTGGTTACTCTAGTGGGTATCTCTGTATCTGTTTGTATCCCTGTCGACCAAAAATTAATAAATAGTAACTAATAAGTAATATATATTTTTTATATAAATATATGTATGTAGTTACATATGTATGTATTTAGTTTACGAGTCGCTTTTGTAGAGTAAAAAATATGCATTTTTTTTTAAATAAATTTCTTTTAAACAATAATAGTTTGCCATTTTTTTACAATATATGTTTTGGACAACTTTTTATTAATCTTTCCCCGTATCTTCACCTAACATTTTTAGATTCTGCATTTACTTACCAAATTTAGTTTTAAAAAATAGCCCATATCACCATGGGTGCCCATAGAGTAAATTTCAGGGGGGACAACCAGCCAAAAAACCGAATGTTACAAAATCACGAAGTTGCGCATCAGTTGTTAAAAGGCACCGTGGAACCCGATCCCAGGAGGCGGGGGCAACTGCCCTTCCCCCCACCCCTGTGGGCGCCATGCATATCACCTAGCTATACCAAGTTTTTATCTAAAGTTAACTTTGGGATATGATTATGATACAACAGACTTATTTAAAGCTAAAATTAACAAAGCTTATTAACCTTGGTGTTTCAAAAAGCCGCCAAATCAAAACCTAATACAAGGCAACATCGCAAAGCAAACGTCAAAACTGTCAGCAGCCTCGGCTGCAAATACAAAGTTTAAGGAGCGGCTAAATCCGTAGGACGTTGTCAAATGTCATGTTGACATTTCTTTAATGCGCAGCCGCGCCAATGTCTCATAGCCATGTCATCACTCATCATACTCATCAAATATAACGGCACCGGGTTTTCTTGCAACAGCCACAGGGGTCGAGTATCCACTATCACCTTTCCCGAGACATAAATTGAATTTTAAGCTTAATTCATTAAATTATAATTACTTTCTAATAAGAGAACAAATGTTCATCCTGACTCCAAGAGATCACTGTCGGATGGAGCAGTAAGCGTTATTTAAACAATACACAACCTCTTATATATTTTTTGCAATACACCTTCTTACTCAGGGCCAACCAACCATCAACCCCAGCCATGACCTGGCTGCTTCCCCTTGGCAATCTTTTATTTGTACATAATAATTATGTACTCATTGTCAAATATCTTTTATATATATTGTAGTTGTAAGAAAGTGTTGTAAATAATAGTTAGTATGAATTTAATATGAAACAATAAAGTATGTTTGAAAATGAAATGCTTATAGACCGAGAGGTATAGTGGGTTCGAGCCCGTGCTCGGTTGAACTTTTTTTAAATTTTTGTCATTTAAAAAATCAGATCGGCTCTAAAAGTTGTATCAGAAACGGGTTAGCACTTCATCGGATGCTAAGTTTTTTATATTGGTAATCCCATATTGTATGCTTACAACCGTCAGTGCATCATCCGTCTCGTGTAACAAGTGAGGTGTCCGTCAAACACAATCTGGCAACAGTGCGGATAACATCTACGGCTCTAGCCGCTCCTCAAAGTTTATAGGTTACCTCAAACGATCATGACCTACCACAACGCCGCGCGAGCCGGCTACGTCACCGGGCGACCAGCTTGCTTTGCATGGCATACTCGATCTCTCTTCTGTGCGCGTTGAATTACATATAACTTTCTTGTTTTTCTACAAGGTAAAGAGTTTTCTTGGCCTTCTTTATAAAATTATTTATTGTTTTGTTGGTCAAAAAAAAAATATTTAATTCGGTATTTTAGAGAGGATCGTTTGGAATTTGCCTGTGGTTTTTTTTATAGCTGAATAAATATTGTAAATTTATATCACACTTTTACCCCTAGTTTTTTAATGTCTGGTAATCAGTCTTGATTAGTAGATATAATTTTTATTAAAAATTAAAATCATGGTTACAAACCAAGTCTTTTTGATCATCAGACTTGAACAACCGGAAGTTAAGACACTAATAAAATACAAAGATTTTTTGGTATTTCCGATTGGGACAATAGTTTTAACGACAAGTTTGCAAAATAAAAATAAACTAAACATTGATTGCATTTTTCATCAACAATAAAAGTATTGACGCTACATTTTTTTATAAAAATATTAATAAAACTAAAATTAATAATCCAAAAAATATATTTAATATGAAAAAAAAAATTAAGTTACAATTTTTTTTTAATTTTTTATATAAATTGTCATGTTTGTCAGCATCACATTTTCTTTTTGTAGCTTTTTTTCCTTGGCTAGTTCATTTAAATATTTAATTCTTATAAATAATCTTTGTCGCAAAAACAGTATTGCAGCTTGTAAGTTTATGTAACTATGTTTTTTTAAACTATTTTCAATAGTTTTTCAGTAATTTTCGATCGTTTGTTTGGATCCGTTTAAATGAAAATTCTCAAATCTCTTATTTAATATTTTTGCATGTTTTTCCCATTTTTTTGTTGGTTGCATGAGACCTCCAAATGAAAGATGAGACACCCACTTAGGAATCCCATACGAGTGTTCCGTTTGACTCTTAAAAGTATGTTGGCCCATGTCGGGATGGGTTTCTTTTAATTTGTATGCCACCCAGCCTGCTAAATTCTCAAGTCCATCACTTTTTTTTAGCTTTTTGTAACTCTGTTGATGAAGCAGGCAGTAAAGTATCAGAAAAAGAAGAGGTACTACTCTGAATACTGTCGGTAAAATATGATTCATTTTCATTCGGGATATCTTCGATTTCAATACTACTACAAATAGCCACTACAATATATTCGTCTTTGTCCCCGTCATAGGCTGTTGTGTTTACATTTTTTTTGAACAATACCAGAGATTTTTCCCAAAATGATCATTCTTACCCGGTAAATTGCATCTAATGGAGAAGGATGATCGTTAAGTATTTGGGAAAAAGAGTTTTCATGGGAATCTTGGTTAATTTTGTATGTGAGTATATAGCTCGCACCGTATCTGTCTTTCATATCATTAAATAACTGTTTTAAAGAAGAAATGGATATCAACATTCCTTTTTGAAAAATTTGTAAAGTGTTTTTGCCTCTGCATTTCATGCCATTTACCATGTTTGCAATATCATCTAACTCAAAAAATTATTTTGAAATTAAAACTTAAACCTCAATTATATATTTCTATAATAATATATTTTAACGTATTTCAGATCAGTTTTGATATATTATTAATTCCTTCGATAGCTTTAAGTTTGTTTTGTAAGGTTCAGTGAATTGGCGGAAACAAAGAGAAGATGACTTACCGATCTGAGAAGGTTCACTGGAACATGGGGGCCCCCTGGATGTGTTAATCTGACGATGTCCTCTGGGTCATAACTAGCACTTAAAAGTCTTATTCTAAATCATTTATAAAATGCGGCACTATAATATGGTTTTCACTAGCGAGTGTATTAAGATGCGTGTATGCGGGTGTAATTGCGTTAAGTTACAGTTTTTGAATGCTGAAGCGAGACTTCTACTCCCGCGCATGGCGATAAGAAGTCACCTCTCTGGTAAAAGCCAAATCACTGAATTTGTTAACTAGATATTTAAGTTAATATTAAGTTTGGTTAAAAAAAAATAATCCAAAATTGCTGATGTAATAAATGTTGAACGGTCTGAATTCCGGCATGTAAATATTTCCTATGCAAATTATGAATTAATAAACAGGACAGTCTGCTGTTTTTGGGTAATAAAATAGGAACTTTTTTATTATATGAAAGAGTAGAATTATATAAGCGACCTCCAACGCGAAGAATATTTTGCGAATCAGGAAACACATTAAGTTTTCGCAAAGATTTTGGGAGAACGTAACCATTTCTCAGGGCGCGAATTTCTAGAGCAAATTGCTTATTTTGTTCATGCTTGATCAAAACAAGAAGACTCTTATAAAGTTCTTGCGAGGAAATATATCCTGAGATTTTATCCTTTGTCTTACAGTTATTTATGAAGCGGAATATATATGCTAACACTCGATTTAATTTAGAAAATGAGGAACATTTATTAACAAAAGCATCCAAAAAATTGGTAGGTTCCGTAGTAGAAGCAGTTAGTGTAACTATTTTCTTTTCTTCGTCTTCTGGTTTAAAAGTGTCTGAAGAAAAATTTTGCCTAATTTTATTATAAGACTTTGGCCACAAATCTACCGAACAATTGAATCGGTGAGTTCGAAAACCGTACAAGTCCAAAATTTGACATTTTAAGGTAAGATAGCCATTTTGTTTAAAATTTGTCTCTCCATCGATTGAGCTTAAAAACCGTACTAGATACTTAGCCGTTAACGTAGCACAGTTGATTGCATCCGTGAAATGAGGAGAAAAACCGTACATGTCCGTGACTCGTACAGTTTTTCATCTCAACAACAAAATAGTGGCCAGTTGATCGAGCCAACATGATCGAATTTATACTCTAGAAGAACATGAGGACTTAATATTGACTTCCAGAAAAAGGCAACCATTTACTGTGAAGCAAGTCCGATACACTGATATTACTGATTTTAAAAAGTGGTGGCCTGATTACTACAAAAAAATGTGTAGAACTCGAGGTACCGGTTCCAAGAGAGAAACGTTTGCTGTGTCAAACTATAGGCAGTTTCTGTATGAAAGTTCAAATCCGGAATATGTTAAAACGTGGGAGTGTATAGATGGTTTCCACTCCCATACTTTTAAATTGCTCAAGGAACATAAGAATAGTCCACCTCTGCCCAATAGTAAGGCATATAAAGAACCTGTTCCGATTAATGGGAAAAAATCGTGGACATCAAGAAGGTAATGACTTGTACCCATGGAATTCTATTACCACATTACATCATGGAAAACCACAAATGCTGAAAATGATGGGTAAATGATTAAGATAACAGTTTTGATATTGTATTTTTTTGTTTGTTTTGAATAAATATTAAGTAAATCAAAACATTTTCCTACCTGTTTCTTTTTATATACAGGGTTGAGTTCAAAAACCGTACAAGTCCATCCCCCCTTTTTAACTGTCATTGGTAGTCCATTTTTTTGTCTGAAAAACCACCATTAAAAATACATTGCAAACCACGAGATTTAAATTTTTTCTATGCATGCCCAATAGTCTATGTCAAGTAGTTTTAACGTAAAAAGGTTTTTGTTGATTTTCTCGGAACACTGATTTTGGACATGTACGGTTGTCGAACTCACCGATTCAATTAAGAAATTTTGGACCTTTAAAGAATATACTATTATTTGACAGATCTGAAGGAAAAATTCCTCTTGATGCGACATCGGCTGGATTTAATGATGAATCTACGTAAAACCAATTGTTTGGAGGTAATTTTTCTTGTATCAACGCGACGCGATTAGCGACAAACGGTTTCCAGCGTGAGGAGTGCGATTTTATCCAATAGAGCGTAACGGTGGAATCTGACCACGCGAAAATATTGTGAAAGTCAATTGGAAGCGAAATATTATTTTTTACGAATTCCAGTAATTCGGATAATAATTTTGCGGCGCATAGCTCAAGACGAGCAATACTAATAGTTTTAAGCGGAGCGACCTTAGTTTTACTAGCGATAAAGTAAACCGAAAATGATGATTTCCATAGAACACGTAAATACACTATAGCAGCGTATGCCTTTTCACTGGCATCAGCGAAACCATGCAGTTCATAACTTGCACGTCCGCAGAACGTATTTATGTGACGGGGTAAAGTAAAATTTTTTAAACATGACAACTCGTCTCTAAAACGTTCCCACTCTTGACATATGTTTGGCGGTGGCGTACTATCCCAGTCAACACCTAATACCCACAATTTTTGAATTAAGCATTTAACGAATATTACACATGGTGAAAGAAAGCCTAATGGATCATGAACTCTTGCTAATTCTGATAATATATTGCGCTTGGTACATGCCCTCTGAATTGGCTCTATATGAAAAGTAAAATAATCACAAGAAGGTTGCCAACGTAGTCCTAAAATTTTTGCTGTCTCATCGTGATCCAAAGAGAGCGCCGAAGGATTAATTATTGACTTTGGTAAAGTTTCTAAAACAGTTTGACTGTTGCTAGCCCATTTATGTAAGCAAAAACCTCCACGTTTCAATAAAAGCGTAAGTTCATCTTTAAGGTTTAGAGCATCCTCAATTGTAGCGCATGACGTCACAATGTCGTCAACAAAGACATCGGTGAGTAAAACTTTCGCGGCGGTTGGAAAGTCATTTTCTTCGTCTTTAGCTAATTGTTTTAGAACTCTTAAGGCGAGAAAAGGGGCAGGGGTTGTGCCATACGTTAAAGTAAGTAAGCGGTATCAGAAATAGGCTCTGTACTTTTAAATCTCCATAGAATGCGTTGATAATCGCACTGATCTGGCGTTACCAAAATTTGTCGATACATTTTTGAAATGTCACACGTTAAGACAATTGCATTTAACCGAAAATTTATTAAAATTTTACATATATCTGTTTGTAATTTTGGACCAGGCAATAAAACGTCATTCAACGATTCATCCGTACCACTTTTTGCGGAAGCGTTAAATACTACGCGGACTGGCGTTGAAAAACTATCAGGGCGTTCAACAGAGTGATGGGGAATGTAGAAACTGGTATTTGTTTGTAAGGGATTTTTTAAATATTCCATGTGGTTTAATTCCAAATATTCTCTCATAAAATCAGAATATTTTTTGTAAAAATTTGGATTTTTTTGTAGTCGGCGTTCAAGTGATAAAAAACGATTTAATGCTAATGCCCGACTTGTTTTAAAACTAGGATTTATTTTAGAGAACGGTAGAGAAACAATGAATCGACCATCGGCGGTTTTAGAACACGTAGAAGAAAATAATTTTTCACAATATTCTTCATCGGGTGTAAGAATAGGTTTACTTGGGATATTATCTAACTCCCAAAATTTAGTAAGCATATTATTTATTTCTTGGCAATTTATTTTGCATAAAAAGGACTGGACCACCTCTTGCGTAGAAAAGTTTTCAATCTTCCCCAATAAAACGACACCGAAAATACTATTTAAACCTACAGGGCGATTGTCTCGATCAAAGACTCGTCCATCCTGTATAATATATGGATATAAATCAGCCCCAATTAGAAAATCAATCGGTCCCGGTTTATTGAAAGTTGGATCTGCTAATTTTAAATTTTTAATATAATTCCAGTTGTCAACACTAAACTCTTGACTTGGAAGTGGCGAACAAATTTTTGGTAAAATCATAGCAGTAATGTTAATAGTGGGACTACTTTGACCTACTGGTCGAAGATTTAAACATACTGAATCGACTTGGGATTGCACATGGGTATCCCCAATACCTTGTATATCAGAATGTATCTTTTGTCTTTGCAAACCTAAATTGTTTGCACACTTGTGAGTAACAAAACTAATTTGCGAACCTGGATCTAATAATGTACGAAATTTTTGAAAGTTTCCGCGTGCGTCTTGAATTTCAACAAATGCTGTGGCGATTAGTACTTGAGATGATTTAGAAATAGAGGAAAAACTTGCGTTTGAGTTTGTAGGTAAATCGGATGGCGTGTTGGTTGCGTTTACACCGTTCATTTCAGGCGGAGACGAGTGTAAAGAAATTTGCGGCGAATTATTTAAGTGTAACAAACTATGATGGCGTTTTTTACATATTCTACATGACATGGCGGAGCGACAATTTACTGTACGATGAATGTTACTAAGACAGTTACAACATAATCTTTTTAATTTTGCGTAATCAAAGCGTTCTGGCGGCGTTTTAGAAATAAATTTTGGACAGTTGTATAAGGCATGATCTGCGTTACACGCAATACAGCGGAGCGGAATATCTGTTACGTTACCTATAAAAATTCCATTGGAAGAAGGACTAGGTCGCGGTTGAGAGCGTATAGAATATTTTTGCGGTCTTAAGGCGAGTTTAGGTTTTTGCTGCGTTGGGGTAACAGTAAATAAAGCGTTACAATGGTTTTCTAAGAAATTGTAGACATTTTTATATTGCGGAATTTCTCCATGTTTTCCGTGCGCAATTTCAAAGCGGGTAACAATATTTGCGTCAACCTTTTTAAGAAGTAAGTGCGTTAATATAAAATCCCAAGAGTCTGGATCTAAATTTAGCGTTTTAAGTGCTTCTATATTTTTTGAAAATATATCTAGTAAATTTCTTAAAGCGTTCCGATCATCAGAGTTTACACTGGGGGCATTTTCAATGCTGCTCCAATATGCTGGTGCTAAAAGTCTAGTATTTTTGTAGCGTTTTACTAAATTATCATAAGCGATAGAATAATTAGCGGCAGACATTGGCAAACATTTAACCAAATTTAAAGGAGTACCTTCAAGGTGCGAAATCAAATAAGAAAATTTTTCAATATTTGAAAGTATAGGATTGTTATGTACCAAATTCTCAAAAAGATCATAAAATGCAGGAAAGGATTTGATATCTCCTTTAAATTTAACAAATTCAATTTTTGGCAGATTAACATGGTCTGGGTTTACCACATTGGAGTTACCAATGCTTGTTCTAGATTTTGTAGAACTAGTTAGGTATAGATGACAAGGAAAATAATTCATTATAAAGGGCTTTAACTTGGGAGACTGTAGAATTGAATTTATTAATTTCTTTAGTAGCCAATTTTACTTCATCATCCTCGCTATAAGTCAAATTTATAAGAGCAGAGTGATGTTTAAAATATTCATTAAGTACGAATTTGCGGAATTTGTTCCAAATCCTCACAAGCAGGTTCAAAAATGCGTTTCTTTGAATTATCTGATTTTGCAGCTAAACCCAGAGAAAGCAATTCGTTAAGTTTAGAGATTTCAATATCTCGCAACACTTTACACTTTTTAATTTTATCAGCGTTTGACATCGTGAAAAGAAGAAAATTAAATTTCAATTACTTAGCAATAATCAGTTAGGTTTTTAAGAGATATTATTAAAAGACAAGGTCAGTTCAATCTTCAAATGACCACCTTACAACTGTGTAAACGTAGTAAAATTCAAAAATTATTTTGCGATTTATTTAAACTATTTGGTTTTTTACTACCAACACTTCATATCAATGGCAAATAAAATGCGACAAAAAATGCATGTTTAAGGAATGTGATACTTTTTCGTAGAAAATTAGAAAACTGAATAAATTTTTAAGAAAGTAATTAATTACGCCTTCATGCACAAAATATCAAAATCCGGCAAGCGATTGGACCAAATGATATATTATTAATTCCTTCGATAGCTTTAAGTTTGTTTTGTAAGGTTCAGTGAATTGGCGGAAACAAAGAGAAGATGACTTACCGATCTGAGAAAGGTTCACTGGAACATGGGGGCCCCCTGGATGTGTTAATCTGACGATGCCCTCTGGGTCATAATTAGCACTTAAAAGTCTTATTCTAAATCATTTATAAAATGCGGCACTATAATATGGTTTTCACTAGCGAGTGTATTAAGATGCGTGTATGCGGGTGTAATTGCGTTAAGTTACAGTTTTTGAATGCTGAAGCGAGACTTCTACTCCCGCGCATGGCGATAAGAAGTCACCTCTCTGGTAAAAGCCAAATCACTGAATTTGTTAACTAGATATTTAAGTTAATATTAAGTTTGGTTAAACAAAAAAAGTGCAGATGGCGCAATTAGTGTTAAATGTTAAATTATATTGTTTTTACGGGAATTATATGAATATGTTACGGTACTAAATTTAAATTAAATAAAATTAAACTTAAACTAAAGGAAAACGAATCAAGTTTATTACAAAAGATGTATCTAACAGGTACTTACAGGTTTTTGTGCAACTCTTACAATAATTCTTTGAAAATATACACAATAGAATAAAATAATCTGAACACTAGGTAGGTAATGTCTGCGATTAAATGCTTAACTCAGGTTTGTATTTGACAAAAAAGAGTCCACATGCATTTTAAAAAGACACAAAATCACCAAAATGTACGAGTTTTACTTAAGATGTGTAAAAATTCTAAGAAAAAACCACTGTCATATCAAAAACGTCAAGAATGCTTAACGATTCTCCAAAAAGCACGGAATTGACGGAACAAGATATCAGGGTCTATGGCCGGCGGGTCGCCAGACGACGTCACAACCTCTGCTTCGCCCGCGCGTTCCCTTCGCCCGTGAGCTACTCATCGAGGTAACCTTATAGATCTTGCTGCAAATAGACGCTCCTCACCATAAGGGATTTTTTGGCGAGATAAACGGTTATATGTAAATGACCGCTGCGGTCTTTTAATAATGACGTGTAATCAAGCGGTTTTTTTAAATCGCCAAAATGACACGGTTTTTTCATTGGTTTATAAAACCATCTGTCAAGTTTTATTTCTCGTTTGTTGGTTCTGTTTTTTGTTTTATTGTACTAGACTGACTAGTGTTTACTGACTGCAATGTATTACTTAATATAATTACTAGCAGCACAAGGCACAATTATTAACTCAAAAAAAAACATGCAAAATAAATTGAAGTTAAATAATAATTATAAAATAACAAAACGTGTCATTTTATTTATTAATAATTAATTTGACTGTTTACTTACCGTTTAGCAACTCCATAACAGTAGCCAAACCTGTTACCAGCTTTATGCGCCCGCAGACTTTTTTCTCAGGTGGGGTAAAATAAAAAATATATATATTTTTAAAGATTTTATTACTAATAATTAAGGATGACAATCTCACAATCTCAGGGGGCCCTGCCCCTCCCTGCGGGCGCCCATCCCTGCCTCTAAAGTTGACAGAGTATTCATACTGTTCATTTTCTCTGTCTCTCTAATGGATTGTTAGCTTCTCTTTCTGGAGCAATTTGCCAGTACTGTTCATTTTCCATTTTTGTGGATGCATTTTTGGCACAGGCACAGACACAGGACTAGATCACTGGGTACGAAACGATCGCTTCGTTTCTACAAATAGAATTCTACGACATCGCGGAGTCCCATTACAGTAGTACTTGTACGCTGTTTCGCTTCTTCCCCCCGTGAGGACCTTGTTTAAGTTAAACACCGCAACATCACCAGTCGAAAACGGCACTAAGTAAAACTATTTATTAAAAAATGTACGTATTTCGATCTCAAAATTTTCAACTGAGTAATTTTTATCCAAATTATAAGCAAAGTGCCATGTATGCATAAAATCAAAGTAAGGAGCTTTCACTGGTCCTTTTTATTTTTTATAATTTCTGCACTTAGGATGATTTGTGGTTATACCTAATTCCAGAGTGAAAATGTTCATAAGTTTGAGACTCGTTAGGTATAATCTTAAACAGAAAAAGCAATAGTTCAAACATATGACCTCTAGAGTCTTCGTTCACCGAACACCGAACCGATAGTTCTACGACATCGCGGAGTCCCACTACAGTAGTGGTACGAAACGATGGCTTCGTTTCTACAAATAGAATTCTACGACATCGCGGAGTCCCATTACAGTAGTACTTGTACGTTGTTTCGCTTCTTCCGCCCGTTAGGACCTTGTTTAAGTTAAACACCGCAACATCACCAGTCGAAAACGGCAGTAAGTCAGTGGCGTACCCAGGGGGGTTGGGGGTTGCTGCCCCCCTAAACTAACATCCTAGACACACAACAATTAAAAAAGTGCACTACTAATTGAAAAAATACACCGAATTGCATAATTCCTGAGATACTCCTACAGACTACTACTGAGACAAAATCCTGGGTGCGCCTCTGTTTAACTTATTTAGGTCGCAGCTGTGTTATAGTATAAGCTGTACTTAGGTGTTACTATATAGTTCTAGAAGGGCTTTGGATTGTACATGGAAAAACTGAAAAAGCTGAACTCAGGTAGAGGATAAAATACTTTTGAACATGATCTTTGAATTAAATATAACCAAACTTTTTTTCTATCCAAAACTTCTAGTTGTAAAATTAAAAATCCCTAGAATTTTCGTAAATGTTTTTAGCTCCGATAGTTACCCCTTTGGCGAGTTCCGAAAATACCCGATCAGTAGTCTACAATTAAATAGAGTTGCAAATTTTCTTTAGTAGAAAACGCTAATAGATTTCTATAGTCTTAGAAAGCAATAGTGGTTTTCTGTAACGACGCAGAGTCCCACTGCACGGTAGACAAGTTACGTATAAGATAAATGACACAAATTTTAAGAAACACAAGTCTGAAAAATAAAATCTATAATAATATTTCTTAACTGTTCATATGAGAAACAACTAAATGTCATTTATATTTGCTCACAACCGCCATATTGGATCACGTGGGTTGTATTCTCTAAAAGCCTGTTCGCATTACGTGAAAGTTATAGCATGCAAGTTATAGCAAGGCAATTAATTGCATTGCACGACCGTTTACACATAAAGCAATTTTTTTATGCAAATATCCTGACAAGATATGTCGCCAACTTTATAAATATATCTAAATCTAGATGAAGAATAGAAAATATATTAAATTCGCAAAATAAACGATTCAAACGCCATCCAAAACAAAAGCGATATTAATTTTTTGAGGTTATGTTTACTTTTTATATTTATGGTTGGTGCTTCGAAATATTAAGTACTAAAAAAGTTACTAAAACTGCGTACTACTTGTAATTAAATTAGAACAAGTCCTAATTTCAGTACTTTCATGCAATGCAAGTAAAATTGAATCAGCTGATCGAAAAGCCACCAATGCGCCTGCTTGGAGACAATTTTTCTTGCATAGCACCAACTTGCACGTAAAATATGTAAACAGGCTAAATAGGCTTTCGAAAGGTCACTCAACATAACCATACTTTTGAACATAAATATCACCAAACTTTTTCTTCTATCCAAAACTTCTAGTAATAAAATTTAAAATCCCTAGAATTTCCGCAATGTTTTTAGCTCCGACAGTTACCACTTTGGCGAGTTCCGAAGATACCCGATCATTGTCTACAACTAAACAGAGTTGCACATTTGACGATAGTAGAAAACGCTAATAGATTTCTATAGTAGAAAGCTATAGTAGATTACTATAACGACGCGGAGTCCCTCTGCAGAGGTGCTTGATGCACAAGTTGAATGGAACAACCAGCAGTGGGACTCTGCGTCGTTATAGAAAACTACTATTGCTTTCTACTATAGAAATCTATTCGCGTTTTCTACTAAAGAAAATTTGCAACTCTATTTAATTGTAGACTAATGATCGGGTATCTTCGGAACTCGCCAAAGGGATAACTATCGGAGCTAAAAACATTTGCGAAAATTCTAGGGATTTTAAATTTTATAACTAGAAGTTTTGGATAGAAAGAAAAGTTTGGTTATATTTAATGTTCAAGGTTCATGTTCAAAAGTATTTTACCCTTTACCTAAGTTCAATTTTTTCATTTTTTCCATGTGCCATCCAAAGCCCTTCTAGAACTAGTAACACCTAAGTATAGCTTATACAATAACACAGCTACCTAAGTAAGTTAAACAGGGGCGCACCCAGGATTTTGTCTCAGTAGTAGTTTGTAGGAGTGTTTCAGGGATCACGCGATTTGGTGGATTTTTTCAATTATTAGTGCACTTTTTTAATTTTTGTGTGTCTAGGATGTTAGTGTAGGGGGAACTGCCCCCCCCCCCCCCCCTGGGTACGCCGCTGAAGTTAAACACCGCAACGCAAGTCGCAACGTCATCAGCCGAGAACTTACTGCCGCTGTCGACTGGTGACGTTGCGGTGTTGTAACTTAAAGAAGGTCCTCACCTCACGGGCAGAAGAAGCGGAACAGCGGACAGGAACTTCGTTTGTTAAACATGGCAGAATTCAACTAATCATATAACGAAGCGCCTCTCCGCTGTTCCGCTTCCTCCGCCCGTGAGGACCCACTTTTACGGCGTTACTAGTTCTAGCATCTTTGGCTATTTATTTGGATATTTTTATTTCTGGATGAGATTCAGCGAAGTTGATCAAATAAAACCAGTGTTCACTTCTTACGCGCATTTTACTACAAAGATACTTTTTGTTTGTTGCTTATTTAAAACTATTTAGTAAAAAATGTATGTATTTCGATCTCAAAATTTTCAACTGAGTAATTTGTATCCAAATTATAAGCAAAGTGCATAAAAGCAAAGTAAGGAGCTTTTACTGGTCCTTTTTATTTTTTATAAGCTCTGCACTTAGGACAATTTGTGGTTATAAGTAGTACAAGATAGGGGTCTCTGCCCCCACCGCCCGCCGGCGGGATCTTATCTTGTGATCTATGACGTCATATCTCGGCCACCTTTGCGCATGCGCAAATTTTAAGTACGTCATCGAAGTCTACGTCACTGGATCTTACGTCAGCAAACCCAACCTGCGCGCGCAGCTGTCAAATGTCACCTGTCAACTGTCACCTGTCACTTGTCAAATGTCAAAATTAAAATTTGACATACGTCACGTATGAAGGATGACGTCATAAGACATGTGTAAAAGCATGTCAGCTGTCACCTGTCATTTAAGATCTGTCAACTGTCACCTGTCACTTATGAAACGTTAAAATAAAAAACTGACATACGTCACGTATTCAGAATGACGTCATAAGACATGTGTAAAAGCATGAAAGCTGTCACCTGTCATTTAAGATATGTCAACTGTCACCTGTCACTTATGAAACGCCAAAATTAAAATTTAACGTAGGTCACGTGGTCAAAATGGCGTCAGAAGACATGCGTAAAAGTATGGCAGCTGTCACCTGTCATTTAAGACATGTCAACTGTCACCAGTCACGTGTTAAACGTCAAAAAAAAATTCAACATATGTCACGTGTTCAGGGCGGTGTCCGAAAGCGTTTAAAAAAAGAATGGCGTCGATCGGCCTTTTGGTTCCGGAGATATAGTTTTTTGCTATTAGCGCTCTAATGGCTCAGGTTGGAGAGTTGAAATTTGGATGTAGGATAGTAGATGATGAGATCATTCGATTTATCAAATTATTTTTCAAAAATCTCGACTTTGAGGAAAAAATTAGATTTCAAATTTTTACATCACCCTGTATAGCAAATTTTGGATTAGTTATATAAGTTATGAATATTAGGGGGATTTAGTAATAGAAAAATATGTATCAGGTCATTGGAACTAGTAAAAATTAGATCTCAAAATTTTTACATCACCCTGTATAGTTAATTTTCGATGAAAGATATAATTTAGGAATTTTATTTAAGTTAATAACAACTAAACAACTCACGTTAAAATCGTCAATGTTTAAACTGAGTTGGTGAAACACCCCTGTTTAAACAGCCCTGTTCAAACAGCCCTGTTTAAACTACCCTGTTAAAAACACCTCTGTTTAAACAGGGTTGTTTAAACACCCCTGGTTAAACAGTTCTGTTTAAACAGTCGACGGTAGAACTCCCGGTTGATGAAAAGGGGGCTCGAATATGATAAAATTCATGATGGGTATCAAAGAAAAGAGAAAAATTTAAATAAAGTAATAGCGCTATTAGGGTTTCTTAATTCCGAGAGGTAAGGGCATTAACAATTAAAGAAAATGAATGATTTAGTTTGAAATTGTTTGCAAGGAAATCAAAACGTATTTACATGTGTTTTAGTGGCAATAGAAATGAGTATACAGCGATAAGAACGTCGGAAGCCGTCAGCCTTCGCAACTTCCGTCCTTATCAGGAGAATATTAATTAGTTGAAAAAGCTATTTACTTGTAAAATAACAGTCGGTATGTGTGTTTAGATAGAAGCAAATATGTACGTAGAACCGATCGGTAAAAATTAAGATTTTAAAATGTGTGAAGAAATAGAATGTATTAATATTATTTAAGTGAATAATAACAGCAAAAAATATGTATTAGTGCCGTGTGTAACTCGGGAAGTTGCGGTTAACATTTCCGGTGATAAGGCTGGTTCGAACGTGGTAATAGCGGAAAGAATTGCAAATTAGGAACCTGATACTGATAAATAAAACACACAATTAGAAATTATTAACTTTATTTTAAGCAGCAAACTGCGTCGTTAACTTGTTAGGACCCGTCAGTTTTCGGCTGATAAGGGAAAGCATAAAAGGGGGAATGTGACAATTTGCAAAGCACAGTCGACGTCTGAAGCTCCGTGTGTGTGTGTATTAAGTTCGTTGCCAGCCAGTCAGAGTGTTCTTTGTTCTTTGTTTTTTTTGTGTGAAGGAAGTGTACTGTGAAATTTTTGGGTAAGTACCGATTCATATTAGCTTAAAGTTTTGTAGTCTGCATGTATGAACAAAAATGAAATGTCGAGTATTTACAAGAATATTAGTGCCGTTTTGTCAGGGAAAATAAAAAAATAGTCTATCGATGTATCTGTCTTACAATCGAATGCCGTCTTGTCAGGGAAAATCAAAAATAGTCTGTATATGTGTCGATCTTACAACTTTAGTGTACAAAATTATGATTTTAATTTCGCGTTTAAGTAACAGCATGGAAATCTTCAATTATTTACAGGAATATTAGAATCGGGATCGAGTAATAGAAAAGGATTTTTGTCGGAAACCCTTTTTTATTTTTTAAACTATATAGATTAAGATCAAACATACTTTTTAGAATTAAAAGTCGCTGACAGTGTTCAAAACATTTCTTTTTTCATTAGTTGTTTGCTGTTTAAACGTAGTGACTTTGAGTATTTTAAAAATATTTTACCTTAGCAGTAGAGTGACATAGCTTCCAAACAATAAATCTTTTAAACTAGAACCTAACAAAGCACTCGTAGTCTTCATACATGTAATATTGTTTGAAAAAATTTTAAAGTCGCTGACAGTGTTCAAAACATTTCTTTTTTCACTATTTGTTTTTTTTGTTTAAACGCAGGGACTTATTATTTTTAAAATATTAATTTACCTTAGAAGTAGAGCGACGTAACGCCCAAACAATAAATCTTTGAAACTAGAACCAGACGAAGTAGTCTTTATGCATGTAATAGTGTTTTAAAAAATAATTTCTCTATCGGGTATGTATAAACTGCAGTTTTGCTTGAAGTTATGCTAAAAACTGGAAATTTAGTGCCAGAAAAAAAAATGAATCAAACGGCGAGTAGGGAAAGATGATGTATGTTCGGTTTCCACTCACATCTCGGAGTCACATAATAGTAGGAGTATACCAACAAGGGTTCGGAAACCTTGTCCTCAGTCAAAATATTTTATTTTCCAGAAAATGTTTGTGTGCGAATTCTGTAGCCGTGCGTTCACCAGGAAGGACAGCCTCAATCGTCATGGAGATTGCCGCTTAGCAGTCAAGATCTGCGACGTCTGCAGTGGGATTTTCAAGTCGGAGGGGGCTCTTCTTCGCCACCAGAAGGAGAAGCACCCGGCCCCCAAAAGACCAGCGAAGACCACGCAGACATCCATGGCGAAAAGAGCAAGACTCGTTTCGACAGATGGTGAGTAGTTAAAAATTGAAATTTTCTTTTAAGACTAGAATTGTTTTTAGATAACTTTGATACTAATTATTTTTTCTTATCTCTAGAACCATCTACATCAGCCACGCAGCATTGCACAACATGCCGGATAGATGTCCCAGCGAACCGATGGGGCGGTCATCTAAGGACCCTGGGACATCGTGAGAAATGCTGCGTGATGCAGGAGGAGGAAGGAGTAGAGCTGATAAGAACATCGTTCAGGAGCCGAATTGCGACGTACCGACTGACTTCAAGCCAGGATCCCACCAACGTAAAGCAGTATCTACAACAGCTAAAACAAAAATTCGTCAAGTTGGTGGGAGACATCTGCGCAAAGTATGAACAGCTGAAGGTTGGTCTGGAGCTTTTCGGCCGCTTCCTCCTGCAGTCGAACGAGTCAGAGGAGGTGAAGTCCTTCAACACCAAATACCAGCTGGTGAATGGAGCTACGGACTTGGAGGAGCTGTTTGAGCAGTTCAGCACTATCCTAGACCGGAAGTATTCAGACTTTATGGAAAAGGATAGTGGTAAGTGTAAAACTATTGCAAATTTTTTTTAAAACTTCAATATTTCTTACTAATACCTATTTCTATTGTTACAGGGTGGGCGCTCCAACAACTCCTCCACTTAGAATTAGGTATCAACAAGATCCAGCCTCTAAAGCCATCTTCCTACATCCCGCTACCAAAGGAGATTGAAGCAAAGAAAGCTGTTCTGAACATCCAGAACACGGATCAAAAATGTTTCATGTGGTCAGTCCTAGCTGCCTTACATCCTTTGGATCGAACTCAACATGCAGAGAGAGTCGCGAACTATCTGCCTTTTGAGAACGAACTGGACTTTACAGGTATAGAATTTCCGATTAAACTTATCGACATCGCTAAGTTTGAGCGACTCAATAATATTTCTATTAATGTCTATGGACTCGAAAGGGTTTTTGACAATGGTAAAAATAGTATTGAAGTCGTGGGTCCCTTATACTTTACAAAATCTCGTAATAGGGAGCGACACGTAAATTTGTTAGTAATCAGTGATGACTATGGAAATAGTCATTACTGCTTAGTAAGAAACATGTCTCGCTTGATCTCAAGTCAATTATCCAAACACAAGGAAGCTAAGTATTTATGTGATGGTTGTTTATCGTATTTTTATTCAGAACAAAAATTAAAGACTCATCAGGAACACGATTGCGGGCACGTTTTAGCTAAAGTCCCAACGACAAATTTAAAAAAAAATAAATATGGTGAAGAGATTCCCGAGAATATTTTGAAATTTACAAACTTTGAAAAAAAATTAAAAGTACCTTTTGTTGTTTATGCCGATTTCGAAACGATCCTTGAGCCCCTGGATACAGAGGAAAATGCGCAGGATCCCGATACGTCATACACGGTGAGAACGCACAAACATGTTCCGTACTCGTTCGGTTACTACATCAAATGTGACTTTGACGATGCTCATTCGATTTACCAAAGTTATAGAGGTCCGGATGCTCACAAAGAATTCGTAAAACGCTTAGAGATTGATTGTAAATCAATCTATAATCGCTTTATGAAGGAAGTAGTACCCATGACACCTATTTCTGCGGAACAAGAGAGGGAGCATCAAGAAGCTAGGGTGTGTCATATTTGCGAAAAGCCATTTGATGTAGCGTTAAACGATCGTGTGCACGAACATAATCATACAGACGGCTCCTATCGAGGTCCCGCGCACTCTGTATGCAACCTGAATTACAAAATCCCTCAATTTATACCCATCTTTTTCCATAACATGTCCAACTTTGACTCCCACCTGTTTGTTAAGGAATTGGCTTCCAACGAAGAAAAGTTGGATGTTATCCCCCAAAACAAGGAAAAGTATATCTCCTTTACTAAACATGTTTTGGTGGATAACATCGAGAACAGAGATGGTAAACAACATCAGGTATTTTTAAAATTACGCTTCCTCGACAGTTTTCGTTTCATGGCCAGCAGTCTCGATAAACTTAGTCAAAATTTAAAACCAGAACAATGTCGAGAAGTGAGAAAATATTTCGCGGAAGAAAATAAGTTTCAGCTTATTCGACAGAAGAGTGTCTTCCCATATAATTACGTGGATAGTTTCGCGAAATTGAATGAGAGTAAACTGCCATCACAGAAAGACTTTTATAACCAACTCAAAAAAGAAGATATCAGTAACGAGGATTACAAGCGTGCTGGGGCTGTATGGAATTTATTTGAATGTAAAACTTTAGGCGAATATTCAGATGTTTATTTAAAATCCGACGTTTTATTATTGACAGATGTTTTTGAAAGTTTTAGAGACGTGTGCCTTAACACTTACGGTCTAGATCCTGCGCAGTACTTCACGGCGCCCTCTCTTGCGATGGACGCTGCACTCAAGTCCACATCAATTTGCTTGGAATTACTGACAGATCTAGACATGGTACACTTCTTTAAACACGGTATTCGCGGTGGGGTCAGTCAGTGTAGTGTTAGAAAAGCTTTTGCTAACAATAAATTTATACCTCATTATGACGCTTCCAAACCTACTTCCTACATCATGTATTTGGACGCTACCAACCTCTATGGTGCTGCTATGTCTCAATATTTACCAACGGGGGATTTTAAGTGGTTGGATGAGACCGAAATTCAAAGTTTAGATTACAGGAATGTCGCGAATGATTCTAAAACTGGCTATATATTAGAGGTAGATTTAGAATATCCCGAACAGTTGCATTATTTACACAACGAACTACCCTTTTGTCCACAATCAATAGCTCCACCAGAATCAAAATTCCAAGATATTGAAAAACTAATTCCAAATTTTAAACCTAAAAGTAAATATATAATTCATTACCAAAATTTGCGTCAGGCTTTAGATTATGGGCTTAAGCTCACCAAAATTCATCGCGTTATATCTTTTGACCAATCACCGTGGCTAAAGAAATACATTGACCTAAACACAGCGATGCGCAATCAAGCACAAAATAAGTTTGAAAAAGACTTTTTTAAACTTATGAACAACGCCGTGTTTGGGAAAACAATGGAAAATGTGGAGAAACGGGTAGATGTTAAACTTGTTTCTCATTGGGAAAATATTGGTAGAAGGTTGGGAGCCGAAGCGTTAATTTCAAAACCTCATTTTAAAGATCGCACTATTTTTAACGAGAACCTGGTAGCTATCCAGATGAAAAAACAAAAAGTCACATATAATAAACCGATTTACGTGGGTTTCAGCATCTTGGAAATATCCAAGACTATTATGTATGACTTTTTGTACGGGTATATTAAGCCAAAATATGGCAACAACGCGGTATTACTCTACACTGACACCGATTCCCTTGTTTTGAAAATTACAACCGAAAATTTCTATAGCGATATGGCACAAAATTTAGATAGATTCGACACGTCTAATTTCTCACAGGAAAATCCACATGATGTTCCTGTAAACCAGTCAATTTTGGGCAAAATGAAAGATGAGTATGCAGGAAAAATCATTTGGGATTTCTACGGTACCGGGGCGAAGGCATATTGTGTAAATGTGGAGGGAAAGTTAACCAAAAAAGCTAAGGGAGTTCCTGACTACGTCACCCAATCCGAACTAACTCTGGACGATTATAGGGAGGCGGTTGACGTAGAAGGAACTCAGATTCATCGTCAGATGAACACTTTCCGTTCGCATTTACACGATATGTATGTCGAACTTAAAAATAAGGTAGCGCTATCACACGCGGACGATAAGCGTTACCTTATTCCCGGCGACTTGGAGAACACGCTTGCTTGGGGTCATAGAGATATTAAAAAGTATAAGGAATCATCGGAAATTCCATGAGCGAAGACTGATCACGGGCAGCTAACTTTCCTTTAATCCCCTTTGGTAGCTAAATGTATGACTTTAGAGGCTGTGATATTAGATTAGGCATATATGTTATTTATTTTATTATTTATTGTATTCATTTATTTCTACCCTATTTATTGTATTAATTTATTTCACCCTAGTCTACCCTATTTCTTTACTTTATATGTATATTTTACCTAAGTTTACCGAAGTTTACCCTAGTTTTTTAGTTTTCTATTATTTGTTTATATGTATATTTTACCCAAGTTTACCCTATTTTTTTTTTTGATTTTTATATTGGTTTGTTTATATTATTTTTTTTTAGTTATATTTATATTTACTATTTACAGACCATTGTTCGGTCAGATTTTGTGCTTTTTAACTTATTTTACCAAAGTTTACCTTTTTTTATATTTTTCTATTGTTTATTATTTTACTCTATTTACAGACCACTGTTCGGTCACATTTTGTGTTTTTTTTTTTCACTTTTTTTACACTTTAATAAATTTTTGCGTTTATATTGGTGTTTTATTTCCTTAGTTAGAACAAAGAAAAACAAATTAACGTTAGACTATTTATTTAGTAACAGTATAATATTCAATATTAAGCTTATACAATTCATAAACATGTTTTGCAAATAGGTGTATTAGCTTCTCGGTCCATCGAAATAGATACTTGTCTGTTGTGGCATCTTCAAACTTGAGACTTCTCTTCTCACCATTGCGATGAAACACTAGCGTGTACTGTCCAATTATCATAAATATATCTACCCAATGGGTATTGAAACAATCAAAAGTGCTTAAAAATTCTTCAAATTCCTCACTAGAGAAAGAAATTTTGCCATAACCAATAGTATCCAAAATTACTTGTTTGCGTTCCTCTTCGGACGTAGTAAAAATGACAGTTATAAAGTCATCAATCTCGTAAACTCGGTTCGGCTTAGTCTTAAGAACTACCGCTGGAACATCAGGACATCTAGAGGACGATTCAA
The DNA here is from genome assembly GCA_963971165.1 of Philopedon plagiatum. Classification (NCBI taxonomy): domain Eukaryota; kingdom Metazoa; phylum Arthropoda; class Insecta; order Coleoptera; family Curculionidae; genus Philopedon; species Philopedon plagiatum. The sequence continues at coordinate 45,420,955 of OZ020194.1, forward strand.
ACACCTTATCCCAGCCGGAAGAGGAGGAGGAGGAGGAGGCCGCCATTGGTAAGTTGAAATGGTAAGTTTCGAAAACAATCTAACCACAGATTTATATTCTTGGTAAAACTTAATATCTCTTTTCAGCTTGCGTATTTTTTTCAAATGCTCGTCTAATCTAACTGACAAGTCGACTGTCTTTGTCATAAGCTCGAGACTAAATGATCAAATTTCTCAAGGGGGGCCTAATAATATAGGATAAAATTAAACAGGGAATACAGTTTAACTTCTTTATTTAGGTAAAAAATCATAAATATATTCATACAGGATTTTTGAATTCTCAGCACTACAAATACAATATTCTAAAGCATGATAAGAACAAGTGGTTTTACTTAGAGCTAATTTCGGTACAGCAACACTGTCCCCAGTAAATTCTAAATTAACAATATCGGGTATATGCTTAAGATATTTCATCGTGGAAAAAGTTTCCAGTAAGAAGGTCTTCTTTACATGCCCCTTCACATAGATAACATCAACATCCCGTAGATCGTTGTAGATAATGCGGTGAAGTTCATTGTAATCGGTTTCGCCGGAATTGTAGTATAAACCATGTCGGTTCCCATATAGAAACATCACTTGCTTCTGGCAATCATAGGACAGCTCATAAAACGGCTTAACGGGGTTGAAAAGATAGTTCCGTATTTGCTTTCCATCGTAAATAGCCAATTCTTTAGCTTGAAATTCTGGAACGCTGAATCCCTGAACGTCAACCACAACAAACTTCATCGTGCTGAGAGGGTTGAATAGTAACTGATTACAACAGATCACGTACTTGACCTGTTAAAGCCTGATACTCGAGAACTCGATCATGAATAATTATACAAAAGGCACGGGATTAAATATTTGGTTACAATAAAAATATATCTAGTTATCCAATTGCATGATGATTGTGCGGCAATCATAGATAATCCCACTAAATTTCGGCGATAAAACGTCATTAGGGTTCCAGTCATTAGTGACCCAATTTTGTAACGGGGATACTAAAGACAGATTGGGGTCCTAGTGACAATTTCTGTTCTATTTCAAAAATGAATGGCGAAACTAACTCAAAATGTCAACTAGACGTTGCTTCATTAGTGAGAAAGCTAAAAATAATGAAAAAATGCTTATGAGAAAAGAAAAAAACTCGAGCGGCAAGAATATGAAGAAAAGAAAAAGAGGGAAAGGCAGCGATATTCTGACAAGAACAGATTAAGAGGTATGGTAAAGCACGAAGACATCGACCATGCTTTAGTGGAGGCATCTTCTAGTAGCAAAAATTAAGAAAAAAGGAAAAACATCCAATTTCTATAATTGCTAATGCCTTTCCATCTCTGAATTAAGAAACTATACTAGTACCATTAATTTATTTAAAATTTTCTCTTTTATTTGATACCCAACACGTCGTTTATCATATTAGAGCCCTTTTAGTCACCCTATCTTCGGAGGGTGGTTTAAATTTCTACAAATATACACGGTGTACACGTGACAAGTGACAAGTGACAGCTGATATACTTTTACTTATATCTTAAGACGTCATCTTTAGCACGTGACCTATTTTATCCAATTCTTTTCAGGCATTAAGGCAATGTACTTAATAAGCGATAACTCAGGAACGAGTTGATCGATTGACTTCGGGTTTTTTCCAAACGAAATATTAAGTTTCACATTTAACAAATGACAAGTCTCAAATCGTTAGTTGAAGGTAAACAGAACCCCTAATACTGGTTTCGACTAACTCCTTCTTCGTTGTTGACGCGACTACTTTTTACTATTTCAGCCATGCTTCTCGCTTGACGGTTTGGAGTTGTTGTTTATACTGGTAGAAAAAAGTCATGAGGTATAAAGAACTATTTATTTCGCTCTATACTTTTACATTATTTGTTATAATATTACTTAGTAAATCTTTGAGTTGTTCTAAAAGCCCTATATTAGGACATTTAATACCAAAGAAATTAAGATTCATCTTTCCTGAACTAGCGAGGCTGTTGGTAAATTCATTATATTCGAAATACATACCGTTTTGAAGGAAGTATAAACGACCATTTGTGTATCGAAATACGCCATCTACTCGAGCAGGAACGCCCGGAAAAAGTTCTGATATTAGGTGTGTTTCTTTCGGTCTAAAGCTACATTCATCCATGCCCCATACCACAAAGTTATTGATAAACAAATAGGTTCGTCCCTTATTAGTGTTAACTGCTGCAGAAATTATCGTTTTATCACCTCTTCTAGCAAGCATATTAATATTTTCCGAGCGTATTAATTTAAAGGTTCCATATTCAAAAAAGTAAATTGTATCACCCACAATGGTAACAATTTCGCCATTGGGTCTTTCATAAATAGCTGTAATGTTTTCTAAATCTTTTGGCAAGAATGACAAGTAATCAGTTATCAGGAAAGGCTTGTTATTAATTTCTTTATTTAAATTCAGCATCCACACATATTTTTCATAAAATATGTACAACTTATTTTTTACCACTAAAAATGTGTTAAGTGTTTTCAAATTTAAATCACATAACTCTGGTCGTATCGCGATTTTCTGCGTTGTTGTTTGCAGACTCGGAGTTTTTTCCGTTGGTTCCAGTGGCGGCACAGGCTTTTTTTCTGTTGGTTTCATACTTGGTGGTGGTGGTACCGGTTTTTCCGTTGGTTTCGTACGTGGCGCCAATGGTTTTTCTGTTGGTTTCGTACGTGGTGGAACAGGTTTTTCCGTTGGTTTCGTACGTGGTGGTGAAGGTTTTTCTGTAGACGGCACCAAAGGTGTCTTTGCAGGTATGGGATTCGGTAGAGATGGTATAGGACTTGTGATTGGTCCATAGAGTTGTTGTATGCCAAATATATCATCCGTAGATAGGTTATTGCGTTCTTGGTACCATGGAAGCATAATCGCATCCGGATCCCTTGAGTGTTCTAAGCCTAGAGCATGGCCAATTTCATGTACCATTACCCCCAATAAATTGTAGTGTGTGTTATCAAAAATTGTTGTCATAAAACTCCATGGAATGAGATTATTTAAATGAATTTCTACATTACTGCCACCGTCGGGGAAATAAGCATGTCCTAACACTGGCTTGGATAGCTCGAATGGACAGGAGCTATTTTCATTTGTCATTGAGTGGTTTGCGTACTCAAAGGCGATAGTTATGTTTGCATCCTTCTGTTCTGTCCGGGTAAAGCGAAGGTTGGATGCTGCTTCCCAGATCCCAAAGGCATTCGTTGCTGCTCTCCGATATGGATAACGAGATGTAGCATATGTTGGAGGATAAATATTCCATGTTAAATCTGTGCTAGACCACTTTGTAGGGTGTGTTTGAAACTGCGCTATATCTATAACGCCACATCGGGGTTTGCGCATCAGGTTTATAGTTTTTTCGTTTAAAGTTCCATCTGCGGGCAACTCATAGCTTTCTTGGAATTGTTTCAAACCTTGAGATATTGCCATCAAAGAGTTGCTGGTATTCGTGTTGTTAAGGTACCCATATTGCACTAAATATTTCCATGCCTCTGCTTGAGTGAACGGTTCTTCTTCTGATTTTAACTCATATTCGTCATATTTAACTTCATCTGTAGTAGTAGGTATTCCTTCTTCTTCGCCTGATGTTGATTCTGCGTGTACAGTACTTCCAAGCACTAGGGTTAATATTATTAACAGCTCCATCTTGCAAAAAGGCTAAACTAATAAGTCCGTCTTGTTGAAAGGTGTATCTTGGACTGATTATTTTAGAGTAAGTGATGCATATTTCTAACAACTAAAACACAAACTATTTTAATAAAATTCTATTACACCAAGTTTTTCAAGTTCTTTCAGAATCGATATTATTTTTCCAAGGTTATTATTGTTTTCAGTCTTTTCTGCTTCTAAATATTTTAACTTATCAACTAACTCATTCACATCCTCGTACTTTAATATTTCTTCCTTCCATGGATATTCTTCTTTATTTCCAAGTTCTCCAAGTAGAACCTTCTCTTTTGGCATTTTCGAGACTGTTGGTAAATTCTTTAAATTGGATGTACAACTTCTCTGAGGTGGAAATAGTTTTGATACAATGTGTTTATATTTCCAACTCCCGCTTGAGCTGGTGTGTGCGTTTCGATAGAATCCCCGCCGATGGGCACTGGTTAGTAAGAGTAGTTCCTTGTAATCCGCTAACTCGTTCTCCGTATATTCTTCCGGCTTCTTTTCGGTTAATAACTTTAACAGACCATCTGATAGAGGATATTTTTCATTCTCAATCAATAAAATGTTATCGTCAAATTCAACCGGTGTGTTTCCAATAAGCCACTTTGATCCATCTGCGCGAAAACCAAACACGTTTTCACCGGTCATTGCTGCTAGTTTTAATTTAATTTTACGACTTGCCATCTTTATCGCTATGACGTATGCAGTACTAATGGGGGATGCTAACAGATGTTAATGCCTTTATTTGTACACAACGACCACACTACACCCACACAACGCCAACACAACGCCAACACAACGTCTACACTGCGCCTACACAACACCAACACAGCGCAAAACACCTACACAACAATAACACAAACGCAACACGACGTTGTTGAGAATGGGGCTCTACTTAAGTTACAAATTTCACCTGTGCCAGTCCCATGCCCCCTCCCCCTGCATGCGTTTCCGTATATGATCGACATCCTCGTAGATTAATGTATGCATTAAGATTTCGGAACCAAATCGGTGTTAAGCATGTCTGAATTTGTGTAAGTACCGCCTCGATGCCAGTTTTGGTAAACCCCATCACTAAATCTCCTCGTTTAGACAATCGGACACTATCCGAGCCCCCATAGAACGCTACTGCCATCTTTCAGATAACCAATAAATAAACCCTGTTTCTAGCAGCTTTGTTTATTGGTGATCTGGTTCTCCACAAGCAGGTTAATAAAATCACACATAAATACAAATAATGCAAACTTTTTATTTCATACATCTAGCTACATTTCTATGGATAATTTTTCTAAGAGTTTTAAGTTTATCGGGAGCGTTGTAAAAGTATTGACGTGTTGTGCTTGTTCTCTGGAACTGATTAAAAATATCCAACATGACTGCTGTCTCCATATCTGTGTCTATGCTAGACTCTTCTTTGTACACATACTTCGTAAGGTCCACGGATGGCATTATATGTTTTATAACTTTGCGGGTGGGATCGTAAATTTCTCCTTCAAAGACGTTCCAAAAATGAGTGATGCCTCCTAGTTCCCCATAGAAAAGCTTTCCGCATTTTGGCTCTACATGTACATTATATTTTTTAGCAAGTTCCCAAACCATTAAAGTTGCCGGTAAACAGGACCCATAATACTGGTTCCGACTGAATACTTCTTCAATGTTGGCAAGAATAGTTTTTAATATTTCCGCCATGTTAATTGTCTGCCGGTCAACGGTATACTAACCATTTCTTATCAGCTATTCCACTTAGATTACAAATTTCGTATACATCACTCCCTATCTTTGTATTGTTCCTCATCTTCTTTTCTCTGATAAATAGGTTTAGAAAAAAACAGACGATCGTAGAGCCCATCAGTTCTTCGGTATTCAATATGGCCCACTTGGATATCGCTATTTTTCAAAAACAATCAACCCGTAGCTCTCCCCGTTTCCATGTATCAGTTTCGATATCCTGCTTAAGACCCTGTGTGAGATCACTATCAGCTAACTCTCCAATATTTCGATATGTCTTCTAGAACAATTTTCGGATCTTGATTGATAAAGTCTGAGTTTGAGTGTCTGTAGATTGTTTCTCTATTCGCAAGTACGACTACGAATTACTGTTTCCAGAAACAAGCCCTATTTCTTAGTTGTTCCATAGCTGTTCAGGAGCTGGTTTCCGAAACAGGGTATGTTTTTAGATGTTAAGTGGTTGGGTGGTTAAGTGGTTGGGCAGTTAGACGTTTAACTGGTTCCCTGAAACAGGGGGCTTGTTTCGTAGTAGTTGTTTTTCGATGGTTCCTAGTTATTTCCCATAGCTGTTCAGGAGTTGTTTTCGGGAACAGAAGTCTGTTTTTTAGTTGTTTTCAGAACCCGGATCTGTTTTAGCAGTTAAGTAGTTAAGCAGTTAGGCGTTTAAGTAGTTTCCTGAACCAGGATCTGTTTCTTCGTTGTTTTTAGCTGTTTCCTAGTTGTTTCCAGAACCAGGAGGTTATTTCTTAGTTGTTTTCCTAAACCTGGTATGTTTTTAGCTGTTTTTCGCTGTTCTTTCAGACGTCGAGTGTTATACTGAATCTTGAGGGTTTAGGGTTTGATATGAGTATCAAACTTGTTGTGTACTGTTGTATAAGTCCTATTGACGGCTTTCTGTCAAAAGAAAATCGTCTATATCTACGTATGCAATTATTAAAGATCTTTGAACGAAATTTTTATGTGGAATTCAGTCCGAAAGGGGGAATGTACTGGATGCTTATTTTTTTTCGCAGATAAATGTCTGCTTCTTCGTAGCATCATTAGTACCCATATATTTTTGAAGAAAATAGTCTGTATGTTGTTTATATGTTGGACAGTTAGACGTTTAAGTGGCTTCCTGAAACAGGGGGGATCTGTTTTTAGCTGTTTTTCTAGAAACAGGGTCTGTTTTTTTTTGCTGTTTTTTTTCAGAACAGGGCCTGTTTTAGCTGTTTTTTCCCGAACTGGGTTTGTTTTTCGCTGTTTTTCCCGACCCGGGTCTGTTTCTATTTTGTCTCTCTTTTTTTTTTCTATCTCTTTCTCCGTTTTGACTAGCCCTAGTATACATCCACGGGTATTTTCGTACTTACAAAGTATATCTTTCATAGTTTTTGGCTTCTTTTCCTACGATTTCAACGAGTCTCTCTCTCTCTCTCTCTCCCACACATTCGGAATCCTTCCCTTCCTACCGTTAGAGCACTTATCTGAAAGTCGTATTTTAGCCCCCAAAGACCTGCATCGATGATCTTCGTCGAGAATTTCGAAAAGTATTTACGTCCGTCGCAACATCTTTTCCTCGTACTAATTCTACCCTACCCCATCTTTATCCGAAACTCTGAACCGTATTTCTCGTTTACTTGTATTCCCAGTCCTAACTTGTTTACTATTATTCACTAATTTTGTATATAAATTTTCTCAATATCGATGTCTTGTGGCTAAATCACCAATTTTTCTAATTGCTAGTTTTCTTACATATTCGTACCTCGAAAAACACGTCTAAATTAACCTTACCTCGTGCTGAGTCATTTTAGCTCGCTTGAGTTGGGAATTTTCCACTAATGATGCAATCTTTCTCTTATGTACTATTGTTTTAGGCTCTTTTAACTTGATATAATCATCCGACAGATAATATTTTCACAATAAAATAAAGTTAATAATTTCTAACACCCCTCTTTATACAGCCCTGTTTAAACAGAGGTGTTTTTTAAACAGGGCTGTTTAAACAGAGCTGTTTAAAAAGAGATATTTAAACAGGGGTGTTTAAACCGCCTAGTTTAAACAGAGGTGTATTTAAACAGGGTAGTTTAAACAGGGTTGTTTAAACAGAGCTGTTTAAACAGGGTAGTTTAAACAGGGTTGTTTAAACAGAGCTGTTTAAACAGGGTAGTTTAAACAGGACTGTTTAAACAGAGCTGTTTAAACAGGGGTGTTTAAACAGCTCAGTTTAAACATTGGTGATTTTAACATGGGTTGTTATTAACTTAAATAATATTCCTAAATTATATATTTCATCGAAAATTTCGTATACAGAGTGATGCGAAAAATTTAAAAATATTATTTTTACTATCAGTCAAGATTTTTGACAAATAATTTCAAAGGCAATGTCTGTACTGTCTAGAAAAGTATCATTTTTCCACGTAAATCTCCATAAGAAAATTCAAGGTTCGATTTGCATTTTTGGTACCATTTTAAGGCGTGGCACTTTTCGGACACCGTTCAGTCCACCGTCGTGTTAGATGAGTTGGGGTAGAATATTAAGGATATTTTTTAGAGGGGAAGGTGATTAGTAGATAAGAAATTACTATGAATTAATTAGCTGATTAAAAAAATGATAAGAGTTAATGGGATAATAGTATTAGAAATAATATTAATACATTCTATTTCTTCACACATTTTAAAATCTTAATTTTTACCGATCGGTTCTACGTACATATTTGCTTCTATCTAAACACACATGCCGACTGTTATTTTACAAGTAAATAGCTTTTTCAACTAATTAATATTCTCCTGATAAGGACGGAAGTTGCGAAGGCTGACGGCTTCCGACGTTCTTATCGCTGTATACTCATTTCTATTGCCACTAAAACACATGTAAATACGTTTTGATTTCCTTGCAAACAATTTCAAACTAAATCATTCATTTTCTTTAATTGTTAATGCCCTTACCTCTCGGAATTAAGAAACCCTAATAGCGCTATTACTTTATTTAAATTTTTCTCTTTTCTTTGATACCCATCATGAATTTTATCATATTCGAGCCCCCTTTTCATCAACCGGGAGTTCTACCGTCGACTGTTTAAACAGAACTGTTTAACCAGGGGTGTTTAAACAACCCTGTTTAAACAGAGGTGTTTTTAACAGGGTAGTTTAAACAGGGCTGTTTGAACAGGGCTGTTTAAACAGGGGTGTTTCACCAACTCAGTTTAAACATTGACGATTTTAACGTGAGTTGTTTAGTTGTTATTAACTTAAATAAAATTCCTAAATTATATCTTTCATCGAAAAGTAACTATACAGGGTGATGTAAAAATTTTGAGATCTAATTTTTACTAGTTCCAATGACCTGATACATATTTTTCTATTACTAAATCCCCCTAATATTCATAACTTATATAATTAATCCAAAATTTGCTATACAGGGTGATGTAAAAATTTGAAATCTAATTTTTTCCTCAAAGTCGAGATTTTTGAAAAATAATTTGATAAATCGAATGATCTCATCATCTACTATCCTACATCCAAATTTCAACTCTCCAACCTGAGCCATTAGAGCGCTAATAGCAAAAAACTATATCTCCGGAACCAAAAGGCCGATCGACGCCATTCTTTTTTTAAACGCTTTCGGACACCGCCCTGAACACGTGACATATGTTGAATTTTTTTTTGACGTTTAACACGTGACTGGTGACAGTTGACATGTCTTAAATGACAGGTGACAGCTGCCATACTTTTACGCATGTCTTCTGACGCCATTTTGACCACGTGACCTACGTTAAATTTTAATTTTGGCGTTTCATAAGTGACAGGTGACAGTTGACATATCTTAAATGACAGGTGACAGCTTTCATGCTTTTACACATGTCTTATGACGTCATTCTGAATACGTGACGTATGTCAGTTTTTTATTTTAACGTTTCATAAGTGACAGGTGACAGTTGACAGATCTTAAATGACAGGTGACAGCTGACATGCTTTTACACATGTCTTATGACGTCATCCTTCATACGTGACGTATGTCAAATTTTAATTTTGACATTTGACAAGTGACAGGTGACAGTTGACAGGTGACATTTGACAGCTGCGCGCGCAGGTTGGGTTTGCTGACGTAAGATCCAGTGACGTAGACTTCGATGACGTACTTAAAATTTGCGCATGCGCAAAGGTGGCCGAGATATGACGTCATAGATCACAAGATAAGATCCCGCCGGCGGGCGGTGGGGGCAGAGACCCCTATCTTGTACTACTGTTATACCTAATGCCAGAGTGAAAATGCACAAAATTTTGAGACTCAGACTCATTAGGAATAATCTTAAACAGAAAAAGCAATAGTTCAAACATATATGACCTCTAAAGCCTTCGTTCACCGAACACCGAACCGGCAGTGCTCTGATCCAAAAACATGTAAACAACTTGATCCATAACCTCACAAAACCGATAACTACAGCATTGGCGATGTCGTTTCAAGACGACAAGATGGCTGTCACATAATCGACTTCGAACCATACGCAGAGTACGAAACGATCGTTCCGTTTCTACAAATAGAATTCTATGACATCGTGGAGTCCCACTGCGGCGTTAGCGATGTCGCTTTCGTTTCAAGACGACAATATGGCTGCCACATAATCGACTTCGAAACCTACGCGGAGTACGAAACGATCGCTTTGTTTCTACAAATAGAATTCTACGACATCGCGGAGTCCCACTGCAGGGCCCTGAAACTTTAAATACGGATTATCGCAGCTGCCACTTGTCACATTTTAGTTAGCGACCATGACACGGAGGGCACTACTTCCATTCGACAGACGACAGATCGTCAAAAGTAGACCAATCAGGTTGTTTTATTCTCGGTTGTCTGGCCTTTGTCTTGTCTTGTCCGTCAGCCATTTTATAATTTCGAGAAAAGATGAACATTATTTTATGCAAGATACACTTACAACGGTATGCTGCGTTGTGACGTCACTTCGAGAAAAAATCTTAAATTGACTAGACGCTTGCACCCCTTGTACATAAGAACAGGTCAGTTTATTGTTGGGTACTGTGTTGAGTTGACGTTTATTAAAATATCATTGTCATATTTCATTTGCTCAGGTACCTAAGTGCCTAGTCAATTTAAGATTTTTTCTCGAAGTGACGTCACAACGTAGCATACCGTTGTAAGTTAAGTGTATCGTGATTTTATGTGTGATTTTAATCACAATTTATCGGCTTAGAAAAGCAAATTATGACTTTATTACGTTTCCAGGTAAGTGTTCTCTTCTATTAAAGAAAAATATAGCCAATTATCAATACATGTCTTGAAACATGGTATTCTGTTACATAGTTTAGTAAACAAACATTTGGTTCTTGTGCACTTTAAGAGTGGAATCAGGAAAAATCTGCCTTGCAGAGCCTCGTTTCAGAATGGCCTTTTTAAAAACTACGCAATTTTAGAACAATTTAGAGACATGTATTGAAAGCTAAAATGTTAAGCTCCGATCTAACATATTTTTTATTAGAAACTTTGGCCTCATTGTCATGTAATCAACAAACAAAAATAATAACAATTTAAAAACTTTTGGCACAGAATCTAACAAAAATGGGTTAGATCCGAGATTAAATTACGAGAAGTGTTTTTAGAAAGTTTCAACCGAAAAAATGCCTTTATTCGGCCAATGTCCATTGAAAACTAAATATTATATCATATGGTCGATATTTTTCCGCCATATTTAATTTCACGGACTGGTGGTTACTTAGACAAGAACCAGGCAAAAGTTCAGCCCCTGTTATAAAGAGGGCGGGTCAATAGTTTGTTTACAGTTTTCTATAAGATTTTGGAGTAAGATGTATTTATGTTTATTATATTTAATATGAGTAATATACAGTGTACCAAATAAAATAGTTTCTGATTTCTGATGGTAAAGTTTATAAAATTGGAGTAAATTTTTTGATAACAGATATAAATTATGAATCTAAAGGGAATAATATATTTTCTGAAAAAATAATTCGTTCTGGCAGTAGTACGTTAGGTATATATTCAAGTTAGAAGTAACTGAAAAAAAAATGGAAAACACATTGTTAGAAATATGTTCAGGCAAAATGGTGTGCTTCTTTAGGTTAGGAGTATTTGTATTGTATTGTTAAAGACGCCAGACGTACAAAACGGACATACCGAGAGTAAACAACTTTATCAGCCCGCGAAATTCAAATTTACATGCATCTCTTATGGGATGACGTCATATCGGTAAAACAGTCGCTTATCAGTGATGATGTGGGTGTGAGGGTGGAATGTCAGGAAGGCAGTAAGTGCGCTTTCGCCAAAGGGTGAAGATTTGAGTGTCAGAATGGTGGATGATGGATGTATAGAAATGTCTCCTTCCCAAAAAGAAGTAGAGTGTATGAGGGTGTGCCGAAGGGGCATTAAAGTGTGAGGGTGGAAACGTCGTAGGGGGAGGGGTGTGGGGTAGTGTCACAACGGCAGGGGTGAAAGTAAACAGCGTTGTCGCCAAAGGATTGGAAAGATATGAGTGGATTTTGGATGGTCTTTGGGAGAAAGGTGTCTTTAAAGGTCTTTTAGCATGCGGTGCATTACTTTTTTATAAATGAATCTGATGAGTAAAGCTTTGAAAACGGGGGTTATTCCAGGGACGGCTCTAACCTAGCTGTAAATACATTTAGGATCCGATTTGAAAATAAAATACAAATATTTATTTACCCACATTGTGTTATTTGAAAATGCGAAATACGAAATTACTTCGGTTACAGGGATATACCATACAGGGTGTCTGAAAAGCCTTGACATGGGCAAATATCTTTACTATTAATAAAGATAGAGACACCAAATTGTAGTTGTATCTTATTGATTAATAAATCTACTTTTTTATGTATTTTGACTTTTTCAACCCCCTTGGGGGGTTACGCTAGAGAGTTGAGGTCAAAAATTTTAAATGCAACCCTATGCCGTGTGGTACCTCATTTTAAAGGTCTTTTCGTGAATGGCAGATGTTACTTCTTTAATCGTACTCATCGTACGTATTCATTAAATCGTAGAAATATGGTAAATACGTAGTTGTAGTTTTACCAGAGAAAAACCAAGACACAGAGAATATTATCTCTCATTCCCGCCTGCTCGACCACGCTATGGCCTTCACACGGCAACACCCCGAGATTGGCGCGTAGGATTATCACAATACACCCCGACATTACCAGTGCGGTAGCAACACGGCAAGCAGAGAGAGGTTTCTGCGACGCGGCGCGTCGCAATACTCACTTTCACTGTACGTTATACCCTTTATACGGACGGGCTATTCTGTTCTTAATGCGTGACTACATTTTTTTAGAATTTAAACTTTTGAGTGTTGTTTTCCATATGTGGTTCAATCATGACATCACAGTTGCTGTAGAGTCTTTCCTTTTGGGAGAACTTTAAATTACCCCCACGAAATCTTACCTATATCCGTGAATTTATACTCAGAAGCTCAGAAGCTCTCCTGAATAACGGAAATATACTACATGGTCCTTTTAAAATAACTAAGGTTTTACATTGCTCATTTCGAGTATGGAGTAGTGTTGCAACATATATACAAAAGGTCAAAATGGCACCCAACCCAATGTACCCGTCCGGGCGAGGCATGCATAAGTCAACAAGCGATAGCCGACCTATGGTGCCATACAGTACCTGCCTGCGCAATTCATGTGCAGATTTTTGTTATGTTTGTGGGAAACTTTTTTTCGCAACGTTCTTGACATTGTTTTTATTTTATTGTGTTGTATATTTGTCGGTTGTTGACATCTGCGCAGTAGACCAAAATGCTAAACACGCGCAAACCGACCGTGCTAGACAATATTCGAATATTGGACTAGCGAATATTATTTCCCTTCAAAAGTAGTTATATGTTCGAAGTCTTTCAGTATTGGACTATTCATATATTTGAGTTTTCGATTTTGTCAATATTCCGATATTTGATTAGTCAAATACCTATATGAAACGGGAAAAAATACGTATGCACTTTACTCAAGTGTCTCGGTAAGTTTAGAAACAGTTTTCAGGTTCAAAAAAGAAGTAACAGTCAGTAATGAATGTCAATTCAAGTATTAGAATAAAGGCCGATTTCGAATTGTAATTATTCGAATAGCCGACTAAAATATTCGAATAATCGAATCGACTATTCGTATAGTCGAACCGACTATTCGAATAGTTGAATTAACAATCCGAATATTCCAATCACATATTCGAATATTCGAATCGAATATTCGAATCGAATAGTCTAATCGAATCTTCGAATCAAATATTCGAATATTGGAATCGAATATTCGAATCAAATATTCGAATATTGGAATCGAATATTTGAAGCAAATATTCGAATATTGGAATCGAATATTCGAATCAAATATTCTAATATTGGAATCCAATATTCGAATCGAATATTCCAAGCAAATATGCGAATATGCGATTCGAATATGCGATTCGAATATGCGATTCGAATATTCGATTCACATATTCGAACCGAATATTCGAATCAGACATTCGAATATTCGAATCGAATATTCGAAACAAATATTACAATAGTTTCCACGAATATTCGAATAGGCGAAGCGATTATTCGAATAGTGGAACCGACTATTCGAATAGTAGGATCACCTCTTCGAATCCCATATTCGAATAGTCTCCACCAATATTCGAATAGTCGATTCAACTATTCGAATAGTCGAACCACCTGTTCGAATAGTCGCATAAACTAGTGGAATAGTAGATTCGAATAGGCGATTCGACTAGTCGAAACGTCTACAAGTCGCAGCGACTCTTCGAATATTCGTGGAGACTATTTCAACAGTGAATAATTCGAATATTTGAATAATAAATGAAGTAAATATTCCAATACTTCAATTCCAAAACTTCCGAGCCCTAGTCTACACTGGAACCCAGTCACGTTTAAGAATATATTATCGCCAGCAGGAAAGGTACAACTATGTATTTAACTTTTTAACTTTTCTCCCCAACTTTTCTCCAACTTTTTTTTTGGACTTCTCTAGCTTTGTTTTTCTGTTCCTTACAAATAATTTTACTTTTGCCGTAAAAGTTTTGTATATTCCAATTGATAAAAGCTTTAGATTCGATGCAGAATATAAAGGATAACACCGTACATCAGAAATATTCGTAACAACGGACATATAATAAAGATACGAAATAGAGAATGATTGGTATTTTGTCCAAGACCTTCCACTTTGTCAAAACTATATTTCATTTAGGTAGGTATGTTTTGTTACGTAATAGTATAAAGGGCTTACATTATTGTACAAAGCCTGTAGTTTTGTACTTTCATGCAATGCTTTTCATTTTTGCTAATTCACGAGTGAAGTATTCATATTTTTCTTTATTTTCCTCTACATGTTTTATAGTTTTTCTTGTAGACGTAAAATTGCTATAAATAAGGTACCTACTTACTTGTTCCTAGATTAGTTATTAAATATTTAATAATACATTTGTATTCTACTGTATTGTATTTTTTATTTTGCAGCATTTCTTTATTATAACCCAAAATCTGCATCGCACGCCCATGGCAGCTTATTTCGACTTCGGTTTGGAGGTCATAGAAAGCAAATCGTATTTATGAATGAAATCATTACGAGATAGTATACTCTGTCTTGGTTGTACTCTGGTTTTACTATTGGTAATTTATTCTTGAAAGTGGGTAGGTTTGAATGTCGACACCAACGTACATCCCTTGAAATTTCGTGCGCATGTCTAGCCCTCTTGGTTTGCGCGTGGTGCGCATTTTGGTCTACTGCGCAGATGGCAAAAAAACGAAAAATAATGTCGAAAAAAACTTGAGAAAAAGTAATAAATTTAAATACATGGTGGTACCTTGCCTATGGGAGATAATATATTCTTAAAAGTGAATGGGTTCAAATGTAGAGACCAAAGTCCATCTCCTGAAATTCCGTGCGCAGGTCTAGCATGCTCGGTTTGCGCGTGGTACGCATTTTGGTCTACTGCTACACGAAAAATATAAAAACGACAAATGAAGTCGAAAAAGTCAGAAAAAAGTTAGAAAGAGTGCCCTACAAAACAAAAAATAAATGTGCGCGCGGACTGGTACTGTATGGCACAAGAGGTCGACTAACGGTCGACTATACGATTTACAATGTATAATTTTGATAGGCTTGCCATTTAAAAATGAATTAAAATACGGGGTTTGCTGTAAAATATTTCTTTTTTGAAGACTTTTAAAAGAAGGGACCACACGGCATAGGTTTGCATTCGTAATTTTTGACCTCAACTCCCTAGCGTCACCCCCCGCCCTCCCAAGGGTGTTGAAAAAGTAAAATTACGTAGAAAAGTAGATTTATTAACCAATAAGATACAACTAAAATTTGGAGTCTCTATCTTTATTAATAGCAAAGATATTTACCCATACTAAGACTTTTTAGACACCCCCTGTATGTTGTATTGCTTTAACCAAAGTATTTTCGTATTTCGCATTTTCAAATTACACAATGTGAGTAAATAAATATTTGTATTTTATTTTCAAATCGGATCCTACATTTATTTATAGCTAGGTTAGAGCCGTCCCTGGAATCCCCCTCGTTTGCAAAAGCTTTACTGATGAGTTCTGCTAAATATAAAAATTATTTATTTGGCGACATATTTAACGGCGGCCAAAATTAACCGATTATATGACCCCACAACACAAAATGTATTGTTTTGCTTGGAATAACCCTTATACCTACATAATGGATATTTCTTTTCGTGCACGAAATGAAATAATCTCAGAAATATGAAATAATCTTAGAAATAATGCGTAAAAAAAGATAATCAGTAGTAAATGAACGATTCCTACCAAAATATTATTTGGACTTGTTTGAAAAAGCATAAAAAGTACACTTAAAACTAATTTCTGATCATATTATTATAGTAAATGAAAACCTTGAATCACACTCGTATTTTATTTGGTACACGGTATAATATGATCCCAAATTTATTAATTTGCATGGATTTATTTTAATTTGCACGTGCGAGCCGAGCGCCATCTGTCAATCAGTAACCAAAGTAGCCATAAAATACCTGTAAAATTCAATTTCCAAATAATTTTATAAAATACTATTGTAGGTGCCATCTACAAAATATATAAGGGAGTAATTTTCACTTATTTTTGACGGTTAATTTTAGTCAGATTTTGAGCGATCAAATTCCCGTCTTAAGTATGTCCGAATTAAGAAATTTTCGAATGGGCAAATTAAAGATTACCTTCTTTGGAGCAGTTTAACAAAAAAAAATCGGTGGATGAACCATTTTTTTCCAAGAAAATGCCAAAAAAAGGAAAAAAATTTGGAACGCAGCACAGCACGAATTTTGTATGGTTTCAAACCACACAAAACACTACACATAATATGTTATAATTATCGCCAAAGGTATGTATTACATTACAAAGATTGACTATTCACAGAAAATTAAAAATTTTAATTTTTATACGAAAATTAATTTATAATGGCCAGAAATTATTTGTTTACTTGTGATTAGGGAACGCGTCACTTCGTCAGCATAATTATTCGTTCGGTCTTCTGTCAACTAAACCCAGTAAATGCAAAGTTGCCAAATCTATTACAATTTTGTATTTTAGTATTTACATCAAACTTAAGAGTCGGCTTTTTTAATTTTTGTCACTTAAAATATTATAAAAAATTAGGAAATCGGCTCTAAAAGGTGTATTGGAAACGGGTTAGCACTCCTTCCTCGATAAAAATTTTGTTTTGTCTTTTTTAAAGGTCCCGAGCAAAAAATTAATCGTGTCTAGGTACCTTAACCTAAAAATTATGTTTTGTTTGAGAAATAAAATACGTGCTTGGACAGGTTTGCTCAGTTCTAGGGTTGCTCAGGATCTTTTTTGGTTCTTTTTAAATATTCCGAGCAAAAAACTAATCGAGTTTGAAAGTTGGTGCATGCTCATTGTCCACTCTGTTCCTTCCTCTGCGCATGCGGAAGCCCGGGATAAAAAGTAGTACCCATCCCCTAAACTCTTGTCATCAAACTGTCTGGTTTTATATAAAGGCAAATCGGGAAATGCGAATATTGAAAGTTTATACTTTGGGTCCAGAAAATCTAGCGAACGGTGGATCGGAGGGCACCCTAAGGTCGGAACAGAACAGGGTTAGCACCTGGTTAGGGGCCCTGACCAGTCTCTTTCCTCGCAGGCGAGGAGGGATCGGATAGCCAGTCAAGTTTGGCAACACTGTAAGCCACCTTTCAATCTTAAGGAGTTTTCGCATTGCAAAATTTCAAAATAACGTGTTTTTATTCAACCTTATCTTGATTTTTTTGTTTTAATCCCCTTTATTCAACCTACTCCATCTTCTAAAAAGTTTAAAATTGCCAAATTCGGACATACTTAAAGTGCACAAGACCCAAACATTTTTCCAGGTACTTTTTTATTTTAAATTGTACGTGTAGTTTGTTCTAAAATATACAGTTTTTTCATTTTTTGATATTTAATAGTGCAGTTATACAAAAGGCTTGATCAGCAAGTCTGTCAGCAAAATATACTTTTAGCATTCAAAAATAATACACTGCCAAATGTTATTTCCAATACCAATATGTTCCGAAGACTAGACTAATATTAATAAGTTATTTCTATATTATATGGTTTATTTAAGTGAACATAGTTTCCTAATAATAAATAAATGATGAAAGTTGGCAATAGTGAATTTGACCATTTCTGTTTTGTGGTCTTTGTCATAAAGAACGATTATAATCAAACTTTTTTTATTGTAGGTGTAAATCATGTGTAAATAGACAAATCAGATATTGTAGTTTGGTAAGTACCATTTTCTTAATCATATTTAAAACATATTTCGTGCTAGGTGTAACTATTTAAAGTATAGACATCTCGAAGATAGACCGATGTAAATATTAACCCTACACGTCATAGTCAGACGATCTCGTCGAGCCTCCATCAGCTTCCTATTCGTATTGACCGACCGAACATTAAATTGAAAGAGGCGTGCCAGACAGCTATCGGCGGTATTTCGCAGGATTGTAATTAGGCCGTCTAGTGAAAAAGGCTATTCGACTTTCTTTCGAGTTTTGACTTGTTTTGTACTTTTAATTTTTTGCGTTGATTTTTAATCGCTGTTTTGTTTGTTCGGTTGTCAAGGCTGGCAATTATTTTAGTTTTTATTTAATTGTAAACAGTTTTGCAGTTTAAAGTTTTCCTTCTCATTCTCAATGCGGCCCTGTTCAATTTCACCATTTGAACCGATCACTTGCAGGCAGCGTGCATCTATTTATATTCGGTCTATCGTCGAAATAAATAGACTTTAGATGATTTTAATGCCAGAACATTGAATATAATTTATAGTTTTCTTAACATATTTTTTGTGCTTGGCGGAAAAATTCATTTTGTAGTTTGCCACCCATACCTACATCTTACTGTCTCTGTATTTTATCTAACATGGCTGCAGTCATAGCAGCTTCTTCCTTTGGCAGAGATAAGTACTCGTGTAAGAATTCCTGTTACACTAATTTTCCAAAGGATTATACAAACAAAGATTTTTTTTATTTTCCCTAAACTTTTGGGACATTAGAAGCTTGAAAAACAGCTTACTGAATACAAGTTCTCAATTGGTATACATAACGTTTGTACGTAGCATCCCTGCGTTAAGCTTCGGAAATAAACATATACGTCTTGACGAGTACACTTTAACTCTGGATTGCCCTACTGGACACTGTAGAAAGCACAACATTTTTACTGACAGCAAAATAAATAGCAGTAATAAAAAAGTAAAACTTAACCAGAGTTTTTTTTATGTACCTACCATTCACTTATTGAGTAAAGTTAAATAGTGCACCTGATTTGTGTGATATAAATAACTATTATATAGGTACTTAGTGTACAAGATGATTCTGCCGAAGTTTCCGTTTTGTTTCATGTTAAATGCCCGATGGAATTTGTAGTATATTCTTCAGTAAAACACCTTGTTTTACTACAATTTTATTTTAGCCAAATTACACAAGAAGAAACGATCAATTGAAAAACAGATAATCTTGTTTTTTGCTTTTACATAGTTACATAAAACAACTGCGGGCGAACTCTGTAACTAAATAGAAAGGAAATTTCTTGCCTACATAGAGAAAACTTAAAAATGGTACTGTCTAAGATCAATCGGTTAGGTTCGAGGGGATTCGGACGTCTCAAGGAGCAGTCGGAAATAGGAAAAATAGAAAGAGTTGTTAAGATCTTGCTGTTTTACTATCCCTGTCTGTAGCATACTCTTTGTATAAGTTTTTCTTTGTTTTTTCCATGTGATTGACCGTCCGAATTATGTCAAGCGATTTGATTTTATTGGGATTGCAATTTGCAATGTTTGAAGTTGGGTGTTTATGGATATTGATGTTAATAAACTTCATTAAATGTTCTTTAATGAATGGTATTAATCACGTTGAAAGGGTGTGTGTAGCATTAAAAAAATATGGGTAAGTTATAATTTCTGTGATACTCTGAAGAAACCGTGTGGAAAGCGTTAAAGTTTGTTCCTGGCAACATTTAATATTTATAGGTACCAACACAGACCACAGCTGATCATGTCCAAAGTATAGAACCAGACACAAATATGTCTACTTGTACTCCAGGGGGAAGCAAGGAGACAATTTCACCACCCCCATTGTTACCACTCGCAAGTGTGGAAAATAAAAGAAAAATACTGAATTCGGGCGCAGATGCAAGTAAAAACAAAATAAGAAGAACAACAGAAAAAAGCAGACGCTATGTAAACTTAAATCAAATGCATAGTGACACTTTAGTCAGATTAACAAATATAGACAGAAATACCAGTACAATAGCATCAGCGCTGGTAGAAATAAGCACCGACATAAAAAGATTTGTCAGTTGTGTTGCACCAATAACTGATATTTCAGCCCCGTAGTTAGGGGGCAATGTCCCTTCTGAAGTTATCCCCTCTAGAAATTGAGCTTGTGCTATGAGATATATACTTTAGAGCCGCGGTGTTGCAAGAGTTTTGCGCATCCGCCATTTGGTGTATTGGCAGTTTTAGCGACCGTCTATAACTTCCCCCCAAATTCACAGGAATACCAAAACAGCTACGAGTTGTTACCAAAGAAAAGCAGAAAACAACAAATGACAAAATATTTATCTGTCTCAAATATCGCCATTTCTCGTTTTGTGGTTTTATTTGTTAAGGATTAATAACTTTTTGGCTTGTGAAATATGGGTAATTATATTTAGAGTTGGGCTAAACTTATAGATGCTTCATAAAATTGCCAAAAACCAGAATGGTGAATTCGCAAACATTATATGTTTCATGAAACATTATTGTATATTTGTATTTGATATTTTGTAATATATGGCCAGTTCCTTTCCAACAGTACCTAGTTGTTGTGTTGTATGTATGTGCTAAGCAGAATATTTATTGTAAATAAACATGTGCATTGTTGAAAAACTTCTTTATTTTTTACATAAATACAAAAATCCTTAATCCTAACATAAATAATATAGATATATATTATACAAAATATAAATCGATCAGTTGTGCCCTACATTGCTGACCTAAAGGTAATAAATCTGCAGCAGCAATATTATTAACATCCTGGGGATCTACTTCTTGATCAATTTGACCATCTACATCATCTTCAAATGGTATATTTCCTCTGATACATATATTGTGGAGTACACAAACAGCATTAACAATTTGTCCCACTTTATATGGGTCATATCTAAGAACTCTTTCCTTTAAGATGCACCTAAACCTCATTTTCAAAAGACCTGAAAGTCACAAAAGTGATGTAAGAAAAAATCAGAATTGGTGATTTGTGAAACAGCAAATAAACAAAATGGTATTGCCGAGACAGGCACATTAAAGAGCATAAAAATCCATGCTCAAAAAGCTCAATACAGTTTTACATCATTATGACATCTAGTTTCCTAGTTCTTTAACCTGAAGCCTTTTTATCTGAATTTTCTACATGGATTTTTATGCTCTCTAATTTGGTTGTCTGAGTACTCTGAATAATTTTGGTATAAAATAGATTTTTGTCCCACCCTGTATCTTAACCGATTTTGACTAGAAAAGAAATTTCTACTAAAGTATGTTAAGCTATTACAAATTTACCTATGTAACACTGTCCCACTCTACCAGTTATATCTCTTACAGTATATGAGGAGTGAGAAGAGAATTTGTAGTAGTATGTAAGTATGAGCAGTTCTAAAACACTATATGCATTAACGCAAATAAGAAAAAAAAATTCCTGATACTTTTATGTTCTTCACTTATCTACCAGTAAAGTGCATGTTATGGCAAATACATACCTATGGTTCTCTCAACACAGTTCCTAGCTCTTGTCAAGGCTGCAGTATATCTCCCCTCAGGAGAATCCCGAGGTACATTTCTAATAGGAGTCATAATCCATGGTTCCTGGGGGTAACCACTGTCCCCTAGTAACCAGCTGTTTCTATCTCCCCTTTGATAGTTCTCTTCTAAATGCTGCCTTATACCTGAATTTTTCCATATAAATGAATCATGGCTTGCACCACCATATCTTGCATTCACATTCACAATTCGTAAATTTGAATCACAAATTATGTGAACATTTTTGGAGTGATAGCCTTTGCGATTAAAATATAAGTGCTCATCTTCTGCTGGGGCCAAAATCGCCACATGTGTACAATCTATACAACCAATAACACCTGGAAATCCAAATTCCTCCATAAACTCTCTTTTCTTCCTTGGTTTCTTCACGTACTGGAAAACATATCCAACGAGCCGCAATTTGCTCAATAGCATTACATACTTCAGATAAAGCGCTACTAAATGTTTGCTGAGCTAATGCAACTTGGACCTCATTTCCTACACTTCTTTGATACGAACCTTGAGCAAAAAATCTCAAAGCACCCAAAACTCTGGTACAAATGGATACTCTCGTATTTCTTTGGCCCATATCCATATGTGGTGTTAATTCTTCGATTAACTCTCTTACTAAATCCTTAGTTAAACGAAAACATTTCCTAAACTCGACTTCTGGCAACTCAAAAACATTGTTGTGGTCTCGCAAATATTGTCTTTCCAGTCTTAGGAGTTCCCTTTGTTCTTCTTCTTCTTCTTCTGCTTCCTGAACAAAGACCATAAAAACAGGATCCATTTCGAAAATGATGAAAAGTTGAAAAGTAATGAAAAGATTATATGTTTTTCGTTATAAACTCCCAAAACAAAAACACAGGTTAGAAATAAACGTGTCAAAACAGTGACATTTAAAACTCCCTAGAATTTTCACTAGGATGGACTGAATGTTTTTAGGTTCAGTAATACGCTATTTTCTACTGCCGATTTAACCCGAAGTGTTTTGGAAAGAAACGTAGAGAGTACGAACTGGAGATAGCAAGAATATTTCTTTCTATCTTATTCCCTCTCTATGTCTATCTCTATGATGTTACGGAGTTCGCCTACTGTTCTATTTCTGTCATAAAACTAATAATAGCGAGTAGGCTACAGCGGTATGCAACCCAAATAACAATACTAAAGGTTGTTCTACACTATAATGATAATGTCTAGCAATCGACAGACATCATATTTCCTCCACCCTTAAGTTCTGTGATAATTACAATTAAAGATTTAAACGATCTGGTGGTTTTATTGTTCTACGAGGTCTATTGCTTGCAAAGGACTACTAATACTAATAACTTTTTCCCTATCATTATCTTGTACAACCCCTGGTTGTTTTAACTCGGGTACCACTATTTCACTGTTATCTTTTTGTTCACTGTTAGAAATTTCGCTGTTTACTTTCACACTAACCTCACTCCCCTCTCCAATGTCTTTAACTAAATCATCGTTTATTGTTACTACACCGCCCTTTTCTATTTCAACCTTATCATAAAATTTTCCTATCTTGACCATCTGCGGGCGAACTCTGTAACTAAATAGAAAGAGAATTTCTTGCCTACATAGAGAAAACTTAAAAATGGTACTGTCTAAGCTCAATCGGTTAGGTTCGAGGGGATTCGGACGTCTCAAGGAACAGTCGGAAATAGGAAAATAGAAAGAGTTGTTAAGCTCTTGCTGCGGGCGAACTCTGTAACTAAATAGAAAGAAAATTTCTTGCCTACATAGAGAAAACTTAAAAATGGTACTGTCTAAGATCAATCGGTTAGGTTCGAGGGAATTCGGACGTCTCAAGGAACAGTCGGAAATAGGAAAAATAGAAAGAGTTGTTAAGCTCTTGCTGTTTTACTATCTCTGTCTGTAGCATACTCTTTGTATAAGTTTTTCTTTGTTTTTTCCATGTGATTGACTGTTCGTATTATATACATATGTGGTTTTAAGGTTATGCGATTTTGTTTTGTTGCGTTTGCAATTTTCGAAGTTGCATGTTTATTGATAATAATAATCAGCTTGATTCAGTTTTCTTTAATGATAATAAACACGTTACAGGGGCTTACCATTAAAAAATATTGGCAGGTAATAATTTGTGTGATACTACTGAATAAACCGCGTGAAAAATTGTTGCATTATAGTATAGATAGCTCAGAGTTAGGATTACCATTAAACGAAAAGTTTCAAAGTTTGTTTTTATGAAGTCTGAACAAAGAATTTCCAAAAATTAGGTCTGTTTTGAAAGTGTCACTTGCTCTAATTTGAATTGTTAATTTTTTACCTTTTGTCTATCTGATTTAGATATTAAAAAACGAGAATTTAAAACTACGTCCTAACAGTGGAAAGTTATAGTTGATAATCTTAAACAATATCCCATATTATACGTTTTTATTACTCCCAAAACAAAAACACAGGTTAGAAATAAACATGTCAAAAGAGTGAAATTTAAGATTCCCTAAAATTTCACTAGGAAGGACTGAATGTTTTTAGGTTCAATAATATGCTATCTTCTACTGCCGATTTAACCCGAAGTGTTTTGGAAAGAAACGTAGAGAGTAGGAACTGGAGATAGAAAGAATATTTCTTTCTATCTTATTTCCTCTCTATGTCTATCTCTACGATGTTATGGAGTTCGCCCGCTGTTTTACTATCTCTGTCTGTAGCATACTCTTTGTATAAGTTTTTCTTTGTTTTTTCCATGTGATTGACTGTTCGTATTATATATATGGTTTTAAGGTTATGCGATTATTGCGATTTGATTTTGTTGCGTTTGCAATTTTCGAAGTTGCATGTTTATTGATAATGATAATCAGCTTGATTCAATTTTCTTTAATGATAATAAACACGTTACAGGGACTTACCATTAAAAAATATTGGCAGGTAATAATTTGTGTGATACTACTGAATAAACCGTGTGAAAAATTGTTGCATTATAGTATAGATAGCTCAGAGTTAGGATTACCATTAAGCGAAAAGTTTGTTTTTATGAATTCTGAACAAAGAATTTCCAAAAATTAGGTCTGTTTTGAAAGTGTCACTTGCTCTAATTTGAATTGTTAATTTTTTACCTTTTTTCTATCTGATTTAGATATTAAAAAACGAGAATTTAAAACTACGTCCTAACAGTGGAAAGTTATTATTGATAATCTTTATTACTCCCAAAACAAAAACACAGGTTAGAAATAAACATGTCAAATTTAAAATTCCCTAAAATATCACTGGGAGGAACTGAATGTTTTTAGTTCAATAATACGCTATTTTCTATTGCCGATTTAACCCGAAGTGTTTTGGAAAGAAAGGTAGAGAGTAGGAACTGGAGATAGAAAGAATATTTCTTTCTATATTATTTCTAGAGGTGGGTCGTTACTGATGTAACGTTATTTTGGAACGGTATTTTTGTGTAACGCTCTGTCGCGGTATTTTTGTGGAACGCTCCAGCGGCTCCAGCGTTCCGCCAAACAGCGAAGTAATTATTATTTAAACATGTTGACACGTTTTACGTAACACGACTAAGACGACGAGTCAGGCTTGTTGTTTTGGTTTCGGCTTGCGGCGTTGCTTATTCCGTCGCGTCGCGTCGCCTTCGCACAAATTCAGTTCGTTCCTCGTTACACCTCGTTCCTCGCTACAACATCAACTTCCAGTCCAATCACCTCGCTTCGCTCCACTCGAGAGTTCCGAGGAAGACGGAACACGGAGACGCTCGACGTTAACGTGGTTATGATTGCAAGTGGTTTTTGTTTTTGGGTCTCGCTTGGTGTAGATGTTTTTTAGTAGTGTTGGGAATAACCGACTTATTTTAATAACCGACTACAGAGTATTCAAGTGATTTTAAAAACCGGATGATAACCGGTTTTTCACTCGAATACTAATATTAATATTGGCGGTTCCTCGTTCATCTACAGCATTTGTATTGGGAATTACTGAGTACTGAGAATTGAAATGATTTTATTTTAAAAACTAATTTATCACTCGTCGGTTTTTCACACGAATTCGAATGCGAATGTTTACATACATCGGTGTTGAAGCAAGGGTTAAAAGTTCTTAGAATTCAATATTTTTATTTATCTTTATCGTCAGTCTAGTCTCCGTTGTGCTTTGTGGCGAGCCGAACAATGGTTCTTTTATATTGATAAATGTATATGTAGTTTAGTAAAAACCGAATTTTCGTCACTCGAATTATAACCGATGATAATGGGTTGATTCAGATTATTGAAAAAACCGGATGATAGGTTATTTTTCACTCGAGTGATCCCAACACTAGGTGCGGCGTTCGGTGGACAATTACGAGCGACGGTTTTCACTCAAACTTATAACTCGGTACTGCAGTGGGACTCCGCGATGTCGTAGAATTCCATTTGTAGAAACGAAGCGATCGTTTCGTACTCCGCGTAGGTTTCGAAGTAGATTATGTGGCAGCCATATTGTCGTCTTGAAACGACATCGACATCGCCAACGCTGCGGTGGGACTCCGCGATGTCGTAGAATTCTATTTGTAGAAACGGAGCAATCATTTCGTACTTTGCGTAAGTTTCAGTAAGTGGCAGCCATCTTGTCGACTTGAAACGACATCGCCAACGCTGTAGTTATCGGTTTTGTGAGGTTATGAATCAAGTTGTTTACATATTTTTGGATCAGAGCACTGCCGGTTCGGTGTTCGGTGAACGAAGGCTCTAGAGATCATATGTTTGAACTACTGCCTTTTCTGTTTAAGATTATACCTACCGAGTCTCAAAATTATGAATTGGCATTAGGTATAACCACAAATCATCCTAAGTGCAGAGCTTATAAAAAATAAAAAGGACCAGTGAAAGCTCTTTACTTTGATTTATGCATATGGCACTTTGCTTATAATTTGGATAAAAATTACTCAGTTGAAAATTTTGAGATCGAAATACATACATTTTTTACTAAATAGTTTTAAATAAACAACAAACAAAAATGACTTTTGTAGTAAAATGCGCTTAAGAAATGAACACTGGCTTTATTTGATTAACTTCGCTGAAGCTCATCCAGAAATAAAAAGATCCAAATAAACAGCCAAAGATGCTAGAACTAGTAACGCTGTAAAAGTGGGCGAAAACGGCAGTAAGTTTTCGGCTGATGACGTTGCGACTTGCGTTGCGGTGTTTAACTTCAGTGGCGTACCCAGGGGGTTGGGGGCTGCTGCCCCCCTAAACTAACATCCTAGACACACAACAATTAAAAAATGGCACTACTAATTGAACAATACACCTAATTGCGTAATTCCTGAGACACTCCTACAGACTACTACTGAGACAAAATCCTGGGTGCGCCTCTGTTTAACTTACTTACTAAGTGGCGGCTCGCCAGGGGCGGCAAGGTCGGCAGTGCCGACCCAACAAAATAGAAAAATAGGCAGTAATGAATCTCTTATTCAATATTTTTAATTTTAACTATTTTTTAAAACTAATGGTTCAATTATTTAGCTTTTAATTCAACTGTTTATTTCTATTTACAAACTTATTTACTCTTTCACCGGTCGGTCATCTCCATATTAGGCAATGACTACGGCCGAACGTAATAATAGCAGGTCTTCTCACAGATAGGAAACGGCCACTGAGGCAAGCCGTCGAGAAAAGCTACCGAAACAGTCAACCAAACATACAATAGTAATACAATTAAAAGATTTAACACAGGGTTTCAAATGTGCTCTGCGGAAGACTTGGTTTTGCCGCATGTTGCCGATTTGTGCACTTTTTCATCCATGGAAAATTTATTTGGGTCTTGATACAATACAATCAAGTTAATAAAACTTCTTTGTGCTTGTAGAATAATGGCAAATATTAATTTACTTACAATTTAATACGTAGTGTATATTATTGAATGTTTTATTGTGATGTGGTTTAGATTTTTAATGTTTATTTTCTTAAAATTATATTTTCAACGGTCAAAAGAACCAGGATGATGCGATATTGGCAACTGCGGAAAAGCGTTTTGATGAGGGTGAAGAGTGACACTCTGACAGTAGGGACTGGGTGAATTGATTAGTAGTAGAGTGTTTGTGTGCGCATCAGATCAATCCAAATCCAAAATCCAAATCCCCCCACTCTTCACCCCACCAAAATCCCCCCACTCTTCACCCCACCAAAATCCCCCCACTCTTCACCCTATCAAAATCCCCCCACTCTTCACCCCACCAAAATCCCCCCACTCTTCACCCCACCAAAATCCCCCTACTCTTCACACTACCAAAATCCCCCCACTCTTCACACTACCAAAATCCCCCCACTCTTCACCCCACCAAAATCCCCCCACTCTTCACACCACTCCTCTCCCCTCTCCGCTCCCCTCTCCTCTCCCCTCTCCGCTCCCCTCTCCTCTCCCCTCTCCTCTCAGGAGCTTAAAACCATTCCACAACACGCACTCTTCACACTACCAAATCCTACCACTCTTATATCAAATCCATTCCTCCTACCCCCCACACCACTTTAATTCTCAATATTTACAGTATTTAACACAATTCACAACGATGTCTGTAGCAGTCCCTATTGATTATTCATGGGACACAGAACATTGCGAAAGCTATAATCCACAAGACTACATACAAAATAATTTAATTTTACGAAAACCTCCACCTAATCTATCTAAGAGTGCTAAAAAAATTTCGAACTGAACAGAGAAAGAAAGTTCAAGAATTGGAAGCAGAAAACTATGTCTTGCCCAACAGCAAATGTAATGTTTAGTCATGTAAGCGGAAAGAAAACCTTGATAGATTTTACTACAGAAGAACTAGAAATGTTACCTTTGGAATATCTAATTAATTATGCAGATCCTTTGGAACTCTTGGATGTATGGGGAAAATTACCAATGTCTTATAAATCAAGTTTTGATCTTCAAATTAAATTGCCATGTTTTTTTCATTATAATCGTCCTGACTGGAGCACACAATTCGATGGTCCTCCTGTATCCCAGAAATCATGTTTCGTGTGCTATAGAAACATAAAGTAGACTAATGTAGATAAACTCACTGTTATTTTTGTTCAAAAGTAAACCTGTATTTTAATATATGTTTTATAAATGTCAAACAAATAATTAGAAGTATTATTCATTAATCCATGGATTTACAGCATCCCACCACCACCAAATCCCCCCACTCAAAATCGTTAAACATCATTACGCAAAGCTTCACTCATTTCATCGTATTACAACGCGTTACTTAAAAGGGTAAGTGCGGTTAAAACGCAAGTGTGCTGTTAAAACGCAAGTGTACTAATTCGAACAATACACAGGTCAATACAGACCCCATATGTAGAGCGGTAGACCCGCCCAAAACAACAAATTTTTTATTTGTGGCTTCACTATTGGAGTTATATTCTTAAAAGTGGGTGGGTTGGAATGTACACACCAAAGTATATCTCCTAACACTCCGTGCGCATGTCTAGCAAGCTCGGTGTGCGCGTGGTACGCATTTTGGTCTACTGCGCATATAAAAAAAATGGCGGCTCAAAAAAAAATGGCGGATTTAAAAAAAAAAAAAAAAAAATGGCGGATAAAAAAAATAAAAAAATAAAAAAAAAATGGCGGCTCAAAAAAAAAAAATGGCGGCTCAAAAAAAAAACAAAAAAAAAATGGCGGCACAAAAAAAAAAATGGCGGCTCAAAAAAAAAAAACACTTTTTTATATTTTTCGTTTTTTTACAACTGCGCAATAGAGATGCGCATGGGCATGCCCCGCCCAGACGGATTCTCTTTATATTCTCTCTTCGCTTCTCGTTCTGCAGTCGCACCTGGACAGTTGTGCTTTCTCCTTGTTAGCTATATATCCTCAGCGGTTAGTTAGCGTTGATATTATATTAATTGTTTAGTTTGCAAAAACAGTATTGTGCAGTGTTGTGAAACCAGTTAAAATATTCCAAGAATTTTTACAAAAGAACTGTTTTTCTGCGTTCTCAAGATGTATCAGTGCAGTGAATGCAACAAGA
Organism: Philopedon plagiatum; assembly: GCA_963971165.1. NCBI lineage: Eukaryota > Metazoa > Arthropoda > Insecta > Coleoptera > Curculionidae > Philopedon > Philopedon plagiatum. The sequence goes on from OZ020194.1 coordinate 45,450,663, forward strand.
GTTTTACTCATCAATCGAACGTGCATAGACATAAAAGAGAATCGTGTGCCATGAGACCATCTTGTTCGCGAGAAAAAAGGAAGGCTAATACCCAGGTATGTGATGTGTCCATGAAAAAAGCTAAAATAGAAGATATTAAAGAAGACAAACCTCCAATACCTAAACTTACTTTATCGCGATGTAAAGATTGTGACACTTGGTACGTGAAAAATAAACTTTCTGCCCATTTACGGTCAAACCTACATAAAAGTGCACTTAAAAGTGATGATAATGTAAAAATTTTAACTTCTGCGTTTAAAAATAGGATTGTGTCTTACATGTTGCAGCCATCGAAAAAGTATGTGGACATTGAAGAATTTTTTGATGAAGTACAACAAAAATTTGTAAGTTTACTTTCCGAACAGTTAGTTAAGCATAAAAGTGTTAAGATTAATGTAGAACTATTTGGACAATACATTTTACAAACCAAAGAGGCAATCGAAACTAAATCGTTTAACACAAAAAATAAGGTCATAACTTCAACAACAACAGATTTATCTGATATTTATAAACAATTTTTGTCTGAAATTAAAGAAAAGGTGTCAATATTCACAGAAAATGGATCAGGTTGGGCATTGGAAAAAATATTACATTTGGAGCTTAATATAAATAAATTTAATCCAATTAGAGCTTCATCGTATATACCATTACCAAAACAAATTGCAAATAAACGCGCTGTTATTAATATCAAAAATAATGATTCATATTGTTTTGCATGGAGTGTGATAAGTGCACTGTTTCCTGCTGAAACAAATGTTGACAGAACAAGTTCATACCCTAATTTCTTTGAGTATTTAAATTTTGAAGGAATAGAGTTTCCTGTAAAGTTGAAAGATATACATAAATTTGAAACGCTTAATCAAATATCTATAAATGTTTACGGTTTAGAGAGTGTTTATGAAGATAATAAATTCAAGTATGAAGTGGTTGGTCCTCTTCATTACACCAGTAAAAAACTTCCAGCGCATATAAATTTGTTGTTGATAAGTGAAGGTGAAAACAATCATTATTGTTGGATTAAGGACATGTCTAGATTAGTATCAGCACAAGTAAATAAAAATCATTTAAAAAAGTATTTTTGTGATGGTTGTTTAGTGTATTTTACATCAATGGAAAAATTAAAACAACATCAATCACATGATTGTAATCATTTGTTTACAAAAGTTCCAACTAATTACATTAAAATAAATAAGTACGGTCAGCATATACCAGAAAATATTTTACAGTTTGAAAATTTTCAAAAACAACTAAAAGTTCCATTTGTCATATATGCAGACTTTGAATGCTTTTTAAAACCTTTGCAGCATCAAGAACCGGGAAACGAACAGAATTCTTATACTTTAAATACATTTAAACACGAACCATACGCTTTTTGTTATTTCATTAAGTGCTCATATGATGATTCTTTGTCGGTATTAGATTCATATTTTGGTTTAGATGCAGCTGATGAATTTTGTAAACGAATTGAAGGTCATGTACATAGAATTTATAATGAACATCTTAAACCTGTAGTGAAAATGCTTCCTTTATCAGATGAGGAAGAGCTGGCTTATAAAAATAGCACAATTTGTCATATTTGTAACGAAAAACTTGAAGAAAATGAAAAAGTAAGGGATCACGATCATTTAACTGGTAAATTTCGAAATGCAGCTCACAGTATCTGCAATCTAAATTTTAAAATTCCAAATTTTATACCTATCTTTTTCCATAATTTAACTGGTTATGATAGTCATTTATTTGTTAAACAATTGTGCTGTGAAGAAGATAATATTGATGTACTTGCACAAACCAAAGAAAAATATATTTCATTTTCAAAATCCATATTGGTTGACAAAGTAAAAGACAAGGATAATAAAGAAAAAAATCTGTTTATTAAAATGAGATTTTTAGATTCATTCCGTTTCGTTGGTTCCTCCTTGGAAAAGCTTGGTGAAAGCTTGGAACCAAATCAATGTATAGAAATAAAAAAATATTTTCAGGATCCTAACCAGTTCAATGAAATTCGTAAAAAAGGTGTTTATCCCTATTCCTATGTTGATTCTTTCGAAAAATTACATGAAAATCAACTCCCAGCTATTGAACATTTTTATGATAAACTTAAAGATGAGCCTATGTGTCCATCGGATTACAATAGAGCAATTACTATTTGGAATTTATTTAATTGTCAAAATCTTATGGATTATACCAAAATTTATTTATTGTCAGATGTTCTCATATTAACAGATTTCTTTGAAGCTTTTCGAAATATATCTTTAAATAACTTTAAGCTAGATCCTGCACAGTATTACACATTACCAGGTTTAAGTTGGGATTCAATGTTAAAAATGACTGATGTTAAATTAGAATTATTAACGGATATAGATATGATACATTTTTTTAAAAATAGTATAAGAGGTGGTGTCTGTCATTGCAGCGTTCGAAAAGCTGAAGCTAATAATCAATTCTTGGAAAATTATGATACAAGCAAACCAAATTCATTTATAATGTATTTGGATGCCACTAACTTGTATGGACATAGTATGAGTCAATGTCTCCCCGTAAGTGATTTTTCTTGGTTGAACGATGAAGAAATTGAAGCCCTTGATGTGATGTCTATATCTGATGATGCTGAATTCGGGTATGTTTTGGAAGTAGATTTAAACTATCCTCAAAATTTACATGTAAAACACAACGAATTACCTTTTTTGGCTGAAAATATTTGTGCACCAGGTTCAAAACAAAAGAAATTAATATGTAATTTAAACCATAAAGAAAAATATGTTATTCATTACCGAAATCTGAAGCAGGTGCTTCAAAATGGATTAAAATTAACTAAAATTCATACGTCGGGTTGCACAAACAATTTAATCACGAATTAAACTAATAAGACGCTTGTAATGTGACGGCACTTATGCTAACGTCATTGCCAAATATGACTCTAAACGTCAATTAAATTTACTACTTGATTAAAAGTGTTGTGCAACCCGCTGTTAGAGTTATTAAATTTAAACAAGCTGCATTTCTTAAACCATACATCGATTTAAATACCGAAATGAGGAACAAATCTAAAAATAAGTTGGAAAAGGATACTTATAAATTATTTAATAATGCCATTTACGGTAAATCTTTAGAAAACATTGACAAGCGAGTTGACATTAGATTAATCACACACTGGGAGAATATTGGTAAAAAACAAGGAGCGCAGACATTGATTGCTAAACCAAATTTTAAAAATCGTTTGGTCTTTAATGAAAACTTGGTTGCGATACAAATGGAAAGAGTAAAAGTGACTTACAATAAACCTGTTTATGTTGGCTTCACAGTCTTGGAATTATCAAAAACCGTTTTATATGATTTTTATTATGACTATATTAAAAGCAAGTATGGAGACGAAGCAATTTTGTTATACACGGATACAGACAGTTTGATCTTGCAAGTAGAGACTGAAAGCTTTTATCAAGATATGCAGGAAAATTTAGAGAAATTTGACACTTCTAATTACAATGAAAACAATATACATAATTTAACTAAGAATAAATCAGTATTAGGGCGAATGAAAGATGAGTTTGCGGGCAAACCAATTTCAAGTTTTTATGGGACGGGGGCTAAAGGTTACTGTGTAAATTTAGAAGAGAAATCTGAAAAAAAGGCAAAGGGAGTTAAAAAATATGTTATAGAAAATTCCATTACTAAACAAGATTATAAAGACGTAGTTGAAAATTCTGAGATCAAATTTAGAAAAATGAATATATTTCATTCAATTTTACATGACATGTTTACACAATTAAAAAATAAAGTTGCTTTGTCTCCAAAAGATGACAAACGCTATATAATTCCAGATTCTTTTAGAACTTTAGCTTGGGGGCACAAACATATAAGTATTTTGGAAGAGAAATCCAAGACTGATGATGATCAAGTTAATAATGTAATTGATATTCTAAAAGATTTAGTTCGTGACGAATATAAAACATAAGAACCCTGGAAAAATATTTTATTTTGAAAATGGCTCTGCTACCAGTAGGAGTTCTATTTCTATCAGCATTCGTTAACAATACTTTGTTCATACAAGTTGATCATAATGTTCGAGAAGCATTTATTTGTCTATCTGTTAATAATGTAAATAATGATAGTTGGCCTTCAACATGGAAAAGAATGAATATAAATAATGGTTTATTTACCCACAAAATAGATGATAATATTATAAATGATTCTACCATTGTACAGTCTAAGTTAAGATTATATTATTTCAATAAAACTTCAATAGTGACACAGGAATGGAATCAGTTGTATAGAAAATCTTGTATAGAAGAAGAATGTACTTCAAATGTGTGTGTAGTATTATTAAGTATATTGTTAGTAGTGTTTATATGTTCAATAGGATATATATTATTCAAAGTATATTTGTATTATAAATAAAATTCTATAACAAAACTTATATATAATAATAAAGGTTTTTATTGATAACAATGCCTATAATTATATAACAATTTTACGTTTGCTAATGCACAATGCCATGGATTCACATTTTTGTGAAAATAACATTCTGGAATTTTCTTAAATTTACTTAATTTTGGTTCTTGTCCAATGGGAATAGCGTATATGAAATCTTCATCCAAAAACTTTTTTAAGAAGTTTATTTTTTCATTCCCTTTCACGTAAATTTTGGGTGATTGGTAAACTTCTAACACATGCTTTAAAATATCATCAATTTCATTAAGTTCTATATTTCCAAAATTCCATTCCAATCCATGATACTCTTCGGCCCATTTAACCATTTTGAGATCGAGAGCAGATAACATATTTTTTTGAAATGGTGATTTAAACAGATAATTTGAGCAACGAATCCCATCATAAATCCCTAATTCTTTTGGAATGTATCCAAAGGAACTGTTATATCCTTGAATGTCGATAAAAAGTTCTGTCTTCACTTTGTGTTTATTGGGGATGCAAGAATTATCAAGATTACACAAGATGGTGGTAATGAAGTATTCCTAGCTGGTGATACCATAAATGAATTAGTGAACTTGGCAAATTTAATCAAATATCGTTTTGATATCGTAAAAAACCAGGAATTTTCCAAATATTACAATATTTTGGTTAGTGGAAAATGGCGATTTTTTAAAAAATGTATATGATGTTATTACACCTATGGAAAATAGTTTAAATGTTTGTTGTGTTTTAGAATTATTAAACTTTTACTCAGATTGTGTTGTGGAGGATGTAGAATCATTCGCATGTAATGAATTTGTAAAAAGTTGTATTGAAAATAAAAATTTATAAATATATTCTTCTTTTTATTCCTCCCACCTCCTAAATTAATATTTAAAGCTCTGAACTTACTTTAAGTCTGAACATTCTCCAACAAGATGTGGTTAGCATATACATCTCAACGAGTAGCATATAACCTAACAAGTGCTATAGAGAATCTATCACAACACTTTAGTAATTTAGAATTTGATGCTGCCCATGAAGCCGAGTATGGATTCGAAAGATTCTATACGTATGAGGAATGTATGGATATTGCTAGAAAATATGAAAAAGCAGCAGAAGCCTGTAACATATATTTACATACTTCTGATTTAAAGTCTTTTCTGTACACGATGAAAGAAATGGGATTTGAGGAGCATTTGGATGAAGTAAAGAAGTTTTTGTCACCTGAAATTATTCAAGAATTCAACCTAATTTATAAGAAATAAAAAACTTTAATATATTTATTTGTTTTATTCAATCATTAAATAATTATTATATAAATTGTATACATTAGTAAGTGCACATATACATGGTGATTTAGAATGATAAAAACAATGAGCTTCTCCTTCTTGTAACGATGGATTTTCATCAAGTTCCATGACTGGTTTTAATGAATATTTTCGAATGTATTCGGATTTCTCTCTCCCTTTCACATAAACTTGATCCGCCTTTTCTGTTAGATTCTTGATTATTTCAGAAAATTTGTGAATTGGTGTATATCCTTCATTCCAAGGAATACAGTGATGATTTTTCATTAACCATACAGCTTGTTTATGTAAGTCAGGTGGTAGGTATTTTATATCAAATGGTGATTTAAAGATATAGTGGCATATTTTGTGTCCATCATAGGCAGCCAACTCTTTGGGAATAAACTTCTTATTTTCTATGTTAAATCCTTGCACATCGACAATTAATAACCTCATAATTTCAAAAGTGAGAATTGTTTAATCATAGATTTCTTGTCAGAATATTCTTGTAGTTGTTGTTTTAATTTTTTCAGCTCTTCTAAAAAGTAGGATACTCGAAGTTCTAGATCTTCACCCATAATGGTAGGAAAGAATAGTAGAGCATTGATTTTATATAGTTTAGCGCTTTAAAGTTGTCTAACATTTTTGGTTAATGGATTGTAGCTAAATACTTTGTCATGCATAATGAGACAATAGGCAGATATTTTGTCTTTAAGATCATCATGTAATTCAAACTCAACTCTCATAACAATAGGTCCGGATTCAATTGTTTCTTTCTGATGTGAACAATCGATATATACGATAGGAGCATAAGTATTAAATTCCTTTGGAGAAAAAATGGGTTCAGGTGTTATTCCATAGTAAGTTTTTTGAAATTGTGAAAACATTTCATATAATGATGCAAATTTATTTTTAGCAAAGTCTAAAAATAGATCGTTGTAGGGATATCTCTCAGAGTTTAAAAACACTTTAATGTTTCGTAATTTAACGTTGGAAAATAAAGACATGTCAGTTGTTGATTTATCCCTTAAGTCTTTTTGAAAAGCAATTGCTACATGACGTGGGGTATTAACTTTCGTAGATGTTTTGACAGGCCAGTTATGACGATTAGTTTTTAATAATTCTGGGTATTCGATGAGTTCCCAACTCCGGAAATCAATTATTATATCAGTATTCTTATTAATTATTTTAGATAATGCTAATTCTTGAGGAATAGCTACTGAAATGTGAGGTATATTCCAAGTTAGCTTAGTAAGCTCAATTTTTGGATTTTCATCTGCAGTATTAATTGTTGCATTTTTGTCTGAATTATCTCGTACTAAAATAAGTTCTTGTTTGGCATTTAAAATAATTTTTTTGTAGTCTTCAAAAAACCCCATTAAGAATTTAAGCGGAATGCAAACATTAAATAATCCTGTTGTTGCGTCAACAACTTGTGAAGATTCCATAGGAAACCAACCTGCGTTTTTAAGTCTATTACATTCATTTTTATTATACGACATGTATCCCTTTATTGTCGAAGTTAACCCAACATCTCTAACTGAATCTATTGTAACACCGTTTAGTTGATAACGCATTTCTTTAAAAAGGAATGCAATCCCATTGTTTATCAATTTTAATGTATTTGAGATAGTATTATTATCTTTTGTTAGTTTACCCTCTATGTAAAGAAAGCTTTCGGAAGGAAGCGTATACTTGTCTACTTCATGAACAGGTATTATAATTTCATCATTATTTCCCAATTTTGTAGGTAGGTATGGTTCATAACCATGAACTTCGGAATGCACAATTGAATTATCGATGAAAAGACCTTCTGCTACGTTAAGGATATCCATTATACTAAAACCTTTAAACCTAGAGATTTCAAAAAGCTTATATTTTCAGGTGTTATCCCTTGTGTGTTTCTCTTTCTACTAATCTTTGGTTTACGATGTTTAGTCTTCTTATAGTTTTTATTAATTTTTGTGGGTAAATTGAAGGTTTTTCTATTATAAAGGATAACCATTATACTTCTTTTATATGCAACCTTATAGTTACAGTTTCGTTTCGAAAATCAACAATATTTAAATCTTGGTCTATTACCTTTATTGTTATTTTATCTATTACTTTTACTGTAACAGGAAAATAAATAATATTTTGGGGACTTTCTATTATTTTAAATCCAGGGCTAACATTAGGGAAAAACTGATGAATAATGTGTACTGGCTTTCCGTTCAGATAGGAACCTTCTGCGATACTGCAGTCTATGCATAAAGAATTAACTTTTATAATCTCTGCTGGATTTTGCGATGTTCTTGGAACTCCATCACCAGATACAATGCCCTTATTAAAACCCAAAAGTTTTCCTATTGTTCCATCTTTAAAAATAATATCTGTAGTAGACTTTATTGTTGATTTTAATGTGTTGTTATTTGCATAGAGGTGAAATGAAATATTTCTTTTTTGGAATTCAGTCTGTAAATATTTATTAACATCGTCCATTTCATAACTTCCCGTAGGAATTGTTAAAAATTCATTATTTTTTCCAAAATATACTTTACTATTACTTTTATCAATATTTGGTATTGCATTAAAAGTTTCAAAGTTGGTAAGTCCGACAACGTAGGAAGTGTTAGGATCTAAGTAAATAGGTGGATGGAAATCTGCTTGAAGTATAGCTGAATTTGCGGAAAGAGCTATAGTAAACGACATGATGGTCGTAATAAGAATAAAATGGAAACACAATTACACATTATTATAAATAAACTGTAATGATAACTGTCCACAAGTTGAGGTATTAAAAGATTGATATTTATCATAGTTATATTTAATATTGTTGTTGCTACCATCGCTATAGAAATAAGTTATAACTTCATTTGGCGGTCGTAAATTTCCAAAACTATCGAAGTAAATTATGTTATTATTATTTTTAACATACGCTGTCCAGTGAGTGCCTTCCCCCATATCGTCATCTAAATTTATAATACCTGTTTCATATTTTTTTATTTTTTTGGGTAACTTATTTCTCATAAAGACACCTCTAAAATGTGGCAACTTTAATAATTTGACATACTTTAATAAATCTATATTTGTCAAAGGTCGGCGAGGTAACAAATTTAACAGTTTTTTGAATATGGTTTTAAATATAGACCACACCCTTTCTTATATGGTTTTAAATAAAGACCATTTCCAATTGATATTTTTTCCATTTCTTTGTTGTGTCTTGTTTGTTCTTCTAACTTCTTCTGTGCATTTTTGGCAGAATTTACTGCTTGTGCAATGCCAGCAGCGCCTCCGCTTAGGGCTCCTAGAGCAGATAAACCAGCAAAAATAGGTATTAAAGGTAAAATTCCACCAGTTTTTGGAATTGGAATAATTCTTTGTTTAGGTTCTTTTATTTTTAATTTTTTAATCGACGATAAAGCTGTGCTGACAGCTTTTCTTATATTAGCAAACTTTTTTCCAACCAGCTCTTCACGTGCTTTTCTTACACCTTGGTGAAAGGATATTTGACCTCCTTTCTTGCGTTTATGACTTCTTTTTCTTATTCCCATACCGAGTTTTGTTTTTGCTTTCATGATTCCGGCCACAGCCAAGGATGACAGTTTTTCGTTTAGATTTGAATCTGAAGCTTTAAATCTATTAAATGCCTTTTTAGCTAATACTTTATCTGCCTCGTTTCTGTTTTTTAAATCGGAATATTTCGAATATGCTATATCGTGCTCTTTGCAAGCTTCGTCTAATAAATTAATTCCCTTATCACCTCGAGCAAGCCTTTTATTTAACTTTGTACCAGGCCCACAAAAGTTATAAGAAGGAATATGGAGCTCTACTGGTAATTTATTAATAAGAGTATTTAATAAACCACTACCTGTTCTCTGTCCTTCCACGCAGTGAATGACATTATTATGTCTAATCATTATATATAAATGATTCAAAAACGCAAATAACCTTACTTAAATAGCGATGTTCAAACAATGAAGATCAAAAAACAAGATTTTTCTTTACCGATAAAAAATTTTGATTTATGTCATGATAATTATCGAAAACATGGACAATTATTTGGTGGAAACTGTAAAAGATGTTTAATAGTAGGACCATCGGGTTGTGGGAAGACAAATGTTATGATTTCTCTTATAACACACCCTAATGGATTAAGATTTGAAAACATATATGTGTACTCAAAATCCTTATATCAATCAAAATATGAATATCTAAAAAGGCTTTCTGATCCACTAAAGTTTATTGGTTATTTTGAATCATCGAACGCTGAGGATATTGTTTCACCCACTGAAATAAAACCAAACTCACTGATTGTATTTGATGATATAGTATGCACTGATCAAAGTCTTATGAGGGATTATTTTTGTTTCGGACGTCATAAAAATACAGATTGTTTTTATTTGTGTCAAACATATTCATCAATCCCTAAACAACTTATACGTGATAATGCCAACCTCTTGGTAATTTTTCAACAGGATGCTACAAACTTGAAACATATATATGATGATCATGTAAATGGTGACATGAGCTTTCAAGAGTTTAAAAACTTGTGTTCAATGTGTTGGAAACATAAATATGACTTTGTCGTTATTGATAAAGACTGTGAATTTAATGGTGGCCGCTATAGAAAAGGATTTGATAATTTTATTTCCACTATATAACTCTCTGACACAACGATAATTTTCTAGTATACAACCTACCTTTTGTAAAGATGGACGAAAAACAGCGAAAGAGTTGGTAAAAACTAGACAAGCCGTTAGACAAAAGTATAAAGCTTTAAAATCAGATTTATCTGATAAAGAAATTCGTATGGAAAAAGAATTTAAACCAATAACTCAACCTTTGCATGAATTAATTCAGACAATTAAAACAGAACCGTTCATTAAAAAAGAAGTATATTCACCACAATTAGTTTCGACCCCAAAATTTCAATTTCCTACGCCAGAGGTCAATCAAAGGAAATCAAATGCATATAGTAAATATCTTTCAACACACATGCCCTCACTTTTAGGAGATGAAGAAGTATTTTTTGACGATTCGCAACAGTTAGGAGAATCAAGCCCTGAAACAACAATTGAACCAACTATAGGTGAGTTGCGACAAGATGTTTTAGAATTAACAAGGACACCTGCTTATGAAGAATATTTGGAAGCATATCATTCACTTCTAAGACCTTTCGTGGATGGGCTAATAAAAGACACGGAAGGCAAATTTGATAACAAATATGGGTTTAGCCATGATGTTGATGCAGATAAATATAAGATTGCTAATTCTGTGGTGGATTTCATAGGAAAAGATTTTAAAGTTGAAGGAGTTAGGTATGAGGGAACACCTGGATTGTATGAGCTTCTTTTTAAAAAAGAACCTGTTGGTTATACATCAAATGATATGGAAAATTATATGGATGTTTTGAATAGGACAAATGCATATAGACGAAATTTTGATCCTAATAGTCAAATTCAAGGTTCGACCGACATTAAATACTTGACAATAGTTAAACCTTACTTATTACAAAAAGGTATATTAAAACGTGGACACAACAGAGACAGGTTATCGTGCAATACTACCAAGTACTTCGCGTTTGTTACCTCCACAAAGACCGCGTTCTACAAGAAATCTGTCTACAAAAAGTGGAAAGGGGGGAGCTATGTTAAATTTATCAAAAAAGAAATTAGATTACGTTTATTATGACGATCCAAACGAAATCATAGATAGATTGAAATTGTTGATGTCATCGCAAATGGCTGGACATACTGGTCATCAAAATGAAATAATCTCTATTTTAGAAGAACTAAGAGAAGCAAAAATAATTAAATAAATACTAATTCTCACATGTTTATTCCTTATTCTACCGCTGGCAACAACCATGTCTATTGACAAGTTTGGTTCCCACATATTTGGCAAAGATAATAAAGAACATAACATTATAAAACTTGTTGACCTTAGTGCTGTTAAACTATATTATAATTTGGTATTACCTTTTATGGGAAATTACTCTCTGTCCGATAGAGTTTACCATTTATTCCAAGACAAACGAATTACATATGTTTTTCCTATGGAATCTGCTACTATAATTTCTGGAGAATACCCGAAAAAATATGTTTTTTTAAAAATTAATGGAAAAAAGATCACTGACCCTGTAGGTATTCGGTTAAAAAAAGGGGATGTTCTTTCTTTTCATCGTCCTGAAAATAGCCATTTAGAAGATTTTTATGGTGAATTGTTAATAAAATGTCCTGTAGAAGTAACAAACTAAACATTTAGAAGTCATGAGTAAACAAACCAACATCAAGGAAGATCTAGTCAACGAGTTACATAAACCTGCTAGAAAAAATTTTAGACGACGACGGGTTATTATTAAAAATTTAAACGATTTATGGCAAGCAGATTTGGTGGAAATGATACCTTATGCAAAACTAAATAAAGGATATAGATATATTTTAGTTGTTATAAACACATTTTCCAAATATGTTTGGGTTCAACCTGTTAAAAGAAAAACTGCTGAGGAAGTAACTTTAGCTATGGAAAAAATTTTAAAGCTTGCGAAAACGCCTCCAACTAACATACATACAGATCAAGGAAGAGAATTTTTCAACAAAAACTTTAATAAATTAATGGAAAAATATAACATTAATCACTACAGTACATTTTCCACAGTCAAAGCAAGTATTGTTGAAAGGGTCAACAGAACTTTAAAAACTCTCATGTGGAAACAGTTTAGCTTGCAAGGCAATTATAAATGGTTGGATATCCTAAATAATATTGTTTTTAAGTATAATACAACTAAACATAGAACAACAGGATTAAAACCTATTGATATAAATGAAGAAAATGAAAAAGATGTTCTAAAATCAACTTATAATAATATAAAAACAATTGACCCCAGAAAATCAAAATTTAAACAAGGGGATTATGTTAGGGTTAGTAAATACAGGGAGGCTTTTCAAAAGGGATATACACCAAACTGGTCAAATGAAATTTTTCAAATTAAAGAAATTAAATTAACCAACCAAAGAACATATTTGCTGGCAGATGACAAAAATGAAATAATTTTAGGTAGTTTTTATGAACCGGAGTTGCAGAAAGTCAAACATTCAAACGTGTATCTCGTGGAAAAGGTGCTAAGAAGAAAAGGAAACAAAGTTTATGTTAAATGGTTGGGAATGGATAAATCACACAATTCTTGGATATTAAAAAAAGATGTAATATAATAAAATAAAAAACTTTATATTTAACAACATGGTTTTGTTTACTTCTGATATATCTATATTAAATTCATGTCACTTATATACAACAATATCACTAGAGCTTGATCAGCACTGTCATTTTTCTTCACAAGAATCTTTTCCGTAGTCTCTTTTAAAACAATTGAGAAATAGAATCTTCTGCAAAGAGGACAGTGTGCGTTTGTTTTCGTCCACTCTGTTAAACACTTTATACAAAATTTGTGTGTGCACGAATTGGGTGTGCAAATTTCTTCTCTTCTCATGGAATATAAACAAACAGGGCATCTGCTTCTGTCTTCTTGTTTAAGTTTTTTCACCGATTTTCTGCAACCAACCAGCTTTCGTTTTTGAATCATATTTCTAGCAAATAATGTTTCAGAAACCGTGTGCGTATAAATTTATAGATATTCCCCCACTCAAGTCAAGCCCACATGGTCGAGGTGGGAGGATATGAGCTTGAATTGGTTGTAATAAAACAAAAATTATTTAAAACGTTCATTGTATATTTTCTTCCTATAATTTTCATCCAAAACATCCTTTAGTAGGGTCTCAGCATATTGAAGTCTATTTTGAAAGCGGTATCTATCCAACACATACTGCTCATAATCATTCTGGCGTGCTGCTTTGTAAGCAAACTTCCATGCAAACAATACATGGATTTTATTCATATTTTCGTTAAATGTAACCTTCTTCATAGTGTTTCTCTAAAATCACAAGCTTTATTCCCTCCTTTTATATCGCAGCACCGAAGTGTGTGTTCCAGCAATGTAAAACTATTATACAATTATAAGAATTGTTCTAAAGTTGTTTTTTCAATTTTATGGTTTGTGATTTTCTGCACATCCGGTTTGTTACACATTACACAGACGTCTGATAAAATAATCATATGTAGAACTTGCTCACACACTTTACATTTAATTTCATCTTTACAACAATCCATGGCACGCTTATAATGGGTGTTAACATGTATGTGTTTACCACGTGGTTGTTCTATGGCTAATAAAAAGTAACACTCGTGACACAGACTGTACATGCCACCTGCCATGGATGTGATTAATATGTATGATTGCATTAAGCACACTTCACGTTTTAAATAGTTCTCTTTCACAGCTTCTGAAGCGTTAATTTTTTTAATTTTCACTAACCCTTCTTCTCCACAACCACTTCCCAGAACTTCTTCCTCGGTGCCGGAGTCATCTTCATCTTCATCCTCATCACCGTAATTGTAGCGGTCAGCATCCACAAGAGTATTAAGTCTATCCTCGGCTATACAACCAGTAGTTTTTTGAAAATAAATTTTTTCTTCCTTATGAATGGATTCCATTTCTTCCCGTTGCGCATTTAATGGAGTACCATTATAAATATACAATTTTGATTGTAAATCCATTGTTTACTTTATTCTGACTTTAGTATGACCCTGTATTACTTCAGAACTAATATCGTTTAACTGAAATTTTCAACCTTTTATGCTACAACCCCTTCTCTCCTATCCCTGCTAGTTTGGAGTGGGAAATTAGAACACACCTTGCTGGAAGGGGGTCAACCAATCCGGTTCTTGGAGGCGGGGCTTAGGTGGGGTGTCGACTAATGTAGTGTGAAGAGTGCGTGTTGTGGAATGGTTTTGAAAGCTCATTTTGGAAGCTCCTGAGAGGAGAGGGGAGAGGAGAGGGGAGCGGAGAGGGGAGAGGAGTGGTGTGAAGAGTGGCGGGATTTTGGTGGGGTGAAGAGTGGGGGGATTTTGGTAGTGTGAAGAGTGGGGGATTTTGGTAGTGTGAAGAGTGGGGGGATTTTGGTAGTGTGAAGAGTGGGGGGATTTTGGTGGGGTGAAGAGTGGGGGGATTTTGGTGGGGTGAAGAGTGGGGGGATTTTGGTGGGGTGAAGAGTGGGGGGATTTTGGTGGGGTGAAGAGTGGGGGGATTTTGATAGGGTGAAGAGTGGGGGGATTTTGGATTTGGATTGGTGAAGAGTGGGGGGAATTGGATTTTGGATTTGGATTGATCTGATGCGCACACAAACACTCTACTATTAGTATTGAATGATTACTGTCTTTCGCAAATTTTAGGCCTACTTTCAGTACCATTTTCGGCATTTTCCTTAGTACTTGATTAAGTGCCTAAGTAAATTAGATATTGTGTCTTGGGCTGTGCCGTACTTTGTGTACCTTTCACTTTAAACATTTTAAGTTATTTTTTGCCGGCTCGAAAAATTTGGTAAAGTAACAGCGTAAGTATTTAAAAAATGGAGGGAAATGCTTTGGATGCAGCTCAAATTGTAAGTATTATCAAGAGTAAAGATATTGTCAATGAACTTTTATCTCAAGACTTTGCATTGTTTTATTAAGGTCAACGTAATCTTAATTTAAGATCACATCTTTTGATTACATTATAGGTATGTAGCTAAAATGCAAAAAAAACTAAAATAAAAAAAACACAAAATTCATAAACAAAAATTTTAAAAACTTAGGCCTTAAAAACCTATAGCTCCTATGATGACACATATGAAAAAAATATTATATATTCTTTCATACTTTCTGAGGGGCAAAAACACAGTAAATCCTCGAGTTTGTCAGATTAAAATTTTGCCGACCCTGTTGAAAAACGCACGAGCCGCCACTTAGGTCGCAGCTGTGTTATAGTATAAGCTGTACTTAGGTGGTACTAGTTCTAGAAGGGCTTTGGATTGTATATGGAAAAACTGAAAAACTTGAACTCAGGTAGAGGATAAAAAAATACTTTTGAACATGATCTTTGAACCAAGGGTACTGCAAATCTAAGTTTACTACCCTTGCTTTGAACATTAAATATAACCAAACTTTTCTTTCTATCCAAAACTTCTAGTTATGAAATTAAAAATCCCTAGAATTTTCGCAAATGTTTTTAGCTCCGATAGTTACCCCTTTGGCGAGTTCCGAAAATACCCGATCAGTAGTCTACAATTAAATAGAGTTACAAATTTTCTTTAGTAGAAAACGCTAATAGATTTCTATAGTCTTAGAAAGCAATAGTGCGGGCGAACTCCATAACATCGTAGAGATAGACATAGAGAGGAAATAAGATAGAAAGAAATATTCTTTCTATCTCCAGTTCCTACTCTCTACGTTTCTTTCCAAAACACTTCGGGTTAAATCGGCAGTAGAAAATAGCGTATTATTGAACCTAAAAACATTCAGTCCTTCCTAGTGAAATTTTAGGGAATTTTAAATTTCACCCTTTTGACATGTGTATTTCTAACCTGTGTTTTTGTTTTGGGAGTAATAAAAAACGCATAATATGGGATATTGTTTAAGATTATCAACTATAACTTTCCACTGTCAGGACGTAGTTTTAAATTCTCGTTTTTTAATATTTAAATCAGATAGAGTCAGATCGACAAATGGTAAAAAATTAACAATTCAAATTAGGGCAAGTGACACTTTCAAAATAGCAGGCGCGGCCCGTGAAATTTCAAAGTTGCATATCTCTGTTGCTACTTATGGGACCCATACCAAATTCAGGTTTTTTAATAGTGAGCCTACTAGGAATGTTTTGGTAAAGAAAAAAAATATTTTGCAATTTGCGAAAAAAAGTTGATTTTTTGAATTGACCCACCTGGGTAAAAAATTAACACGCTTAGATATTGTATGTATTCTTATTTCTAAACAAATTTTACATCATTTTGTCGACAATTCTTAAATTTTAAGAGAAAAAAAATGTGTTAGTAGAAAGTTATAGTCATTTGAATTTTTTCAACCGAAAAATAATTTAAATTTTCGGTTGCAAAAAATTCAAATGACTATAACTTTCTACTAACACATTTTTTTCTCTTAAAATTTAAGAATTGTCGACAAAATGATGTAAAATTTGTTTAGAAAAAATAATAAAGAAAATATCTAAGCGTGGTAATTTTTTACCCAGGTGGGTCAATTCAAAAAATCAACTTTTTTTCGCAAATTGCAAAATATTTTTTTTCTTTACCAAAACATTCCTAGTAGGCTCACTATTAAAAAACCTGAATTTGGTATGGGTCCCATAAGTGGCAACAGAGATATGCAACTTTGAAATTTCACGGGCCGCGCCTGCAAAACAGACCTAATTTTTGGAAAGTATTTGTTCAGAATTCATAAAAACAAACCTTTCGTTTAATGGTAATCCTAACTCTGAGCTATCTATATAAATGCAACAATTTTTCAGGCGGTTTATTCAGTAGTATCACACAAATTATTACCTGCCAATATTTTTTAATGGTAAGCCCCTGTAACGTGTTTATTATCATTAAAGAAAATTGAATCACGCTGATTATCATTATCAATAAACATGCAACTTCGAAAATTGCAAACGCAACAAAATCAAATCGCATAACCTTAAAACCACATATATAATACGAACAGTCAATCACGTGGAAAAAACAAAGAAAAACTTATACAAAGAGTATGCTACAGACAGAGATAGTAAAACAGCAAGAGCTTAACAACTCTTTCTATTTTTCCTATTTCCGACTGTTCCTTGAGACGAGTTACGTTGGGTTTCCAGCAGGGTGGTTCGTAGAAACCCCTCCGTATGAACTTGCTAATACACTGCCAATGAAACTATACAGGTAACCTCAAACAGATATATTAGGACAAGTGATACAAATATACCGCCGCTAACGTGCGTGAAGACGTCTAACAATATACTGTATATCCTAACACAGGTTCTTACAGTATTTATATTATTTTATTAGATAAAATGTTAACTAAATGCTTCATAGCAAAAGATAACTTACGGTGAAATAGATAATGTTTTAACATTATTCATGTAAGAGATATAATAACTGATAAAATGTGAAATAATATATATGCAGAGAAATAATAAAAGATAATGGTCGGTAAAACTCTTGTTATGCACTTATTACTTATTTATCATTTTACGCAGTGTAATAGATAAGAACCTAAATAAAGTCTTTCTAGGCATTTACCAGTCTTTATCTTTATAGCTACACTTCACCAGTGGCGTAACACGTAACTCCTCCCTTCTTAGGAAAAGACCTACGGCTGCTCTAGTTGAGTAGGGCTTTCAGCTTCTGTCTTCTTTCTTCTTGACAACTTTATAAAAGGATAAGGGTAGTTGATGCGATAGTAGCAACGAACTCCAAAATATGTCATTAAGCAGATAATGACACAAATTAGTAGGATGATCCATAACCAAGAACTGTGAAGAGTTTCTCTATTTTCGGAGAGAACCAATTTGCTTTGGTGATTCATGACTGAAGTTATATGTTTTATTTCTTCAAGGTCCATACTCTTTATATTTAGTGGAGTGGGATGCTCTTTAAGCAGAGACATATCTAGTGATGGCAGTTGAACAACTGTTGCTGGTAACATGGTTTCAGCTGTAGAATAGAATATCTCCATATCAATAATTACATGGCAGCTTTCTGGTATAGAAATTAGATAGCTACCCGGATGCAACTCACTGTGTTTTTCCACTTGGCAAACTTCTGTTATTGGTGCATTGCTTGGAGTGGTAAACAATACATTTTGAGGGGTCACTTGATTGGCTGTAGGAGTGTTTAATCTTATCAAGAGAGTGCTGCAATTGGTGGCTTCGTTCTTTATAACGATGCTGACAACGCAATCTTCATTGGCTTCTAAATGGTCTTTACAGTAGAAGGTGTCTTCTATTTGCTCACAAAGGTCTTCTTCATATTGGAAGTTTCCAGTTTTCTCATTAAGGATAAGGTATGGTTTTGGTGGTGAGATAATTTTATTTTGAATGGGTACTGGATATATAAAATAGGATTTGAATTGTAAAGGGTGTAAAAATTGGAAAGTGGATCAAGAAAATTATTCTCTCTTTATCAAAAGTAAGTTGAATTCCCAAAAATTTATAATAACTTGTTTATTATTAAAATCTACCAACTGATTTTTATTATAAAAAGAGTTCATTTTCGTTATCATTGACTCTAAATTATGTAGTGAAAGGAACATTGGATGCACCCTGTTTAGATAGACTAAATTGATAGACTAAATTGATTTGACTTAAATTATTTTCCAGACTAATCAGAGAATTAATTATTAAATGTAGTGCATTAATAGCATTATTTTTTTCTTGATATTTTTCAATAAGATGCATTGTAGTTATTACATTAGATCTTATCTGAAAAAGACTTTGATTTGTTTTTAACATAAAATCTTTTGATATAGAAATTTGTTCGTTAATTTTTTCTTGAATCATATGATCATTTTTATTTAGATGGTTTAGTACAGAATTTATTCTTTTACCGTCTTCATGATCAAGTGTTCCAAACAACCATTTAGATACAGTACCTCCAAAATTGATTAGACCACGTTTTTCCCTGATATTTGGATGAACGGCTTGAAGTAACCGCTCTATTTGGCTTATTAGTGACCAAGCTTGTCCAGCCAACTTATTTGACATTGTAGTGTCATTTTTATTTTCTGTAATAAAGGCTAATTGTAGTTTAAGATTGTTTTTTAGTTCCGTGAAATCAGTAATATTAATATAACTTACAAAAGTATGTTTGTTTGAAATTACTTTAGTATTACCTAAGAGAATTGGTAAAATTGGATTAGCTAATTGTTGGATAGAGGCCATAACAAAATTAATATAAATAAGGAGTAATGAGAAACGATATAGAATCTTCATTCTGAAACAAGGTAAATAAATATATTAATATTTTTTGCGCCTTTTTATATTATGCTTAGAATACTTAGATGTTGAGGTTTTTATTTTATTTTTTATTTGTGCTACAGGATCGACTTTAACATATTTCATTGCTAATTTATCACGAGTTTGTTGTTTGTGATAAACTTTATCATCAGGTTTAAGAGTTATAGGGGTTTTTCTTTTATCATTTGTCTTATTAAGTCTATCGTCTTTTTCAGTATTAAATTTTTCTTTAAGTTTTTCGTATGTTTCTTTTAATTTTCTTTTATGATCTGTGACATACTTTGAAACTATATCCCTTTCTTGGATATCAAAAGGATCTTTGGCACTAAAATGTCCTGTTACAATTTCAAATGGTGTAAAATTAGTTGACGAATGAATTGAGTTATTATAATGTAATATGGCATATCTTACTAAATTATCTAATGACTCTTTAGCATTTTGTTGAACTTTTGTTCTTATTTGTTCCAAAAGTGTGGAATGAAATCTCTCCACATAACCATTGGAGTTGGGGTTTTTAGGAGTAGTAAAATGAACTTGGACTTTATGTAATTTACAAAAGTCTAAAAATGAATTGTTATTAAATTCTATTCCATTGTCACAGACGATGACTTGTGGAATATCGTAGTGGGAAATAATGACCAATAATCCGTCTAGGATATTGACTGAATTAATTCCAGGTATGCTATATGCTTGTGCAAATTTTGAAAACGTATCAACTATTGTCAAATATTTTTCTTTAGAAATTGATAATGTATCCATATGTATTCTTTCAAATGGTTTAGTACCTAATGGTAATTTTTGAAACTCAAAAGTGTTAGGTTGCCTTTCGTATTTTGCCTTTTGACAAATATTACAATTATTTATGTAATTAGTTACGTCTTTATCTAAATTTGGCCAGTAATAATGTCTCTTTAAAGAATCAATAGTGGTAGTAATACCTCTGTGTCCGGTTTTATATACATGATGGTAATTCATTTTTTCTTTTTGTTCATTGTCTTTGATTATGTCGGTAAGTTTGTCTGAGCAAATTAATAGCTTAGAATGAATTCTTACTAGCTTGTCTTGTAGGTATTTTATAAAAAATCTTTCATGTTCCTTATCAGGAAAATAAAGATGGTAAGTAGTATTATTATTAAGGTTTGCAATAAATTCTTCTAAGTCATCATTTATGTGTCGTCTTCTTAAGTTTATAAAGAATCTTTGATTCTCAAAAACTTTTTCTCTAATACAAAGTGGTACTGGCGAAGTCTCAGATATTTTTATAATCATCTGATTCTTATAATAGTTAAGTGGTTTTTCTACATAAGGTAGAGATAAAATAGGCATTTCTTCTGCGGAATGCACAGTAGACACATGATTTTCATTTGTATCTAGAAATTGCTGTATTACGTCAACTGAATCTCCAATTTCATTAAATAGGGACTGAATTTCTGTGTTATCAGATGGATTTCTAGAAAGTGCATCAGCAACATTATTTTCTTTGCCCTTAATATAATCTATTTCGTAGTCAAATTCTGACAGAAGAAGTTTCCATCGGATAAGTTTTGAATTGGGTTCCTTAAGGTTATCTAGCCATTTCAAAGGTCGATGATCGGTATTAATTTTAAACTGTCTTCCAAAAAGGTAAGGCCTAAAATATTTTACTGCCCATACTATAGCAAGTAACTCCTTTTCTGTAACGGAATAGTTAACTTCGCTAGGATTTAAGGTTCTACTAGCACAACATACCGGTTTACCATTTTGACTTAAAACTGCACCTACTGCAAATTTACTTGCGTCAGTGGTTAAGAGAAATGTCTTTAAGAAATCTGGGTGAGCAAGGACTGGGTCATTGCATAGAATTGTTTTGCATGTTTCAAAGGCCTTAATAAAGTCTTCTGTATGTTCTACTTTCTTTCCTTTCCTTAGACAAAGTGTTAAAGGTTTTGTTATTTTTGCTAAATTATTTATAAATTTTCTATAAAATCCAATCATTCCTAAGAAACTTTTAATCTGCTTATGAGTTTTAGGTAACGGAAATTTAAGGATTGCGTCAATTTTCTTAGAATTGGGTTGAATACCTTCCGGTGTCACTATATGACCTAAAAATTCAGTTTCTCGTTTTAAAAATTCACTTTTGTCTAACTGAACTTTTAAATTATATTTTTCAAATGCTTTAAATATTTTCCTGAGATTCTGGATATGTTCATCTAAAGTTGTTGAGAATATGATAACATCGTCCATATATACTAAACATATCTGATTAACGTATTCCTTTAATACTTCATTTATCATTCTCTGAAATGTTGCCGGAGCATTTTTCAGACCGAATGGCATTCTTAGGAATTCGAAATGACCATAGTCTGTAGAGAAAGCGGTTTTTTCAATGCTATCATTGTGCATAGTAATTTGGTGAAATCCGCTAGCTAAGTCTAAAGTTGTAAAATATTGAGCTTTGCCCAATTTATCAAGTAGCTCATCAATGTTTGGTATGGTAAACCTATCTTGAACAGTTTTGTTGTTTAGTTTTCCATAATCGACGACTATCCGCCATTTTTGCTTTCCGGACGCGTCAAGTTTTTTGGGGACAATCCATATTGGACTGGACCAAGGGCTAGTGCTGTTTTGAATAATTCCTTCTTCTAGCATTTTCTTTATTTGTTCTTGAACTTCACTTTTATGTACCTCTGGAAATCTATAAGATTTTGTATACACTGGTTCTTCATCAGTGGTTTTAATTATATGTTGGGTTTGAGTGGTAGCTGAAAGTGGTTGATTTGGGTACTGAAAAACTGTATGGAATTCTCTACATAGTTTTATTACCCTAGATTTTTCTTCCGCGTTAAGATGGTCTAGTCGAAGTAGGTTTTTAATTTGATCAACATTAGAATAAGCGTAGTTGCTTTTAATTTCTCCTTTAAAGGTTTCGAAGTCATTTAAAGGGTATGCTTTTATAGGTTTTCTTAAGTTAGCATATGTATCGTCAATGCCCAAGTTATGAATTTCTACAATTCCTTGGCCATTATTTACTTTTGTTACACATTCAGGTATATAACATTGTGAATTAACTTTTATTTCGGGGATATAATAATCTCCGTCATTAGGGACATCTATAGGGATTACTGTCCTTAAAATTTCATTGTCGCCTAAAGATATATTATGACAATCATACTCAGATGGGGAACACTGATATACAGGTATATTAATATTTTCTTTCTTAAGATAGCCATCTTGAATATTCCAATTAAAACCTAAATTGCGAATATCTCGAAAACTAATTAAGCCATCGAAAAATCTATGAAAGTCAAAAAGTGTAAAAATAATTTTTTCATTTCAATTAAATTCTTTAAAAGCAGGGATATGCGTTTCATACTTTGTGGTAAGTTGTCCACATGAAGTTTTAATTACATTTGGCTTTATAATAATATGTTCAGAAAAGTATTTTTCAGCTAAAACGGGATTTAGCAGTGACATATGACTCTCCGAATCTAAAAGAAATTTTAACGGTTTGTTGCCATATCCTAAAATTTTGATATATGGAAGTTTTCTGTTATCTATATAATTTAATTCTATGTTTGATTCATATTGTAGGCCATTAGTTGAAAATTTGGTTCATTAGTCAGTTCAGTTATGTCATCTGGCATATTATTTTCTTCATTTACTTGTGGTTCTGGATAGTTCTCGTATTCTTGGATTTCCGATATTTGAATTTGTTCAGTTTCCTGCATGTCGTTGTTAGTATTGTCAAAATATTCATGGTCATTATCAGTATTGTCAATATTATACAATTCTTCAGATATAAAAGTTGGTCTAGATCGAGGCTGAAAATAATTTGGACTTCGATGGAATGAAGTACCTACTTGGTTGTTGAACCGTTTGTTTAGTAACTACAGACATTGGAGTAGGTCTTGGTTGCATTGTTCCCTTAGGTTTCCAAACATTAGTTGGTTTACCAAAGACCTGTTGATTTGAAAAATATTTCGGGGGTGGTAATTGTTTTGAGGCAATATTAATAGGTTGACTCGGAAAATGTTTTTGCTGATTTGATGTAAAAGGTTGTTGTGTCAATGGAGCTTGAAAATTTGGCCTAGGGAAATTCTGTGTAGAATAGTTAAAATAATTTGGTTTTGGAGTATTTTGTACAACTTGATTTGAAGTATGTGAAACATTTTTTCTACCATCTTGAATCATTGAAAGAAAATTTTCTTCTTCTAATAAGTATTGCATAGCCTCTTCTAAAGTTTGAGGATTTTTTAATCGAACTGCCAATTGAATTTGGGATGGAAGATATTTTTGAAAAGTTATTAGAACTAGTTTTTCGATATTATTTATTTGTGCCAATTTTTCAGGTTGAGCCAAAGTAACATCATTATTTATAGAAGAAAAAATTAAGCTTCTTAAATACTGACATCTTACACCAAAACTATAAGAGTTTTCTTTATTTTGAGGTTTTGTTTGATGTAGTTCTTGTAATAAACAAGAAAATGACCTCTGGTCAGAAAAAGAAATTTTTAAAATATGTTTTATTTGTTCCCAAGTAGTTAATTCGACACGGCTTGATATAATAGTTAAAGCTTTGCCTTTTAATTTACCAATAATTCCGCGAAAAATTAATTTAGTCAATGTTTGATTAGCTGCATACTGATTTACAGTTTCGTCGCAAGCTGCGATAAAGCTATTTAGTTCACATGGTTCACCACTATAATTTGGGATAATATCAAGGAAAAGACGTACCTCAGAATAATTTACTTCTGGCATTTTTGGTTCTAGTTGTTTAGAATCACTTAAAACAATTTGTTGTAATTCAGCCGCAAGACTATCTATATCAAAGTCTGACTCAGAATCAGAACTTGAAGAGTCTGGTTGTTTTTTAATTTCGTTTATCTTTTGCCTATATTCCCTATTTTTACGCAAAGAAACTTTAAACTTATTGATCATAGAACGAGAGAGAATAACTTATTCATTAGGAGAGAAAAAAAAAGGAAGATAAAAAAAATGGATTGAGAAAATGACTTGCCTGACTTCTTCTTTTCGATTTGAACTGTTCCACAGGAGATACGTTCCTCTGGATGATTGTGTGAATGGATGTGAAGCTTTTCCACAGGATATACGTTCCTCTGGATGGTTGTGGATGGTTGCGGACCACTATTTGGATGAGCACTGAGCACTCCAACACTATGAATCCGTGAGTTTGACGATGATGAAGAGGGCGGAAAGTGACCAAGACCTCGCTTGTTACACTACTGTTCCCTCAACTGAATTTGATGCTTTGATTTTTGTGGATTTTGTGGTTGACCCGTTGAAGATTTGAAAATCACCAGTCCGTTTAAGAGCTATCCGTATATACGTTACGGCACTACACTTGAACTTCTTGTACGGGCACTAATCCTTGACCGAACTGCGCCAGTTACGTTGGGTTTCCAGCAGGGTGGTTCGTAGAAACCCCTCCGTATGAACTTGCTAATACACTGCCAATGAAACTAAACAGGTAACCTCAAACAGATATATTAGGACAAGTGATACAAATATACCGCCACTAACGTGCGTGAAGACGTCTAACAATATACTGTATATCCTAACACAGGTTCTTACAGTATTTATATTATTTTATTAGATAAAATGTTAACTAAATGCTTCATAGCAAAAGATAACTTACGGTGAAATAGATAATGTTTTAACATTATTCATGTAAGAGATATAATAACTGATAAAATGTGAAATAATATATATGCAGAGAAATAATAAAAGATAATGGTCGGTAAAGCTCTTGTTATGCACTTATTACTTATTTATCATTTTACGCAGTGTAATAGATAAGAACCTAAATAAAGTCTTTCTAGGCATTTACCAGTCTTTATCTTTATAGCTACACTTCACCAGTGGCGTAACACGTAACTGACGTCCGAATCCCCTCGAACCTAACCGATTGATATTACACAGAACCATTTTTAAGTTTTCTCTATGTAGGCAAGAAATTTTCTTTCTATTTAGTTACAGAGTTCGCCCGGTGGTTTCCTATAACGACGCAGAGTCCCACTGCAGGGTAGACAATTCACGTAAAAGATAAATGACACAAATTTTAAGAAACACAAGTCTCAAAAATAAAATCTGTAATAATATTTCTTAACTGTTCATATGAGAAACAACTAAATGTCATTTATGTTTGCTCACAACCGCCATATTGGATTACGTGGGTTGTATTCTCTAAATGCCTGTTCGCATTACGTTAAAGTTATAGCATGCAAGTTATAGCAAGGCAATTAATTGCATTGCGTGACCGTTTACACACAAAGCAATTTTTTTATGCAAGTATCCTGACAAGATATGTCGCCACCTTCATAAATATATCTAAATCTAGATGAAGAATAGAAAATATATTAAATTGGCAAAATAAACCACTCAAACGCCATCCAAAACAAAAGCGATATTAATTTTTTGAGGTTATGTTTACTTTTTATATTTATGGTTGGTGCTTCGAAATATTACTAGAAAAGTACTAAAACTGCGTATTACTTGCAATTAAATTAGAACAAGTCCTAATTTCATGCAATGCGCATGCTTGTAAGCAATTTTTTCTTGCATAGCACCAACTTGCACGTAATGTAAACAGGCTAAATAGATTTTCGGAAGGTCACTCAACATAACCATACTTTTGAACATAAATATCACCAAACTTTTTCTTCTATCCAAAACTTCTAGTAATAAAATTTAAAATCCCTAGAATTTCCGCAATGTTTTTAGCTCCGACAGTTACCACTTTGGCGAGTTCGGAAGATACCCGATCGTTGTCTACAACTAAACAGAGTTGCACATTAGACGATAGTAGAAAACGCTAATAGATTTCTATAGTAGAAAGCTATAGTAGATTACTATAACGACGCGGAGTCCCACTGCTGGCTTTAATAATCGGGTGATGTCGATGATTGCAATAACCGAGTGATCGAGTGATTTTTCACTTGAGTGATACCAACAATAGCAAAGTCGCCAGCCGCAGTGAGACGTGTTGGAAAATAAAAACCGAATTTTCGTCACTCGAATTATAACCGATGATAACCGGATGATTCAGGTTATTGAAAAAACCGGATGATAGGTTATTTTTCACTCGATTGATCCCAACACTATTTTTTAGTTCGTTTTGATTATTTGGCACCGCGCGACTACTAGACGTAGTGTCAATTACTTAATGCTAACAATATTAGTTTATTTCTTGTGTTTAAATTTAGTTTAGATCATGAGTTTGAAGTCTGCAATCAAACGATCTGTAATTTGGAATTTTTTTTTCCGAAAAGAGGGAAACAGATAAAATAGCTACGTGTAGTATATGCAAACAAGGCGTTGTTACAACAGAGTACCTTTTCTAGGAAAACTGTGAAATATACAAATTAGACGGGAGAAATAAAACACGCTTGTACGCTGAATACTGTGAAGCAACTATATCATTTATTAGGTAACGTGACCTCGTACAGAATACATAAGGGCGTGTACCGTTGTCAACTTCGGTTACGGTTTTGTGTCCCGTAAGTATCGGTAATCTGAAAAGTTGACAGATTGGAAACGCAATATCTGTCATTAATGTCACCGAAGAAACCGAGCGGTTAACCAGGTTTGACAACGGTACACAGCCATAGTATGCTTATTGGCTAAAGAGGGCGCTGCAAGTATTACATCGAAATATTTCGAACTCAGATATAACACCCCCACTAGTTTGAAATATTAGTTCAAAACTTTGAAACAATACCTAAAAGTTCTAAAAAACTATAATGTTTGTTCGAACCTAATGCTTTTGTTAAAAGGTCTGGAGGCATATCATTTGTTTGTAAATACTTCGTACATATAAGACCATCTGCTACCTTTTCTCTAATAAAGTGGTGCCGCACATCAATGTGTTTGGACCTTTTATGAAACATAGGGTTCGAGGTCAACTTCAACGCACTTTGACTATCACTATGTAACAATATACAATCTGAAAAACCTGTCAATTCATTTAACAGATTTCTAAGATAGACAGCTTCCTTTGAAGCTTCAGCCAGGGCCATGTACTCGGCTTCAGTGCTAGAAAGCGCAACAGTTTTTTGCTTACTACTCTCCCATGAAATTGCACAATTTGAAAAAGTAAAACAAAAGCTGTTATATGACCTTCGATCTACAGTATTGCTACCCCAGTCTGCATTTACAAAACCTTCTAAACGTTTAGAATCTTTCTTAAACTTTAAACACAAGTCTTTAGTTTTTTGTAAATATCTTAATAGTCTTTTTGCACTCTGCCAATGGGTATTATCAAAGCAATTATTGAACTGGCTGAGATAGCTAACACTGTAGGAAATATCTGGTCTTGTCATAACAGCTAAATACATGAGACTTCCTATTAACTGTTGATATGGGACTGAAAAATTAGAATCTTTGCCTTTAACAAGATTCAAATTTTTCTCCATGGGTATATCCACAGGTCTACACTCATTCATGTTAAACTTGGTCAGTAAAGTTTCAATATACTGAGTCTGATCTAAAGTTATAACACCCTTTTCTTTATTAACACTAATATTCATCCCTAAGATTTGTTTGGCTTGGCCCAAATCTTTTAACTTAAATTTTGTTGCCAATTCCCTTTTTAAAATGATGGTTTCAGATAAGTCATTTGAAAATATGAAAAAATCATCAACGTACAGAGCGATTATGGTCATCAGACCTTCATTATTAAATTTAATAAAAACACAAGGCTCAAACTGAGACTTTTTATAACCCAAATTAGTTAAAACATCTTCAACTCTTTTATACCACACCCGAGATGATTGTTTTAAACCATAAATTGCACGATTCAGCTTTAAAACCTTGTTTTCTGAACCTGGTTTTACAAAACCTTCAGGCTGTTTCATAAAAACAGTTTCATCCAAATGACCATGCAAAAAAGCTGTGGTTACATCCAAATGGTAAATATCTAGATTTAAATCTACACACAAAGCAATTAACAGTCTTAAGGTACTATGTCGCACTACAGGTGAAAAAGTTTCATGATAATCTAAACCTTCTCTTTGGGTAAAACCTCTAGCCACTAATCTCGCCCGATAGCCCTTTTTATTTTCACTATCAATTTTAACTTTGTATACCCACTTGCACTCCACTACTGTCGCATTGTCCGGTAAGTCCACTATATTCCATGTTTCGTTTTCTTCTAGGCTTTTCATTTCTTCCAACATGGCTTCTCGCCATTTTCTGTTATCTGGTCTAGACAAAGCCTCTGAAATTGTTTCTGGAGGTTCTAAAGGCTGCAGTTTGACATCTTTAGTAGTAGTCAAGTATGACACATAGTCGTCAAACTCCTTTTCCTTTCTTCGTCTCTCAGATCGCCTCAGATTTTCTGGGTTTGATACATTACCACTTGGTACATAATCAATATCAGTCGAATCCTGTACGGTTAATGTATCATTATCAGACATACTGTCACTCGTAATGTCATGATAATCTGTGGACTCAGATTCTGTTTGATTATCACTATCAAGTGAACTGGAACTGGTGCTAACATCCCCCACTGGAACTGATGTTTCTTTCTGTTCATCACCAAATATCATATCTAGTCTCTTAGACTTAAGATCTTCACAAATAATTACATCCCTGCTTGTTGTCACATCATTAGTATCAGGGTTGTAAATTCTATACCCTTTTGTAGTTTCAGAAAAACCAACAAGAATGTGTTTGCTAGATTTTTTATCAAGTTTCTGCCTTTTTTCTTTGGGCACATGCACCATAACTGTGCTCCCAAAAATCCGCAGTGCTGATAAGTCAGGTTTTATTTTATTCCACATTTCAAATGGTGTTTTTCCATTTAGACCATTAGCAATACTTCTATTTCTTAAGTAATTTGCCGTATTAACTGCTTCAGCCCAAAATTTTTTATCTAACCCTGCATCAAACAAAAGACATCTAGCCTTCTCAACTAGTGTACGGTTAAGCCTTTCGGCAAGGCCATTTTGCTGGGGAGTGTAAGCATTAGTTTTTTGATGAACTATTCCCTCCTTTTTAAAATAATTCGCAAAGTCTCTACTGCAAAATTCGCCTCCTTGATCACTTCTAAAAAATTTAATATTTTCCTTTTTCTGGTTTTCTACCATTGCCTTAAACTCTTTGAAACATTCAAAGACTTCACTCATAGCCCTCAAAAAATAGACAAACGACATTCTGCTATAGTCATCTACAAGAGAAAGAAAATACTTCGAGCCACCAATTGAAGTTACTTCCATGGGTCCACAGACATCTCCATGTATAATTTCTAAGACTTGTGTACTACGTGTACCTGTGATTACAAAGGGCAGCCTTGATTGCTTGCCTTCGCAGCACACAACACAGTTGGATTTGTCAATATCAACTTTCCCATTGAATGTCATACCTTGAACAGAATCCTTCATTTTATTTAAGTCTTGACTGTTAATATGGGCCAATCTTCTATGCCAGGTGTGCTGACCTAACAGCACATGAAAACAACCCCTAAATCTTAAATGCTCTTTATTTACAATACAGACGATCCGTCTACTTTAACAATCACTAAACAACTAACTAACAAAACAGTCCTTTATCTTTTCTCGCTTCCTGGCCGCATTACGTCATCTTCTTCGTCACCTCTCGGTTACTCCGATGCCGCGGTATCAGCCGGCTGCCACACTCCGTCCTTTCTTTTCAGCTTAAGAGGCCTAAGTTGACCCTGAGGCACGGCCACTGTAGGATTACTTTCTCCGGAGGAGCCGTCATCTTCCCGCAGGTGGGTTGTTGTCCCTGCTGGCCGTCCCAGTCGCATTCTTGGTCCTTCTTCTTCCTTGGGTTGTCCCGACTCTTCCCTGGTCGCATCTGATGGATGTATGGATAGGTCATTTTGGGGTAATGGTAGGATGTTAGGATTATTTTCTAAAGAATCTGGAGCTTTTCTTAGGTGAGCCACATGACGTTTCAGTATCCTGCCGTCTCTCATTAGTGTCGCCTCGCTCCCTTGAATGTTGATAACCTCGTATTCTTTCTCGTGATACCTGGGTGTAAGTTTATGGGGAATCACCATATTTTCTACAAAAACTTTGTCTCCGGGCATAATGTGAGATTCCTTAGCTCTCCTGGTTCCATCCTCTTTTTCTTTACCTTTTTGTTTGCTTAGTATGTCATTGTCTAACGCTTCTTCGTCGACTCTTTCAGTCACCAGGTCGGATATCGATGGAATTTTATCTCGTATGTTTCTGTTGAATAGTAGTTCCGACGGAGATTTTCCCGTGGTCCCTTGGGGGGTAACATTGTACATTAAGATGAACTTTTGTAGTTCAGATTTGTAGTCTGATTTGTTTGCATGAGATATTTGTAACCTTTTTACCAAGGATCGGTTCATATTTTCAACTAATCCATTTGCCTGAGGCCAGTAGGGTGGTGTGTTTATTAATTGTATGTTGTTTTCACTGCAAAATTTCTTAAATTGTTCGCTTACAAACTGCCTTCCATTGTCTGATCTTATGGACTTAGGAATACCTAATCTTGCGAAAAGCTCGGTGAGGTGACTGATTATAACGGCCGATGTGGTTGATTGTAGGAATTTTATTTCTTGGTACCTCGAATAATAGTCTATAACAACAAGAATTTGTTCTTGAGTCGGTAATGGTCCCAAAAGGTCGATTGCAATGCACTGCCACGGGCCCTCTGGAAATTTGTGTCTTGTCATTGGTGGTGGTTTATTTGGCTGTGCCACTAAAAGGCAATCGCGACATTGCTTTACAAAATTTTCGACTTGCCTGTCTATCAGGGGCCACCAGACTTTTGCTCTTAGTCTCCTTTTCATTACAGTTTCCCCTGTCCCTCGTGAGCCAGTTCTAAGGTGTGATGTCTCAGGTTTTCAGGAATGACTATCCTGTTTCCGCGTAAGATTACTGGGCCGAAAGTGCTTAGTTCTAGTCGAAATGGAAATAATTCATTTTTATCTGCAGCTTCCCACGAGTTACCATTGATCTTAAGGACAGCATCGCATATTTTGGGGTCATGTTTACTTCCTTCGATTATTTGTGAGATGCGCATGGCTCTTGGTGTATGTTGTTCAACGATGGTGTATATGTGTTGTTCTTCCTCCCTGTCAAATGACGATTCGTTTTCTAGTTTGCACAGTCTCGATACGGAATCTGCAATATTTAGTTTTCCAGACTGGTATATAACTTTGAATTTAAAGGCCTGCAGTCTTAGCACCCATCTTTCGATCCTTGCGGGTGGCCTTGATGTTGGTTTAAATATTGCTTCGAGCGGCTTGTGATCCGTCACGAGTTCGAATTCTAGTCCAGCCAGGTAAAAATAGAAACGTTCGACTGCCCATACGAGTGCTAAGCTCTCCTTTTCAGTTTGCGAGTATCGCCGCTCAATATCCGATAGACTTTTGCTTGCGAATGAGATGACTTTTGGCGTTTCAGCATGAAACTGTAACAGAACAGCCCCTAGTGCCACTGGGCTGGCATCTGCTATGAGCCTAGTTCGACGTTCTGGATCGAAGTAGCTTAGTGTCGGTGGCTTGGACAGAGCGTTTTTGAGTTTTATAAAGTTCTGCTGAAGCGCGTCATTCCACGCAAACTTTGCCTCTTTTTTTATAAGTTGCCTCAGCGAGTCCGTTAAAGTGCCCAGATCGGGGATGAACTTGCCCACGTACGTAACAAGCCCCAAAAAGCTTCTTAATTCCTCTTTGGTGGCTGGTGGTCGAAAATCCAGTATAGTTTTTATCTTCTTGTCGTCGACGTCAATTCCATTGCTTGATAACTTATGTCCCAAAAATTCAAGCTGCTGACTTTTCATACTGCACTTTTCCTTATTCAAAAGAACATTGTTTGCTTCAAAAACATCCAGCACCTTTTTAAGACATCTATCGTGTTCTTCTTCAGTGTGTCCAAAAATAATTATATCATCAAGGTAATTCAAACAATTTTCGCAGGGAGACAAAAGTCCTTCGAAAACCCGTTGAAATATTTCCGGAGCTGAGTTTACTCCAAACATCAACCTTGTGTACCGAAACATCCCTTTGTGTGTAATGAAAGTTGTTATTGGACGACTGTCTATATCTAATTCTAATTGATGGTAAGCGTTTGTGAGGTCTAATCTAGAAAAATATTTTGCATTCCTTAATTTTGCCATAAAGCTGTCAAATGTTGGCAGGGGATAATTTTCTCTAAGAATAGCCTCATTAGCACGGCGCATATCAATGCATATGCGAATATCTCCATTTTGTTTAAAGATAATAACCATAGGTGAAATCCAGGAGTTTGGTTCTGTTACTCTTTCGATGATCCCCGATTCGAGTGCTTCTTTGAGTTTCAGTTCTACTTTTGTCTCAACAGATATGGGTACACGTCTAACAGGTTGTTGTACTGGTTTTACCAATGGATCAATGGTAAGTTTTACGACGATGTTCTTGATTTTGGGAAAAATAGAAGGAGCAGCAACCTGATAAACATTGGGACCTAGTCTTAACACACCTAACTTAATTGCTATGTGTTTTCCCAATAGAGATATATCTCCTTTTTCTACCACATAAAATGAAGCAATCGTTTCTGGGGAGCCTGGTAGGTTTACGGTAGCTTGAAATTTATTTTTCACAATAATGGGACTTCCTGTTGCGTATGGTTTTAGTATGTCCCCAATTTGGTCATCTACGTTCCATATTGTAGCTTTTTTGTTTACAAGTTGAGTCCAGTCCGCTCCACATATTATGTTTGCTTTAGAACCAGAGTCAATGAGAAATGTAATGGTAACTCCACCGACATTGCATGTGACCATATCATCACGCGTATTTCGTGGTATGTGTAATTCACTGTTTTCGATTCTAAAACAATCAAAATTTTGGATTCCACCATCAAGATTTTTAGAGTCTGCATCTTCCTCGGCATCTACAAAGTTTACTCGCCTACGCTTATTATATCCATAAGTCGGTTTTGTTTCATATTTTTCTGCTGGTGTCCTGCAGGTGAA
This sequence comes from Philopedon plagiatum, assembly GCA_963971165.1. NCBI lineage: Eukaryota > Metazoa > Arthropoda > Insecta > Coleoptera > Curculionidae > Philopedon > Philopedon plagiatum. Next base: position 45,484,197 of record OZ020194.1, read on the forward strand.
TGCAAAGTGTCCTTTGAGCCCACATTTGTTGCATTTAGATCCTCTCGCTGGGCATGACTGAGAAAAGTTTTGATGTCCAAACTTTCCACACCTAGTACATTTATTTTGATGTCTTCTATTTTGTACCGACAGTTTGTTCACCGGTTCATATGGTCTACTCGGTCCCGGCACTGCGGAATCCATGGCCGTTGACTGGTTACCTATCTGTTCATGAACTTGACAAATCTGTATTATTTCATCCAGCGTGTGTTCTTTCTCCAAAAGCTTCTTCTTTAACTCAACTGGTGCCCAAGTATCAATAATTTTATCCTTCATATTAATTTCAGCGGCTTCTTTAGCCGTACCTCCAAACGAACATTTGGCAGCTTGCTGCCGGACTTTCAACATGAATGTATTAAAGCTCTCATCCTGTGCTGGTTTAAGATTTCTGAAAACATGCCTCTCGAACGTGGAGTTTTGTTTGGGAGAAAAATGATTAGTTAATTTTTCGACTAAAACAGTGAAAATGTCATTGTTTTGTTCCGCGTCAAAAGTTTCGATTGCCCCAGGTATATTGTAAGCGACTTCTTGTAGCTGCGTTCCCCCTAAGTGTAAAAGCTTGTTTCTCTTTTTGACACAATCATCGACATCCTCTGCTGCTAAATATAATTCTAGAGATCTTAACCATTTTTCCCATTCACCCCGTAGTAATGCCCTATCTATATTTTGACACAAAAATGGTCGCATTCCTGAGTCTGACATCGCAGAAATTTTCCCTTTTAGGTTGCTGTTTGATACCTTTAACAAAAAAAACATTTTCTAGCCTTCTTTTTGAATCATAATAATAATAGGTGTGTTAGTGTATTCTAGTTACACAACATTCACTTTATTGTTGTCCTTTCATATTAGGATTTAAAAAAAACGGTAAAAAAAAAATGTTTTTTCCCGACATATCATGCCCCCATGATATGTAACAATTTAACTAGCTATGCTGTTTTTTTTTTATATAATAATAATAACTATCAAGGTAGAATAGTATATTGTTAAATTCTTAGGGCTTAGGAAAAGTAAGGTTATGTCATAATCCTTGTTATTATATACGCCTGCATACCCCGCGTTGTTTTTTTTTATGTTGCCGAAAGGGGGGGAAATAAGTAGCTTATACCGATGAAATTTCCTGGCTCATGTTGAACAGTGGCTTGATTTTTTTTTCCACTGTACTCTCTAAATGCTTGTTTTTATTTATGGCTCACAATGCTTTGCGGCTCACACGTTAACTTTCTTATGGCTCACAATACTTTGCGGCTCACACATTAACTTTCTTATGGCTCACATATTCCCTGTGGCTCACAACCGTACGTTTTCTGCGCCAAAAGGAAGTAACAATATACTATTACTTTCCTTTTAGCAAAACTTGTCTTGCTCCCCCTTTCTCAGATTCAAATCTCCAATATTATTTTTATCTTAGGTTTATTAAATTAATATGGGTTGGTAACAAACATTATTTATTTACATATTTTTAAAAAAAATTGTGAGTACTTACAGTAATTTGAGAGAAATATGTAGATCCTCGTCGCCAGTTGTGCTGACCTAACAGCACATGAAAACAACCCCTAAATCTTAAATGCTCTTTATTTACAATAGAGACGATCCGTCTACTTTAACAATCACTAAACAACTAACTAACAAAACAGTCCTTTATCTTTTCTCGCTTCCTGGCCGCATTACGTCATCTTCTTCGTCACCTCTCGGTTACTCCGATGCCGCGGTATCAGCCGGCTGCCACACCAGGTTTCACCAGAAACACTTAACATACATTGTTCCTGTTTTAAGTTTAACTTATAAACGCCATCAATTAAGTCCGCTGTAGCTAACAACCTATTTTCATGATTATAAATAAAGCAACCACTGTCATTAAAGGAAACACTATTTCCTTTAGCAATTAGCTCACTAACAGAAAGAAGATTTGTTGTCAAGTTCGGAACACATAATACATTCTTGACAGTAACATTATGAAACTCTCCATTGCACGATGTAACAATTTCTATGTTACCTAAGCACTTTACAGGAAGTTTTTGCTGATTCGCAACTACAATTTCTTGCACACTTGGTGGTGATTTACATTGTAACCAGTTTTCATTTGGGCTGTGTACCGTTGTCAAACCTGGTTAACCATTCGGTACAATGCGGTAAACCAATGGTAACGCCGGTTCCTGAAAAACCCGGATTTACAACGGAACTCAGATCGGTCGTTTCTGTCAGTTGTCAGTTTCCGATAATAGCTGGCAAATTATTGTGTATGGATTTCCGAATATTTGCATTTTTAGCTTTTTTCTATTTTCTGAGTTTATTTTTCTGACTTTCGCGTTAGTCTGCAAGGAGGATCGGTTGTTTGTTTTTTTATTGAGGCAAAATGGAGGACTTTTGTGTGCAAGAGCTTTTGAGCTCTGCTGAGAGTTCAAGTGACGAAGACATTGAAGTACGAGGTCCTATGCAAAAAATACAAATAGAGAGAAGAGCGGGTCCTATGTAAAATGAGATACAAGACAAATAGACATCAATGACATTTCACTACTAGCGCCACCAACACAAGGTGCATGGTGAACTAAAATTCCTTTTGGCTTTTAGGTTTTTAGTATTTTTAATGTCAGTTTTATCGAAAATGAATAAAGGTTTCATAACACTATCCGGACACCTTTAATTTTGGAATTTTAACACTTTTCTTTATTGATATCGATGCTACTTACGTTTATAAATCATCTTTAATGTGGAAAATGCACTATTTTAACTCAGAAATTACTTTATTAGTAAAAAAACATGATTTTTATCACCTATCTGATGGTTTTCCAACATATTTGAGGTTATGATAAAAATTAATTTTGAATGACGTTTTGGATTTATGGGAACACAGTGTTGCCACATTTGTAATTTTTTTGGTGTATTAATTCTTTTTTGTAAAAATTTGGCATTAAAGCTGTTGTTAAAAATAATATAATTTCTTCTTGTGGCCAAGGAGTTGTGAAATACATTCTCGGACAGGTTTGCTCAGTTTTAGGTTTCATCAGTATATTTTTAATTTGTTTTATCTTTGTTGAGTTTTTACTGTGACTGCGTGATACGTGTGCGTATAAAATTTTGGCACCACCGCATAGAACTGACATTTTATTGTGCAATTTTTCAAATTTCAATAATTTTATTTAAGAAAAATACTGAATATTCCGCAAATTTTTTTGCAGAAATATACTATTTGAAATCCATATTTTTCGATGACATGTGAAAAGATTCTTAATTCGGGTGTCCGGAAAGCGTTCCGGACCCTTATGTTTGTTTTATTTTTACAGATATCGACCCAACCCAAAAACATACCTCTCCTCCTGCTTTAAACATTTTGAAACTAAAGACGATTTTTAATTGTGAAAAAATAAAATTTGAAACATAAACAACAAAATGACATAACAAACCGAAAAACCAGCGGGGAAGCATCGGTTCCTTCGGTGACATTAATGACAGATATTTTCAGAAACCGCGTTTCCAATCTTACCAACTTTTCAGGTTACCGATACTTACGGGACACAAAACCGTAACCGAAGTTGACAACGGTACACGCCCGGGAAGCATCGGTTCCTTCGGTGACATTAATGACAGATATTTTTGAGAAACCGCGTTTCCAATCTAACCAACTTTTCAGGTTACCGATACTTATGGGACACAAAACCGTAACCGAAGTTGACAACGGTACACGCCCTTGGTGTCATATGATTGCTTGCACCAGAATCCAAGTAAAAATCATTTTCGTTGTAGTTTCCGGTTAAAAATACTGCACTAAATGCATTATTGCGGTCCGGCTTCGACGAATTTGGACACTTCGACATGTAATGTCCAGGCGGGCGATCTCTGTAACTAAATAGAAAGAGAATTTCTTGCCTACATACACTGTATCGTGTATGTAGGCAAGAAATTCTCTTTCTATTTAGTTACAGAGTTCGCCAGCAGGTTGTTTACACCTAAAACATATGATTTCACCTCTGTCTTTCCATTTGCTGTCACTTTTATTATTGATTTTCTTGCTACCTGCGCCACCTCTTGCATGTGGTTTGAAATTACCATATTTGGCAACAAGGGCACCTGCCTTTCCGCTGCTACAGCCATCTGTTGACATATCCAGCAATTTCGCTTTGATGGAATCTGCAGTGATGTCAACTCCAGAGTGCTCAATCGCCATTAGCATGGGCGCGTACTTGTCGGATAAACCGGCCAATAATAACGAACCTATCCATTTTTCATCGACGCCGAAACCCGTTTTTCTGAGCTTTTGAGCTGTTTCGATAACCTGGTTCACATAATGTTCCATCGAATCACAACTTTCCAGTCTCAACGAGATTAAAGTCCTTAATAGCCCGATTTTTCTGGTAACACCCGTGTCTTCATAAAGCTTTTTAATTTTGTTCCAAACGTCTTTACACGATCCGCAATTTTTCACATGCACATACAATGACGAGTCTATGGTAAGAATTAACTTAGCTTTTGCTTTTGCAACTACACTGGTATCAGTCTCTTCGCCACTTAAACTTAAACATTTCGATAAACCTTCGAGGACGAAAAAGTTTTCGACAGCGAAAGACCATTCGTCATAGTTGTCTCGCCCGACAAGCTTCGGAACGCTACTTAGATAATTCACGGCCATTTTCTACTCACAACTCAACACTGAACAAAACTGCGTTATTTCAACCGATCGATGGTAAGAACTCGCTAAACTCACGTTTCCTGCAGTCCTGGGCCCATAACCTGTTACAACAGAGTACCTTTTCTAGGAAAACTGTGAAATATACAAATTAGACGGGAGAAATAAAACACGCTTGTATGCTGAGTACCAACGAATACTAATACAGGAAGAAGACCAACTAGCGTTGTTATTTGTCGCAGCACGGATCGAGTCGAAGGTCATATGAAATGTCAATCAAACGTCAAGCGACACTAATTGGTCTGCAGTGGGACTCTGCGTCGTTATAGTAATCTACTATAGCTTTCTACTATAGAAATCTATTTGCGTTTTCTACTATCGTCAAATTTGCAACTCTGTTTAGTTGTAGACAATGATCGGGTATCTTCGGACTCGCCAAAGTGGTAACTGTCGGAGCTAAAAACATTGAGGAAATTCTAGGGATTGTAAGTTCAAATTTGAATCTGACAAGTCTTCGATTTCGCCGTAGCGTTATTTTGTGAATAATCTAATAATTTTTAATTTAATGTGTAATAAAATATCAGAAAAACCAGTAAGTATAAATTATTATATACTTTAAAAGTGCAATATTGAAACAGAGTTAATAATATTTTAGATAGAAAATGAGATCTTGTTTCGCATGTCGACGGTCAGTTGAGAAAGACAAAGTGATTTTGCATAGGTAAGTAACTAATTATTTAAGAAGATTTTGATTTTAATTATAACGTATTATATAAGAATTAATAATTACAATAAATTATACTTAACTATTTTGAGTTTTAATTCGAGCTTGAATAATGTGTTTTTTTTTTAGATTTCCACACGATGCCTCGCTTTATTTACATAATGTTCTTACCCGTTTTGCCACAAAATCTCAAAAATTAAAAATGATGTATTCACTCTTCAGTTTACATTCTTGTGAAAACTATCCGTCGCTGAAACTCAAGTAGTTTTTCACTTCTTGCTGCTTAAAACTGGCATTATCGGTACATTAGCTATGTCATCGTAAATAGGATAATAATTAACTTTTAGTCCACTTTTCACAAATAAAAACACATTAATCTTTACTTTTGAAAGGTAAAAAGACGAGAAGGAAACCGACAAGCTCACATTTTAAACTGCTGTCAGAACTGACAGTGACAGTTCCGTCAAAAGTGGATGCATCACGTGGTACAAAACCAAAGAAAAGAAGATTTTATATTTGCTTCAAATTTTAACAACGGGTAGATTGGATGCTAAAAATATAGTAGTAATACGTATATGGTTCAAAAGTATGGTTATGTCGAGTGACTCTTCGAAAGTCAATTAGGGAATACAAACCACGTGATCCAATATGGCGGTTGTGAGCAAACATAAATGGCATTTACCCATATGAACAGTTAAGAAGATTATTATTATAGATTTCATTTTTGAGACTTGTGTGTTTCTTAAAATTTGTGTTATTTAACTTTTACGTGACTTGTCTGCTCTGCAGTGGGACTCTGCGTCGTTATAGAAAGCTACTATTGTTTTCTACTATAGAAATCTATTAGCGTTTTCTACTAAAGAAAATTTGCAACTCTATTTAATTGTAGACTAATGATCGGGTATCTTCGGAACTCGCCAAAGGGGTAACTATCGGAGCTAAAAACATTTGCGAAATTCTAGTGATTTTTAATTTTATAACTAGAAGTTTTGGATACAAATAAAAGTTTGGTTATATTTAATGTTCAAGGTTCATGTTCAAAAGTATTTTACCCACGACCTAAGTTCAACTTTTTCATTTTTTCCATGTGCCCTTCTAGAACTAGTAACACCTAAGTACAGCTTATATTATATCACAGCTGTGACCTAAGTAAATTAAACAGGGGATCACCCAGGATTTTGTCTCAGTAGTAGTGTCTCAGGAATTACGCAATTCGGTGGATTTTTCAATTAGTAGTGCACTTTTTAAATTTTTGTGTGTCTAGGATGTTAGTTTAGGGGAGACTGCAGACCCCAACCCCCCTGATTACGCCACTGAAGTTAGACACCGCAACGTCATCAGCCGAGAACTTACTGCCGTTGTCGACTGGTGACGTTGCGGTGTTTAACTTAAAGAATGCCCTCACGGGCGGAAAAAGCGGAACAGTGGACAGGCGCTTCGTTTGTTAAACATGGCCGCATTCAACTAATAACATAACGAAGCACCTCTCCGCTGTTCCGCTTCCTCCGCCCGTGAGGACCCACTTTTACAGCGTTACTAGCTCTAGCATCTTTGGCTGTTTATTTGGATCTTTTTATTTCTGGATGAGCTTCAGCGAAGTTAATGAAATTAAGCCAGTGTTCATTTCTTACGCGCATTTTACTACAAAAATACTTTTTGTTTGTTGCTTATTTAAAACTATTTAGTAAAAAATTTATGTATTTCGATCTCAAAATTTTCAATTGAGTAATTTTTATCCAAATTATAAGCAAAGTGCCATGTATGCATAAAAGCAAATTAAGGAGCTTTTACTGATCCTTTTTAGTTTTTTATAAGCTTAGGACGATTTGTGGTTATACCTGCCAGAGTGAAAATGTTCAAAATTTTGAGACTCGTTAGGTATAATCTTAAACAGAAAAAGCAATAGTTCCAACATATGACCCCTAAAGCCTTCATTCACAGAACACCGAACCGGCAGTGCTCTGGCTCTGATCCAAAAATATGTAAAAAAAACTTGATTCATAACCTCACAAACCGATATCTACAGCGTTGGCGATGTCGTTTCAAGACGACAAGATGGCTGCCACATTATCGACTTCGAAACCTACGCAGAGTACGAAACGATATTGCTCCGTTTCTACAAATAGAATTCTACGACGTCGCGGAGTCCCACTGCAACGTTGGCGATGTCGGTCGTTGCAAGACGACAATATGGCTGCCACATAATCGACTTCTAAAGCTACGCGGAGTACGAAACTATCGCTTCGTTTCTACAAATAGAATTCTACGACATCGCGGAGTCCCACTGCAGATGGCTTTGGTCATGGTTGCGGTTGACATTTAAACAATGGGTTAAACATCATTTATCAACCACTCGGTTGACAAATGAAGTGTAACCCGAGAATAATAAACTGCAGAGAAGCGACAAAACGCGTCGGTTCCTTTGAAGTTGGTGTGGGTAATCCCTGTGACCTCGATCCGCCGCGAGTGGTACTATAACACTGAGAGAAATGAATTGGCCGAATAAAGGAATAAACGTGTGTACACTGAGAGAAGTATCTTTTATTTTTAGAAAAATAACTCCTACCATTAGTTTTTATTTTTCGATTTTACCTACTTCGCGTCTGACGTTTATTTTGATTTTATGGGAGAATCTAAGAAAAGGAGGCGGTCCTTTTTCTTGGATACAATTTTGAAATTACATTTAGGCACCAACAACTTGCAAAAATTACCAAAAACATTGCCGAGAACATTGCATATGTCAATATAGTCAGTGGCGTATTCAGGGGGTGTTGGGGATTAACTCCCCCCCCCCCCCCCCAAGCCTAAAGTTGATATAACCTTTGTATTCAAAAGAGGACAGAAGTTTTTGTCTTTTTCTATCGACCCCCCCCCCCCCCCCCCCCCTCCGAGTGTATTTCCTGGCTACGCTACCGAGTATAGTATCGGTGTAGAATAGTGTATTGTAATTTCACACAAGTGGGATAGTTTGGTGATACGAGCCATAGTGTCAAAAATACATTTCATACTATTTTTAAGAAAACACATTACTGCAGGTAAAATAATTTGAAGATTTTATTAAATACATGGTACATGACATGCAGGTATACATATTATACCACATACAAAGTTTGTATGGAAGTACAAAAATATACAATAACCATTTTAGATGACGATATTGCGTCGAAAATTAGGAAATATAAAGAGCGATTAGTTTATATATAGTAACTACAAATATTACAGATGTTTAAACATTTATGCGACAATAGTTTTAGCTTCCTTCCAGCTTTCTTGTTAGAACTTTTTAAATCTCTATTATTATATTTTATATTATAATAAACTTTCATTGTTATAAATAGTTTAACTAAATACGTCATTTGATTTGATATAAATGATAACATTTTTACGTTATATAGGATTTAAGCTGTCTATACCTAGTGATGAAATTGATTATAATATGCTTATGAGAATGCTAAATATCAAAGCACTGAATGAAAGACGAAGAATTTCTGATAAAATGTTTATTTGTAAGCTGTTGCATGGTGCGATTCAATGTGAAGAGCTTCTGATGTTGGTGAATTTGAATGTTCCTGCCAGAAGCTTTAGAGTTGTTCCTGTATTTTCTTTGGGGAGTCATCGCACGCTCTACGGACAGTTCAGTTCCGTGAATCGTGTGATGACTCTCGCAAATGAGATTCAAATGGACATCTTCGGCTCATCCCTCAGTCAGATTCGAAATAGTTTATTACGATAATTTTTTTATTTTTTTATTTTAAGCCGCCATCTGATAATTTATCATTCCTACTTTACCTTTAATTTTATTTAATGTGTGTTTGACATCTGTTTGACTTTTTAAATGTCTAATAATTGACAATAGATTTTATTTAGTATTAAGTGCATATTGTAACTTATAAAAAATTTTAAATTTTGTAATGGGTTCGCCTGTGTATTGAGTAAATAAATAAATAAATAAATAAATAAATAAACATAACTATGACAGTATTTTTGTATCTTCGAAGGTTCAACTTTCTCTTCTACCTTTCCCAGAAATAACCAAGCTCTTCTTGTAGCTGCTGCAAACGACTCGGCATCGTCATTGTTGCTATCATCACAGGAACCAGGAACCCCATACGATCCGGGACTTTTTTATATCATGATTAAGGGTTGAGTTGACGTTGTTGGAGATAAAAGACATGAGAAACATTCCAGGGTATTATCTGATGATAAATCGTCTCATACACACAAAGGCTCGATTTCAATTCCTTTTGAAGAACTTGGACCTGATCGAAAAAATATTATTTAGTATAAAAATAACAGGTGGTTGGTTCGCAACTATTTAATTCACGTCCAATTAAATATAACAACGATATTTATTCTTTGAATGGTGTCGGCCTTAACTTGATGGAAATCCATTATACACATAACGATAGACAATTTTAGCCTAATTTCCAGTTTTAATTAATACTTTATAACATGACACGTTGCGCTACACTATAGCTTCATCGGATGTTTGTTACAGACTAAATATTAAACTAAAAGTCCACAAAAGTGTCATAAAATACAACAATCTAGGTAGATCAATAAAATTGTAATGTATTTTAATAAGTTAATCGAAAGAAAATAAGTACAGGTTTCAAATTGGACTGTTGTGTAAAAGAACAAAATAAATACTATGAAGGAATTTATAGGTATAATATAAACATATTTACAACAATTGTTTCAAATGGTTGCCCCTGAATTATTGTGGAAAAAAGTTAAATAAAAACACATACCTGATAGAATTACATTTTTTTATATAACATCGCTTGTTTCCTCTTGTACTGGCCTTTTTTATGGTCAAACACTGTGGGGACTGCATTGGGCAATAAACGTTTCCTTGATACACCGTCTTTGAAAACCATGTTTCTTCAAAATGAAATTCGCACACCTTGAAGTTTGTAACTCAATTTTTGCTTAATATATCCGTTCTGTGACAAGCATCTGCCCAGACTTTAGCACTGTAAAAAATAATATACTGTATGTCGTATGTGGGAAATGAGTCGACTACTTACTTCAATTAAAAACTAACATAAAACTTTGACTCTAACTGTTTAAAACATTTTAATATTACCTTTTGTTAGGTTAGGATCAACAATCATACCTTAGGGTATTAATATTAAGATTAAACAAGAAAGAAACCTACTTTGTGATAAGAACAAAGTGTTCTGCTTAAACTCAAGCCAATTTTACTACGTTTCTCCAAAAGTAAACATTTAAATAAAGGCACAATAAAACAAATACTTTACAAACACAAACAACTATTATGGTACGTATGCAAATGTACTCAGCCTACCTGATTTCGGGAAAGAAAATAAAGCTCTTCCTTCTCCCTTTTTCGTAAAACACGCACGAACTACACAGTAACCTTTCGGTACAATTGCGAAATGTAAAAAAGTAAGAATACTAGACCGTAAACACCGTAATACTAGTTTAGAACCGCCAAACACAAACTAAACGCATCGACTCTTGGACTAAAGAAATCGGCAGCGGTTTGACGTTTCTGTTGAAGTAAAAGTGGGTCTATTTTCACACATGCGCGTACAGATTTGAATGACAGGCTGTCGCTTCTCTGTGTTATTCTCGGGGGTAACCCATTGTTAAATAGTAATATTCCTTTCAGTCTGACGCCCCGGAGCGACTCGCCCCGGAGTCACTCGACACCGTTCTGAAAGGAACAAATTGACAAGTTTGACATTAAGCTCAATTCAAGTAATGCATGAGAGGGCAGGGGGGATAGGGCTCGAACGGTTCGTGCTTGATGCCCCAGTTGAATGCAAGGGGGGTGTCAGTTTAATTGAGCCAATCGCAGCACCAAATTTGTCTCTACAGGTCGTCGGGTTGGTTGGGGCAGGGGGGTTTGATTAGGCGCTAACTTCACTGACATGGGTTTGACATAACTAGGGACTGTTATTTTTATTTTTCAAATTTCAGTTATATGAATAATCTTTTTTTGTTATAACATATTTTCAAAGTATTACTATTTTAAACATATAATATTTGTATCTTAATGTAATTCTGCCTCATAAAATTTGGTAATTTTGTTTAACTTCTTACAAAAAATTTAAATAGTGTATGTTGGTGTTGGCTACACTGTTTTTTACCGCCGGACAGACATCTTGACAGCGACAGCAGAGCCGATTGTTCGTAAGTGCTTTGTTTTATATTTTTTATTTAAATCCTTTAATTTAAACGTAGTTTTTGGCGTTGTTATGGTGTTTTTGCCATGAGTAGTGTAATTACCATTTAATAAATAGATTTATTCGCAGTAAAAGACATTTTTCGCTTTATTATAGATGAAAGTTGTCTACCTGACCACGCGGTGATTTTGTGAGTTGTTCTTCAAACAGGTATTGTAAGTATGCACATAAATTTATCATTTTATTTTAAAAACCTTTAATAAAATGTGCTTGCTGTAAATATGAAATTGTTACATACAAGCTAATTATATAGGCTATAAAACTGATTTTCCATTTGTGCATGTTTAGCATCTTATTTTTTTATTTTAAATCGTAAGATAATCTGAATAAATTTAGCCTTTGATAAAATAATAGCTTTGATATTTTTGCTAGATGTTATATCATATTGGTACAAAAGTATTATAATCATTAGAAAATGGCAATTTTTTGTTATACTTGGTACAGAGTTATCTGCTACATAAATTGGGATGCTTGACCACTGCCCTCGTGAAGGAGACCACGAGGGCAGTGGCTTGACCCATTGTTGTTTTAGAAATAGGGGATTAAGTAATAATAATCTTCAGGCTGTGATACAATTTACTAACATTTATTTAATTCCTGTATTCGTAAGCTTTATCGTTCAGATTCACTAATAAAGTTTAAGATTTAGTACTGGTTTAAATTAAGATCTTATAGTTGATCAGTTATGTTTTGACAGATTTTTGTCCTGTCATTGTTAATAAGTCGTCATTAAAAACCTATGAATTATTGTGATATTTCAGCGATTTACTTGGATTCCAAATGATTTTCATCTTGGAACGAGTTGCTGTAATGAGTTTAGTTCTATTATTGTTGAAAGTACGTACTAACATTGTCCTTTTGTTGATAAATTTGCGAAAAAGCTCAGAAATAAGTTCATAGTATAAAACTTAGTTGTCCTATTCTTACACTTGTCAGTTTAAAACTTTTGGTTGTCAAATTAGACCGGACTAGTGTTGAAGAATCTGGCTGTATATGTTTAAACAGTTTATGCCTCGGTTTATGCTATGAAATTAATAACAAAATTAAGATTTCTATTATACAACTTTTTGTTTGTACCTTAATGTAAATTTTATTATTCTTAACATATTTATTTACATAATAGTTAAGACTTCCATGATTTCGACACACTTTTTGAGTTTAAAAATAAAATCAATAATGTGTGACATTTGCCCAATAAGTCTGTGTTTTGCAATGTAATTTTTTTGAATCATGGAATTGCTGATAGATGTGAAAGATATAGGCATGGATGAATGGAAAAGATATATTACACTTATGTGTGTGGAAATCGACCCACCACACACTGCTTTTTTTAGTAACTAGTGATCAGTTTAAATAGAAAAGGCCATCTTGAAACTCGAGGACATGAATATCATTTAGAACACAAAATAAAATCTTGCTACAAATCAGTTTTTCAATCGTTTATATTTTGTAAAGATCATGTTGAAGTTTATGATGAACTAATTAATAAATGCATTAAGTTATCTATTTTCAAATACTGTAACGATAAGAAAAATCCTCCAGATTTTTCTAAAGGTCATTTTAAAAAACGAATCGATTCAAGAAGCAAAAATTATGTCACAATAATAATTTAACCGTTGACAATGTATATACGTCACCTATTTGTAAGACACCTGATTGTGAGATAATAACTGATGTTGACATACCACCCGATACTGACTCAATTCCCAATTGTGACGACATAACCGATTTTGACAAACTTACCACTTGTACCGGAGTGCAAAAAAACTTGGAAGAGCTACTCACAATGGAACATACTTTTGAAAGCGATGATTGTGAATTAGTTGAAGTAGTAATAGTGATCAGTGCCTTGAAACTGACATTATATTGTATGATACTCAGTAGTTGTTAAGAATGCATGTATGTGTATAATATATTTGTCTGTTCCAAACATTTCTGTTCTGTGATAGGTGTATAGAATTTCTTCATCTTTCTATGTAGGTACGTTTTGTAAATATTGCCGCCTGGAAGCTATACCTGGGGAACTATTTAGAATGTTTTTAAAATGTAAAGTTGAAGTTGTTAACTGTGTGTTGTACATACACATACTTAATTATCATTGTAAATATGCTTATCTAAATCATGGCTCTAAAAAACTAAAATCAAATATGTTTCTGATTATATCATACTTTTTTTGTACATATTATTATATATTACTATTCATTTTTTATACTACTAAATTCTTTATTTATTATAATAAATTCACCCTTTTAAGTTTCAGCTCTAGCGTCGATATGAATTAATGATCTTATTGGTTGCTAACATTTTTACTTAGTGTTATTGCAGATCAATTGTGGCCTACAGAAAAGTCCTGTAAAATTAATTCTAATTATTATTGATTTAATTTGCCATGATAATAGATTTACAGGCGACAATTTATTTATTTTCTTTTTATGAGCAAAAGATACTGCTTTTTTCTTTTTTTACAGTGTACCACAAGGAGGCCCCATTGCTGATACGAGAAGTCAAGATCAAGAAATCAGAATTTTTTAATGTCTCTGTGTATTACAATTGATTTTGCTATTGATTTCTATATAGTGGTTTTTGGCCAGTAAATGTTTTTTTAACAAAAATTTTTGTTTTATTAAAACATTTGTTAATATTTTATTATTACCTGAAGATGACATTGTTGGTAATAAAAAAACTACTGTTGGAAATCTTATCAACTTTAAGCTTTTGTTTGTAGCATTGCATTAAATGTATTTTATAAAATGTACTTTTTTTAGTAACAATACTCAAGAATGGGCCACATTGACTTTTAAAAACAAAATATACTTTAATATGAAGTTATTTTACGTTTAATATTGTATATAATGTTGCCATTTCAGTATAAAGTTATTAAAAAAAGTAAATTTTATAATTTATATTTATTGTAATGTTCCAAACAAAACTTATTTTGGTTTGAAATTTTCTCGCACTACCAGTCGGTATAGTAGGGAATTTGTGGTTACCGACCGGTGATGTCACTGTTCAGTCGGTAAAGAAAAAGTCCATTTTAGCAACAGAGTTACCATGCAGGTGGCTCATAGATGGCTCGTGTTTCGCACTGAATACACGCAACCGGCATTTCTCAAACCCTTTTTATTTTCTTTGGTTGAATGGAACAACTGTGTGCGGCTCAGGAGCTGTACGGGAGCTCCTCCTTGGGGTGAAAGGAAGATACCTTAAATGTCAACCGCAACCATGACCAAAGCCATCTGAAAATTACTATTAGTAGTATTCGTTGCCCTTTATTTTTTATGTGAAGAAAGAAATTATAAAGTAAATTATCCACCATAAACATATCCATAATACTTTTGTAGGGTATTATTGTGCCAAAATAATTCAGTTCAATAGAAGTTTCCATTTCAACGTATTTCAACCTTTCAGTTTGTTACAAATTATTATTTTTGATTTTCTCCTATTATAATATAAAAATCATGAAAATAGCCATAGAAGGATGTGCTCATGGTGAGCTTGACAATATTTATTTTACTATAAAGGAAGTCGAAGAAAGGGAAAATATAAAAATTGACTTATTAATATGTTGTGGAGATTTCCAGTCGTCCAGAAATGAGGAAGACCTCGCTTGCATGGCAGTACCTTCGAAATATCGCCATATTTGTTGCTTTTATAAGTAAGTTTATTGCGATCAGATTCACTAAAAAGGTTTAAGATTAAGTACTGGTTTAAATTGGTTATTGTCCACGATACACTGACAAAGGTATGCTATGCTATGACGTCACTTCGAGGGAAAATCCTAAATCGACTAGAAGCTTGCACCCCAGTTTATTGTCAAATCAAATCAAAAATACTTTATTGTCAAAAGGATATAAGCCTTGTAGACAAAGTCTTACAAATAAAATAACACAACTATATAATATTAAACACGCTCTGATTCCACGTCAATAACAAATAATTGCATTCAAATAATAGAAAAAATCACCAAATAAAAGTCTCACAAAATACAATCGCACCAAATATACACGTACATAAAATTAATTGAATGAATCCACATAATATTCCTCCACTTTATAATAGACCTTTCCAATCAGAAGTTCTCTTACAAGCTTTTTAAACCTTTTTTGACATACGGTCAGTCGTATACGTCTGGGAAGGTGATTAAACATTTTCTTACCATTATAGATTACCGAACTTTTTACCAAACTCGAGTTAGGGATCGGAAGTCTCAGGGTAAAGTCACTGTTTCTCGTCGGATAACCAGTCTGTTAGGTCAGGTAGTGTGTTGAGTTGACGTTTATTAAAATATTATTACAGGACAGGTCAGTTTATTGTCGGGTAGTGTATTGCGACGACGTTTATTAAAATATTATTGTCATATTTCATGTGCTCAGGTAAGCGCCTAATCATGTATGTATGCTGTTCTGACAGAAAGAGGTTATATATAGCTTGTTGATAATAATTTAATATAAATAGTCATCTTGGTTATAAAATAAAGTCATTTTGGTTATAAAATAAAGCTAAGAAATTGGATTACATCTGGAAATAAAGACAGAATCGAAAAGTGAATATACATCCAACATTTTTCAAAATTTCGAGAAGGTATCCATAACCTCAAAATGGAATGTGACGTTTGTAAACAGAACAGAGTACAGATCTTTAAATGTGAGTTTTGTAAAAGCAGAAATTGTAAAACATGTGGGCAATTAACATCATCAGAAGTAAAGGTGCTAGAGCTAAACTCGAGAGTTATGAAATTCTATTGTTCTAAGTGCAGAGAAGAAGAACCCAGAGCTATGTTTCGACAAATGCTACAATGCAAAGATAAAGTGATTGAAGAAAAAAATAAAGTAGTCATGGCAAAAGACCGTATAATTAAAAGTCTAGAAGAGCAAATAATACTTCATCAAAAAGAAGTTGAAGAGTTGGAGAAGAGAAAGTATGAAACCACAGAAGAAAACCACCTAAAATACAGTGAAGTAGTGAGGCAAAAAGGAAATGATGTGCTAGTAGTAAAACCAAAAAAAGCACAAGAAAGTTCAAAAACAAAATCAGCGATTGAAAAAAATATAGATCCAATGCAAATTAAAGCAGGCATCTCACGAGTTAAATATCTGAAAGACGGAGGAGTTGCAATCAGTTGTGAGAAGAAGGAAGACCTAAAACACATGTCTGAAAATATCCAAAAGCAAATGGGGGAAGACTACGAGATAAAAATACCAGAAAAGAAATGCCCCAAGATTAAAATAATAAACATAGAAGAAAATTTACTGCTGAATGACAATGAATTTATAGAGAAAGTAATATTTCAAAATGCTATAACTACAGAAGATGCTCAGAAGAAAATAAGAGTGGTAAAAAAATTGAAAGGAAAACTAGATAAAAACAGTGTCATACTGGAGGTGGATCCCAACACATATAGTTTAATTCATAGAAGGGAACGATTGTATATTGGTTGGAAGTCATATAGGTACTTTGATCACATAAATGTAGTGCAATGTTTTAACTGCTATAAATATGGCCATATAGCAAAAGAGTGTAAGTCCAAAACAGTATGCTCAAAATGTGGAGGGGAACACAAAGTTAACGAATGCAAGTCTGTAGAAGTGATTTGTTCCAACTGTAGGCATGCATCGGAGGTTTTACGGATACCAAATGTTGATTACAAACATTCTGTATATGATAGAGACTGCATAGTGTACAAAAGAATTTATAGAGAATTAGAACAAAAAGTGAATTATCCAAGTGTTTTTACAAATAAATAGCAATCAAAAAAACAATTGATGTACCTGAATATAGAAAGTTTATTAGCTCATAAGACAAATCTAAACTTCACAATCAGTGACTGGAAGCCTGCTATTGTTTGCCTAGCAGAAACTCATATAACAGAGGATATAATGGAACATGAAATAAAGATGGAGGGATATCAAACAATAAGCACACCTTCAGAAAGCAGACATACTGGAGGAACAATTGTGTATGTTAAGGAAGAACTACAAACCAAGACCTTGGTAAATGAATCTGTACAGAAGAATTTATGGATAACTGGTGTAGAAACAAAAATAGGAAACAAAAAGTTTATGATATTCTGCATATATCATTCACCTTCTGCGAGCGATGGTGATTTTTTGAGGTATCTGGAGAGTTTCTTGGAAGAATATACAACGAAAAAAGGCACACTTATACTAATGGGAGATTTTAATATTGATGTCTCAAAAAACACATTTTATTCTCAAAAATTAAAAAAAATGGTGGATTACTATGGCCTCTATCAAGCTGTTGTTAACTTTACCCGAATAACTGAAAGTAGTGCAACAATAATTGACCTTTTAATTACAAATGACAAGCACCTAGCCACTCAGGTACATCTAACACCCAAAATCACAGACCATTCTATAATAACCGTGCAGTTAACAGGGGATACAGAACAAAAAGATATTATCAAACATTACCGAGATTATCACAGTTTTAATGAAGTGAATTTTCAAACAGATTTAATGGAAACCCTTTGGGACCCCGATTGTACGGATATAAATATTTTGGCCAAAAACCTAATTGAATCCCTATTAAATACCTTGGATAGACATGCACCAAAAAAAGAGAAGATTATAAAGATCAAATGGGCAGAAAGAGAATGGTGGACGGTAGAAATTGACATTAATATGAAACAGAGAGATCAACTGTATCGACGAGCCATTATTACAAAGAATAAAGAGGATTTTAAAAAATACAAAGATCAGAGAAATAGAGTAGTAGAAATGATAAGAAAACAAAAAAGAGACTACTATAATGCAAAGATTGACATGAATAAGAATGACCCGACGGAGATGTGGAAAACTATTAAAAAGCTTGTAGGTGGGAAAAAAAAGAATGGTAAACATGCAGAAATATATTTTGGCAATAAGTTTGAAAGTGAAGAGAACATGATAGCAGAAAACTTTAATAATTATTTTATTACTAGCATTGAAATAATTAGTCAGGCAATTAGTGATACAGACATGCAAACGGTATTACAGGAAATCGAGAGCAAAGTACAGATGAACCAGTTTAAGTTACTTACAATGGTAGAACTAAGAAAAATAATAAAAAACTTAAAGAAAAAAAAAAGCAGCGTTGATGGAATAACAACAGAAATATTACAAAATGCATTTGAGGTAATTGGAGATAGATTCCTGCATTTGATCAACACTAGTTTAGAACATGGCACATTTCCAAGAACCTGGAAAAAATCTACAGTAATACCAATAGAAAAAAAAAGCAACACAAATAAATGCGAAGAATTCCGCCCCATAAATATGGTTCCATCATATGAAAAATTACTTGAAGTAGTAGTAAATGAACAGCTAATAGACTATTTTGAAAAAAATAAACTCCTAAGTGTGTATCAATCAGGATTCAGGAAAAACAACTCATGTGAAAGTGCGCTACAAACAGTATTATTAAAATGGAAAGAAGCCTTAAGTGAAAAGAAAATTATTGCAGCAGTATTTCTAGACTTTCGACGAGCTTTTGAAACCATAGATAGGACACTTTTAATACAGAAACTAAAGAAATATGGCATCAAAGAAAATGTCTTAAAATGGTTTAAAAGTTACCTCTCCGATAGATGCCAAGAAACCAGATATATGAGTAGTACATCTAATTCAAAGGAAAATGTGTTTGGGGTCCCACAAGGAACGGTATTAGGGCCAAATCTATTTATAGTATACATAAATGATATAGTAAAATGTCTGACAAAATGCAATATACAACTGTTTGCCGATGACACATTAATATATCTAGTTGGAGAAGATATTGAAACTGTAATCAAAATAATAAATGAAGAACTAGAAATCCTACATAAGTGGATAACTCAGAATGGATTAAGCTTAAATCTAGAAAAAACAAAGTATATGATAGTAAGAAGTAGGCAAAATAGTACTGAAACCGAAAAAACAACCAAAATATCTATAAACCAACAAAATATCAACAAAGTAGAGGAATATAAATACTTGGGTGTTATAATCGACGAGCACCTAACATTTTCTAGCCATGCACAATACATGACCAAAAAGATCGCAAAGAAGGTGAACCTGCTGGGAAGATTAAGTCCTCACGTAAGTGAGTGGTCCAAATTAAACATAAGTATATAAAACAATAATCATGCCGCACTTTAACTACTGTACATCTGTTCTATTTCTGCTTAATGAGACGGAATTAAGTATATTGCAAAAAAAACAAAACCAAGCAATGCGCTACATTCTTTCATGTGATCGTTACACTAGTGTCGCCCATATGTTAACCTCCACTGGTTTGCTAAGTGTAAAACAAATAATTTTTGTAAATACAATGACAGTAATACACAAAATAAAAAACGGCCTTTTTCCAGAACATTTATTACGAAATCTAAGAAATGTGTCGGATATACATAATTACCCAACACGGACAAGGGACAACTTTTATGTAAATACAGTGTCTACAACATATAGCCAAAAAAATCTTTTCCACAACGGACTTATTCAATATAATGAATTGCCTAATTATATAAAGATGTGTGAATCCATAAAGACCTTTCGAAAAAAATGTGTAGACTACTGCAAAAATAATATTGGGATGCAATAGGTTTGAGTGTGATAATTTTGCTAAATTATGTATTTATTAACAAAATTGTAAAATGTAAATTTAATTGTTTTTTTGTTTTTTTTTGTATTTGTTGTTAGCTATGCTATTAAATAAACGATTTATTTATTTATTTATATTTTATTTATCAATTTAAGATTTTCCTCGGAAGTGACATAATAACGTAGCATACCGTTGTAAGTGTATCATGGTATGGTCCAAAAATATCCAATTGTAGCTATGGTTAGCACATCACGTGCTTTTTTATTATAATTTGTAGTGATGTCACCTGATATCTATCATTAATGGCACTAGTGACAGCAGTTGGTTACTTTCGGACCATTAGGTTTTGACAGGTTTTTGTCTTGTCAAAATATTATTGGATCTTTTCCTGATTTTGATCAAGAACTTTGCGGTTGAGCTCAAAGTTGTAATTTTAATAATGAAAATTTGACCTTAGATATTATGTTGAGGGATTGTTTTATTTTGGGTATAAGAGATGGGGTTCTTCAACAGACACTCTTATCAACAGAGAATATTACATATGATGTAGCTGTAAAAAAGGCAGATTTTGCTGATTTATACAAAGTACCTACCCGAAAATAAAAAGGAACATTCATTTGCTTTAAACAGAGTTTCGGCTTCTAATCCAGGGAAATCAAGTCGTGTAGATGATGTTAAAAATGTTACAAATGTAATGCAATTAATCATTTAGCTCCAAAATGTCAAAGTCATATTGAACAGGCTTGCTTAAGTAAGATAAAAAATAATTTTGGTACTACTAAACATAATTTCTACGTGGATCAGGAACCAGGCATGTGCCTGAAGTTAGCTTCAGATTCAGATTTACTTTTTCCAACGAGTTTGGAAAATATAGAGAGAAAAAATTAAATAATTGTTCAAGTTTGTTTATGATAGTAGCTTGCAAAAATTACAAGATGACACAGGGAATAACTTTAAATCATATTAATAAAAACTTTAATATTCTAAACGGCCCCAGAATTGAAGTGGCCAGATCAAAAAACAATTAAATAACTTCAGTTTGGCGTCGGAGAGTTTGCTCATTTTCGGCATATGTAATTATTGTTAAATGTCTCACACTTTGATATGGTCGCCATAAGTTGTCACCCCCTAAACGCCCCCAAAAATGAAGTGGCCAGATTTTAAAAACTTGCTTAACTTGAATTTGGATTCAGAGAATTTGCTCATTTTTGGTATGTGAAATTAATGTTATATCCCCCACATTTTAATAAGGTTGTCATAATTTGTCACCCCCTAAACGGCCCCAGAATTGAAGTGGCCTGAACAAAAAACCTTAATAACTTCAGTTTGGCTTCAGAGAATTTGCTCATTTTTGGTGTGTGAAATTACTGTGAATCCTGTCCGTTCGGCTTCACAGAGTTTACTCATTTTTTGTATATAAAACCACTATTATATGCCTCACACTTTGATATGGTCGTCATAATTTGTCACCCCCTAAACGGCCCCAGAAATGAAGTGGCCAGACCAAAACAATTGAATAACTTTGGTTTGGCTTCAGAGAATTTGTTCATTTTTGGTACGTGAAATTAGTGTCATATGCCTCACATTTTGATGTGGTCCTCATAATGTGTCACCCCCTAAACGGCCCCAGAAATGAAGTGACCGGACCAAAAAAAGTGAATCCCGTCCGTTTGGCTTCACAGAGTTTACTCATTTTTTGTATATAAAACCACTGTAATATGCCTCACACTTTGATATGGTCGTCATAATTTGTCACCCCCTAAACGGCCCCAGAAATGAAGTGGCCAGACCAAAAAAATTGAATAACCTTGTTTTGGCTTCAGAGAATTTGCTCATTTTTGGTATGTGAAATTAGTGTCATATGCTTCACACTATGATGTGGTCCTCATAATTTGTCACCCCCCTAAACGGCCCCAGAAATGAAGTGGCCGGACCAAAAAAAGTGAATCCCGTCCGTTTGGCTTCACAGAGTTTACTCATTTTTTGTAATATAACCACTGTTATATGCCTCACACTTTGATATGGTCGTCATAATTTGTCACCCCCTAAACGGCCCCAGAAATGAAGTGGCCGGACCAAAAAAGTGAATCCCGTCTATTTGGCTTCACAGAGTGTACTCATTTTTTGGATATAAAACCACTGTTATATGCCTCACACTTTGATATCGTCGTCATAATTTGTCACCCCCTAAACTGCCCCAGAAATGAAGTGGCCAGACCAAAAAAATTGAATAACCTTGTTTTGGCTTCAGAGAATTTGCTCATTTTTGGTATGTGAAATTAGTGTCATATGCCTCACACTTTGATGTGGTCCTCATAATTTGTCACCCCCTAAACGGCCCCAGAAATGAAGTGGCCGGACCAAAAAAAGTGAATCCCGTCCGTTTGGCTTCACAGAGTTTACTCATTTTTTGTATATAAAACCACTGTTATATGCCTCATATTTTGATATGGTCGTCATAATTTGTCACCCCCTAAATGGCCCCAGAAATGAAGTCGCCGGGCCAAAAAAAGTGAATCCCGTCCGTTTGACTTCACAGAGTTTACTCATTTTTTGTACATAAAACCACTATTATATGCCTCACACTTTGATATGGTCGTCATAATTTGTCACCCCCTAAACGGCCCAAGAAATGAAGTGGCCAGACCAAAAAAATTGAATAAACTTGTTTTGGCTTCAGAGAATTTGCTCATTTTTGGTATGTGAAAGTAGTGTCATATGCCTCACACTTTGATGTGGTCCTCATAATTTGTCACCCCCTAAACGGCCCCAGAAATGAAGTGGCCGGACCAAAAAAAGTGAATCCCGTCCGTTTGGCTTCATAGAGTTTACTCATTTTTTGTATATAAAACCACTATTATATGCCTCACACTTTGATATGGTCGTCATAATTTGTCACCCCCTAAACGGCCCAAGAAATGAAGTGGCCAGACCAAAAAAATTGAATAACCTTGTTTTGGCTTCAGAGAATTTGCTCATTTTTGGTATGTGAAATTAGTGTCATATGCCTCACACTTTGATGTGGTCCTCATAATTTGTCACCCCCTAAACGGCCCCAGAAATGAAGTGGCCGGACCAAAAAAAGTGAATCCCGTCCATTTGGCTTCACAGAGTTTACTCATTTTTTGTATATAAAACCACTGTTATATGCCTCATATTTTGATATGGTCGTCATAATTTGTCATCCCCTAAATGGCCCCAGAAATGAAGTGGCCGGGCCAAAAAAAGTGAATCCCGTCCGTTTGACTTCACAGAGTTTACTCATTTTTTGTATATAAAACCACTATTATATGCCTCACACTTTGATATGGTCGTCATAATTTGTCACCCCCTAAACGGCCCAAGAAATGAAGTGGCCAGACCAAAAAAATTGAATAACCTTGTTTTGGCTTCAGAGAATTTGCTCATTTTTGGTATGTGAAATTAGTGTCATATGCCTCACACTTTGATGTGGTCCTCATAATTTGTCACCCCCTAAACGGCCCCAGAAATGAAATGGCCGGACCAAAAAAAGTGAATCCCGTCCGTTCGGCTTCACAGAGTTTACTCATTTTTTGTATATAAAACCACTATTATATGCCTCACACTTTGATATGGTCGTCATAATTTGTCACCCCCTAAACGGCCCCAGAAATGAAGTGGCCGGACCAAAAAAAGTGAATCCCGTCCGTTTGGCTTCACAGAGTTTACTCATTTTTTGTATATAAAAACCACTGTAATATGCCTCACACTTTGATATGGTCGTCATAATTTGTCACCCCCTAAACGGCCCCAGAAATGAAGTGGCCAGACCAAAAAAATTGAATAACCTTGTTTTGGCTTCAGAGAATTTGCTCATTTTTGGTATGTGAAATTAGTGTCATATGCCTCACACTATGATGTGGTCCTCATAATTTGTCACCCCCTAAACGGCCCCAGAAATGAAGTGGCCGGACCAAAAAAAGTGAATCCCGTCCGTTTGGCTTCACAGAGTTTACTCATTTTTTGTATATATAACCACTGTTATATGCCTCACACTTTGATATGGTCGTCATAATTTGTCACCCCCTAAACGGCCCCAGAAATGAAGTGGCCGGACCAAAAAAGTGAATCCCGTCTATTTGGCTTCACAGAGTTTACTCATTTTTTGGATATAAAACCACTGTTATATGCCTCACACTTTGATATGGTCGTCATAATTTGTTACCCCCTAAACGGCCCCAGAAATGAAGTGGCCAGACCAAAAAAATTGAATAACCTTGTTTTGGCTTCAGAGAATTTGCTCATTTTTGGTATGTGAAATTAGTGTCATATGCCTCACACTTTGATGTGGTCCTCATAATTTGTCACCCCCTAAACGGCCCCAGAAATGAAGTGGCCGGACCAAAAAAAGTGAATCCCGTCCGTTTGGCTTCACAGAGTTTACTCATTTTTTGTATATATAACCACTGTTATATGCCTCACACTTTGATATGGTCGTCATAATTTGTCACCCCCTAAACGGCCCCAGAAATGAAGTGGCCGGACCAAAAAAGTGAATCCCGTCTATTTGGCTTCACAGAGTGTACTCATTTTTTGGATATAAAACCACTGTTATATGCCTCACACTTTGATATGGTCGTCATAATTTGTCACCCCCTAAACGGCCCCAGAAATGAAGTGGCCAGACCAAAAAAATTGAATAACCTTGTTTTGGCTTCAGAGAATTTGCTCATTTTTGGTATGTGAAATTAGTGTCATATGCCTCACACTTTGATGTGGTCCTCATAATTTGTCACCCCCTAAACGGCCCCAGAAATGAAGTGGCCGGACCAAAAAAAGTGAATCTCGTCCATTTGGCTTCACAGAGTTTACTCATTTTTTGTATATAAAACCACTGTTATATGCCTCATATTTTGGTATGGTCGTCATAATTTGTCACCCCCTAAATGGCCCCAGAAATGAAGTGGCCGGGCCAAAAAAAGTGAATCCCGTCCGTTTGACTTCACAGAGTTTACTCATTTTTTGTATATAAAACCACTATTATATGCCTCACACTTTGATATGGTCGTCATAATTTGTCACCCCCAAAACGGCCCAAGAAATGAAGTGGCCAGACCAAAAAAATTGAATAACCTTGTTTTGGCTTCAGAGAATTTGCTCATTTTTGGTATGTGAAATTAGTGTCATATGCCTCACACTTTGATGTGGTCCTCATAATTTGTCACCCCCTAAACGGCCCCAGAAATGAAATGGCCGGACCAAAAAAAGTGAATCCCGTCCGTTCGGCTTCACAGAGTTTACTCATTTTTTGTATATAAAACCACTATTATATGCCTCACACTTTGATATGGTCGTCATAATTTATCACCCCCTAAACGGCCCCAGAAATGAAGTGGCCGGACCAAAAAAAGTGAATCCCGTCCGTTTGGCTTCACAGAGTTTACTCATTTTTTGTATATAAAAACCACTGTAATATGCCTCACACTTTGATATGGTCGTCATAATTTGTCACCCCCTAAACGGCCCCAGAAATGAAGTGGCCAGACCAAAAAAATTGAATAACCTTGTTTTGGCTTCAGAGAATTTGCTCATTTTTGGTATGTGAAATTAGTGTCATATGCCTCACACTATGATGTGGTCCTCATAATTTGTCACCCCCTAAACGGCCCCAGAAATGAAGTGGCCGGACCAAAAAAAGTGAATCCCGTCCGTTTGGCTTCACAGAGTTTACTCATTTTTTGTATATATAACCACTGTTATATGCCTCACACTTTGATATGGTCGTCATAATTTGTCACCCCCTAAACGGCCCCAGAAATGAAGTGGCCGGACCAAAAAAGTGAATCCCGTCTATTTGGCTTCACAGAGTTTACTCATTTTTTGGATATAAAACCACTGTTATATGCCTCACACTTTGATATGGTCGTCATAATTTGTTACCCCCTAAACGGCCCCAGAAATGAAGTGGCCAGACCAAAAAAATTGAATAACCTTGTTTTGGCTTCAGAGAATTTGCTCATTTTTGGTATGTGAAATTAGTGTCATATGCCTCACACTTTGATGTGGTCCTCATAATTTGTCACCCCCTAAACGGCCCCAGAAATGAAGTGGCCGGACCAAAAAAAGTGAATCCCGTCCGTTTGGCTTCACAGAGTTTACTCATTTTTTGTATATATAACCACTGTTATATGCCTCACACTTTGATATGGTCGTCATAATTTGTCACCCCCTAAACGGCCCCAGAAATGAAGTGGCCGGACCAAAAAAGTGAATCCCGTCTATTTGGCTTCACAGAGTGTACTCATTTTTTGGATATAAAACCACTGTTATATGCCTCACACTTTGATATGGTCGTCATAATTTGTCACCCCCTAAACGGCCCCAGAAATGAAGTGGCCAGACCAAAAAAATTGAATAACCTTGTTTTGGCTTCAGAGAATTTGCTCATTTTTGGTATGTGAAATTAGTGTCATATGCCTCACACTTTGATGTGGTCCTCATAATTTGTCACCACCTAAACGGCCCCAGAAATGAAGTGGCCGGACCAAAAAAAGTGAATCCCGTCCATTTGGCTTCACAGAGTTTACTCATTTTTTGTATATAAAACCACTGTTATATGCCTCATATTTTGATATGGTCGTCATAATTTGTCACCCCCTAAATGGCCCCAGAAGTGAAGTGGCCGGGCCAAAAAAAGTGAATCCCGTCCGTTTGACTTCACAGAGTTTACTCATTTTTTGTATATAAAACCACTATTATATGCCTCACACTTTGATATGGTCGTCATAATTTGTCACCCTCTAAACGGCCCAAGAAATGAAGTGGTCAGACCAAAAAAATTGAATAACCTTGTTTTGGCTTCAGAGAATTTGCTCATTTTTGGTATGTGAAATTAGTGTCATATGCCTCACACTTTGATGTGGTCCTCATAATTTGTCACCCCCTAAACGGCCCCAGAAATGAAGTGGCCGGACCAAAAAAAGTGAATCCCGTCCGTCTGGCTTCACAGAGTTTACTCATTTTTTGTATGTAAAACCAGTGTTATATGCCTCATATTTTGATATGGTCGTCATAATTTGTCACCCCCTAAACAGCCCCAGAAATGAAGTGGCCGGGCCGAAAAAGTGAATCCCGTCCATTTGGCTTCACAGAGTTTACTCATTTTTTGGATATAAAACCACTGTTATATGCCTCACACTTTGATATGATCGTCATAATTTGTCACCCTGTAAACGGCCCCAGAAATGAAGTGGCCAGACCAAAAAAATTGAATAACTTCGGTTTGGCTTCAGAGAATTTGCTCATTTTTGGTATGTGAAATTAGTGTCATATGGCTCACATTTTGATATGGTCCTCATAATTTGTCACCCACTAAACGGCCCCAGAAATGAAATGGCCGGACCAAAAAAAGTGAATCCCGTCCGTTCGGCTTCACAGAGTTTACTCATTTTTTGTATATAAAACCACTATTATATGCCTCACACTTTGATATGGTCGTCATAATTTGTCACCCCCTAAACGGCCCCAGAAATGAAGTGGCCAGACCAAAACAATTGAATAACTTTGCTTTGGCTTCAGAGAATTTGTTCATTTTTGGTACGTGAAATTAGTGTCATATGCCTCACATTTTGATGAGGTCCTCATAATTTGTCACCCCCTAAACGGCCCCAGAAATGAAGTGGCCGGACCAAAAAAAGTGAATCCCGGCCGTTTCGCTTCACAGAGTTTACTCATTTTTTGTATATAAAAACCACTGTAATATGCCTCACACTTTGATATGGTCGTCATAATTTGTCACCCCCTAAACGGCCCCAGAAATGAAGTGGCCAGACCAAAAAAATTGAATAACCTTGTTTTGGCTTCAGAGAATTTGCTCATTTTTGGTATGTGAAATTAGTGTCATATGCCTCACACTATGATGTGGTCCTCATAATTTGTCACCCCCTAAACGGCCCCAGAAATGAAGTGGCCGGACCAAAAAAAGTGAATCCCGTCCGTTTGGCTTCACAGAGTTTACTCATTTTTTGTATATATAACCACTGTTATATGCCTCACACTTTGATATGGTCGTCATAATTTGTCACCCCCTAAACGGCCCCAGAAATGAAGTGGCCGGACCAAAAAAGTGAATCCCGTCTATTTGACTTCACAGAGTTTACTCATTTTTTGGATATAAATCCACTGTTATATGCCTCACACTTTGATATGGTCGTCATAATTTGTTACCCCCTAAACGGCCCCAGAAATGAAGTGGCCAGACCAAAAAAATTGAATAACCTTGTTTTGGCTTCAGAGAATTTGCTCATTTTTGGTATGTGAAATTAGTGTCATATGCCTCACACTTTGATGTGGTCCTCATAATTTGTCACCCCCTAAACGGCCCCAGAAATGAAGTGGTCGGACCAAAAAAAGTGAATCCCGTCCGTTTGGCTTCACAGAGTTTACTCATTTTTTGTATATAAAACCACTGTTATATGCCTCACACTTTGAAATTGTCGTCATAATTTGTCACCCCCTAAACGGCACCAGAAATGAAGTGGCCGGGCCACAAAAAGTGAATCCCGTCCGTGTGGCTTCACAGAGGTTACTCATTTTCTGTATATAAAACCACTGATATTAGCCTCACACTTTGATATTGTCGCTATAATTTCTTACCCCCTAAACGGCCCTATAACTAATGTGGCCAAACTCTGCTTATTTTTGATATGCTAACGTATTGTTATATTGCACATGTTGTAATAGTCAAAATTTGTCGCCTCGTGCGAAATACTTTGCAAAAATAGGTCATCATAAAAAAAGGTTTTATTTCTAAACAGTTTAATCATATTTGTCACATAGTATAAAGTGCAGCGAAAAAAAATACAGTACTATACTGCAACTTGAGGATGGTAATAAGCAAAGCAGAATTAACTTACTCTACCTAAATAAAGGATGGCTCAATGCTTTTATAAACCTTGACAATGAACAAACCCTAAGAATCGTCCATTACTGACAAATTGAAATGCCTACGAAGTGACTAAAGTTTGAAATAACATAACATTATATTATTACCTATACAATTTCTACCATAAAAGGAATTAGGATTGACATGAATGGAGTACATAAGGCGAAAAACTTTGCCTTAAATATTCACCCCCATTTTAAAATTTGGCCAAAAGGCCTCATAAAATAGAATAAAAAAACAAATGTAAAATAATCTGCAATTATATGTCGCGTAAATAGTAGGAATAAACAACTCATTATTTTGTAAAGGTAAAAAAATTAAGCCTTGCTTTGAGGATAAGAGATCTGGTAGATGTTCAAAGGATTGCTAACACCTTTAAATTAAAAAACGAATAACAATTATTGGAATTTTTGATAATTATTGTTACTATATATAAAAATTTAATTACGTTGTAATGAAATGATACCTTACGTCTCAGGTTTAGACCAATGTTTTCTGAAAGCATTAGTTATTATAACTTTTACTTTTAGACACACTAATATGGGTGAGCTAATGGCCTGATTTGCATGCACGCCTCGACTAAGGAGTCCTTAATTCACCCAACCCTAAGTTCCAATATCCTATGTACAACTACATCTGATGTAAAAGCATATACATATATATGGGAACCCATAAGGATTCAATGGAACGTGCGTTCTATTTTATTTTACTAGTTTTTCTCATCGCATCGGCTTCGTTCGCCTATAAATATAATTATTTCGTACCACTTATAGTATTTTTGACGTATTATATATACTACAGATCATGGCCTATATTTATTTGTGAAGATATAAGCAGAAAACATTTCAATCGGATTCGTGGTTTCTCTAGATCAGCGGTTCCCAACCTATTGTCAGCCGCGAACCCCTTTTAAAAAATTACCTTTGTTGCGAACCACCCAATTTTTTATTTTAGGTATTCCTAATATATAAAATTCAAACCATTTAAAAACTGTAACTACTTTTTATTCCAGTAAATATACATAAAATGTAACTTAAGTATAACAAGAAATAAAAGTCAAAACCATAGATTAAAACGAAGGTCAAAGTAAGCTAAAAACCAGCCCTCAATGAGATATTTGTGCTTGCTTATCAGAACAAATAAGTTTAAAATCAGGTACAATACTTGACAAATTTAATCGTAAGTCTGGTTCCGCATTCAACCTATTTCTATATTTATTTTTAAGGTAAATATAAGTAGAAAAACTTTTTTCACATAAATAGGTGGTACAAAATGGTAACAAAGTCTTAATAGCTAAATCTACTAAAACAGGATAATCTTTTCTTATACCCAACCAAAAGTTAAGCAAGGGCTTTTCCTTGAAAATAATTTTTAAAGAACTGTCAACTGACAAATCAATAAGTAATTCTTTTTCAGATAAAGAAAGTGTGTGTGCTTTTGAGATATTATTGTCGTCAAAAGGGTTGCGGATCCAGTTATTTACTTCTGGTTGTGTTGGAAAATAATCATCAAAAGTTATTTTAAGTTGATTAAGATGTTCAATCATGTTAGTCTTGACATGCTCGTCTAAGTTTAAATTGTTTTCTAACAAAAAATTTCTAAGAGAATCAAAACATTCAATTTCATTTAATTCTAAACACTGAATCCAAAAATTGAATTTCTTTTTTATGCCTTCTATCCTGTCATTTACATTAAAAATTGTAACATTAGGTCCTTGTAGTGACAAATTTAATTCGTTTAGCTTAGAAAAAATATCTGCCAAATATGCAAGTTTTTGTAGCCAACCAGGGTCAAACATACAAGCAGATAATTGAAATGCATGCTGCAGGAAAAATGACTGAACTTCGGATTTCATTTGAAGCAAGCGAGTCAAAACCTTGCCACGCGAAAGCCACCTTACTTCGGCATGAAGTAGTAAACTAGTATGGTGACTTCCAAAATCTTCACACAGAGCTTGAAATAACCGTGAGTTGGTCGCACGAGACTTTATAAAGTTAACAATTTTAATAGAGTCATTTAACACAGTATTTAATGTTTGAGGGATACGTTTACAAGCTAGTGCCTCTCGATGAATGCAACAATGAGTCCATTTGATATTTGGATTAATTTTTTTCACTCGTGCAAAAAGACCGGAATAAGTGCCGGTCATGGATTTCGCCCCATCTGTACAAATACCCACACAAAATGACCAACTGATCTTGTTTTCTTCGAAGTAGCCATTCAGCACATTAAAGATAGCTTCTCCTGTTGTGTATGTCTTTAGTGGTCGGGCAAATAGCATCTCTTCTTGGATTTCGTCGCTAACAATGTATCTTATGTACACCAATAATACGGCAAGATTGGCAACGTCGGTGGATTCATCAAGCTGAATAGCAAAGGACGTATTTTTAATTGTATTTATAATTGTACCTTCAACATGATTTGCCATTTCAAGAATTCTTCGCGACACCGTATTATTTGACAAAGGTACTAATTCCATTTTTTTCGCGGCTTGTTCACCAAGCATGGTCCTTGTCAGATCTTTTGCACATGGCAATATTAATTTTTCTGCCACTGTGTGAGCCTTCCCACATTTAGCAATTTGATAACTCACTCGATATGATGCTTCCAAGGCATTTTCGCTATCTTTATTTGACCTCGATACAAAGGAAGGAACACTACTAGTCTTTTTGTTATTTAATAGTCTTTTAAAATAGTCTATGGACTTATCTTTATATGTGGCATGTTTTGTTTCGAAATGACGACGTAGTAGGGAAGGTTTTAAACTACTATTTGCTAAGATTTCGTCACAAATCACACACTGAGGTTTAGGATCTGATTCGTCACCAAAAAAATGAAACCCTAACTGCAAATATTCAGCGTCGTATTTTCTTTTCTTCCCTTTATTCCCACTTTCATTTTTTTCACAGCGTTTACTACTGCTTGCAACATCGTCAACGTCAATTTTAGCCGGAACTGCTCCACCTACACTCCCTGTTTTTAACCACCTATCCATAATATAATTAATGTTTTTAAATTTTTGTTAGATTTTAACTAGAACTTGTCACACAATTATTAAGCGCACCAAAACAAAATAACCGTCGCGTGCGATGTTCAATCAAATTGCTATTGACAGCGCCGCGACCTTCGGCATATTTGGTTCGTCGCGTCGCCGGTGATTGACTGGGTTTACGTAGTAGTAGTAATAAAGTATGTTTCCGCCATTACCGTTTTTTCTGTCGCGAACCCCCAGTTAGGCGTTCGCGAACCCCTAGGGGTTCGCGAACCACCGGTTGGGAACCGCTGCTCTAGATCCATAAATACATGAAACCTATAGTACCACACTCCACTGCCACACTCTATTCTTAAGATCTAAAGTCCAAAGTAATAAAAATCGTGCTATCTATATATAATAAATTATGCCAGTAGCAATGATTTTCGCATCATTTACAGACCCTCAATTTAGTACACGGGAATTAGCATTTTTACCAGAAATAATTTATATAAATTTTATTTTATATAATACTATGATCCTAAAATAAAGGATTCGAAAAGTTTCCCCTTCTGCCGTGAATTGAACCCCCCTTTTTGATGAATAACCAGTCCAAAAGCGGAGTTAACGTCCTTTTTTATATTTTTCTCCGAAATCGTCATTACTACGAAAAAACTGAAACGAATAAAAAAATCTCTATAAAATTCTACGTATAAAATATCCTATAGGTACACTATGCGTCTATACCCCATACCACCCTTGTCTCGCATTCAGCCTTCAAAGTAGGAAATAGTTTGGTGCGCTTGATAAAAAATCGATATTACGTCATTTTCACAGGAACTATCTCTAAACCTCCTACTCTTACGGAACAAAATGTTTATTATAAAGACTGTAGAGCAGAATTTTCACTACACAATCCGTATATTACAGTTTTTTTCTTTTATTTTTCGTATATTTTCCGATAGTTCCGTAAACCCGTATTGCGAAATATGAGCTCGTTTCCACACCCCTGAGGTAGAACTCTGGACGCGTATTTTTTAAAAGTGGTTTCCGTCGTAGGTCTAATCCACTTCTATATTTACTGTTTGTAGTCATCCTTGGATTCTTTTGTAAGCAAATCTTCCTCTGGTGCTGAATTCAAGCAACCTTGTGCGTTACAATAAGAGCACATTCTTGAACAGCGTAATCCCACTTTAACACAACTGCATAGCTTCGAGCAACCATTCTTACAGGTGCAAGATATTAGTTGCAGTATTGAATCCGGAGCTCTCTTAACGCCACTCTGTCGGATCCAAGGTTACTCCTCTCCATAACCGTATTTGATGAAAGATTGTCTTATTCATTTCTAAACACATTTTCTAATACATATGACAGTAATTTCACAAACCAAAAATGAGCAAATTCTCTGAAGCTAAACTAAAATTGTTCCATTTTTTTGATCTGGCCACTTCATTTCTCGAGAAGTTTAGGGGGTGACAAATTATGACGACCATATCAAAGTGTGAGGCATATAACAGTAATTTCACATACGAAAAATGAGCAAATTCTCTAAAGCCTAACTGAAGTGATTCAGGTTTTTTAGTCTGGCCACTTCAATTCTGGGGCCGT
The DNA here is from genome assembly GCA_963971165.1 of Philopedon plagiatum. Lineage (NCBI taxonomy): Eukaryota > Metazoa > Arthropoda > Insecta > Coleoptera > Curculionidae > Philopedon > Philopedon plagiatum. Next base: position 45,517,860 of record OZ020194.1, read on the forward strand.
TTAGGGGGTGACAAATTATGAGGCCCACATCAAAGTGTGAGGCATATGACACTAATTTCATATACCAAAAATGAGCAAATGCTCTGAAGCCAAACGGACGGGATTCACTTTTTTTGGTCCGGTCGCTTCATTTCTGGGGCCGTTTAGGGGGTGACAAATTATGACGACCATATCAAAGGGTGAGGCATATAACAGTGGTTTTATATACAAAAAATGAGTAAACTCTGTGAAGCCAAACGGACGAGATTCACTTTTTATGATCCGACCACTTCATTTCTGGGGCCGTTTAGGGGGTGACAAATTATGACGACCATATCAAAGTGTGAGGCATATAACAGTGATTTTATATACAAAAAATTAGTAAACTCTGTGAAGCCAAACGGACGGGATTCACTTTTTTTGGTCCGGCCACTTCATTTCTGGAGCCGTTTAGGGGGTGACAAATTATGACGACCATATCAAAGTGTGAGGCATATAACAGTGGTTATATATACAAAAAATTTGTAAACTCTGTGAAGCCAAACGGACGGGATTCACTTTTTTTGGTCCGGCCCCTTCATTTCTGGAGCCGTTTAAGGGGTGACAAATTATGAGGACCACATCAAAGTGTGAGGCATATGACACTAATTTCACATACCAAAAATGAGCAAATTCTCTGAAGCCAAACCAAAGTTAACCAATTTTGTTGGTCTGGCCACTTCATTTCTGGGGCCGTTTAGGGGGTGACAAATTATGACGACCATATCAAAGTGTGAGGCATATTACAGTGGTTTTATATACAAAAAATGAGTAAACTCTGTGAAGCCAAACGGACGGGATTCACTTTTTTTGGTCCGGCCACTTCATTTCTGGGGCCGTTTAGGGGGTGACAAATTATGAGGACCACATCAAAGTGTGAGGCATATGACACTAATTTCACATACCAAAAATGAGCAAATTCTCTGAAGCCAAAACAAGGTTATTCAATTTTTTTGGTCTGGCCACTTCATTTCTGGGGCCGTTTAGGATGTCTGTGAAGTTGGCCCCCCAAATGTAAAATTTATTAAAAATTAATGGAATTCTGGGTTTCCTATGAAGAGTTCTAGAGTTCTTTTCACTTTTTATTAATAGTTCCGTTAAAATAAAAGTAAAAACACTGTTTTCAAAAATTTCACGCAGCCCCCCATTGTTGCAAAAACAAAAGTTTGGCCACAGTGCTTAATAGTTCTAAAGGAGTTCTACAGTTCTTTGTAATTTTCGAGGCCAGAACTCTTACCCAAAAAATTCTAATACATGTTTTGTGCTTTTTGGGAAGGAAAAAATTCAACTACAAAATGTCATCTTCTTTATGCAGAACTGTAGAACTATTGCAGAACTAACGGGAACTCATGAGTTTTAAACCAGAACTCTTCGTAAAAAAATTTTCATGGGGGGCCAACTTCACACTTTTTAACTGTCAATAATTTAAGTTGTAAACAAAAAAATACCATTCTAATTCTACAGAACTATAGAACTATTGCAGCACTAACGGGAACTCATCAGTTTTAAACCAGAACTCTTCTTAAAAAAATTTTCATGGGGGGCCAACTTCACACTTTTTTAACGGTCAATAATTTAAGTTGTAAACAAGAAAATGCCATTCTAATTCTATAGAACTGTAGAACTATTGCAGCACTAACGGGAACTCATGAGTTTTAAAACAGAACTCTTCTTAAAAAAATTTTCATGGGGTGCCAACTTCACACTTTTTTAACGGTCAATAATTTAAGTTGTAAACAACAAAATGCCATTCTAATTCTACAGAACTGTAGAACTATTGCAGCACTAACGGGAACTCATGAGTTTTAAAACAGAACTCTTCTTAAAAAAATTTTCATGGGGGGCCAACTTCACACTTTTTAACTGTCAATAATTTAAGTTGTAAACAAAAAAATACCATTCTAATTCTACAGAACTATAGAACTATTGCAGCACTAACGGGAACTCATGAGTTTTAAACCAGAACTCTTCTTAAAAAAATTTTCATGGGGGGCCAACTTCACACTTTTTAACTGTCAATAATTTAAGTTGTAAACAAAAAAATACCATTCTAATTCTACAGAACTATAGAACTATTGCAGCACTAACGGGAACTCATGAGTTTTAAACCAGAACTCTTCTTAAAAAAATTTTCATGGGGGGCCAACTTCACACTTTTTTAACGGTCAATAATTTAAGTTGTAAACAAAAAAATGCCATTCTAATACTACAGAACTGTAGAACTATTGCAGCACTAACGGGAACTCATGAGTTTTAAACCAGAACTCTTCTTAAAAAAATTGTCATGGGGGGGCCAACTTCACAACCCATGAGTTTTAAACCAGAACTCTTGTTTACAACTTAAATTTTTGATTGTTAAAAAAGTGTGAAGTTGGCTCCTCATGAAATATTTTTTAAGAAGAGTTCTGGTTTAAAACTCATGAGTCCCCGTTAGTGCTGCAATAGTTCTACAGTTCTGTAGAATTGGAATGATATTGTTTTGTTTACAACTTAAATTCTTGATCGTTAAAAAAGTGTAAAGTTGGCCCCCATGAAAATTTTTTTAACAAGAGTTTTGGTTTAAAACTCATGAGTTCCCGTTAGTGCTGCAATAGTTCTACAGTGCTGTAGAATTAGAATGGTATTTTCTGTTTACAACTTAAATTATTGACAGTTAAAAAAGTGTGAAGTTGGCCCCCCATGAAATTTTTTTTAAAAAGAGTTCTGGTTTAAAACTCATGGGTTCCCGTTAGTGCTGCAATAGTTCTATAGTTCTGTAGAATTAGAATGGTATTTTTTTGTTTACAACTTAAATTATTGACAGTTAAAAAAGTGTGAAGTTGGCCCCCCATGAAACTTTTTTTGAGAAGAGTTCTGGTTTAAGACTCATGAGTTCCCGTTAGTGCTGCAATAGTTCTACAGTTCTGTAGAATTAGAATGGCATTTTTTTGTTTACAACTTAAATTATTGACCGTTAAAAGAGTGTGAAGTTGGCACCCCATGAAAAATTTTTTAAGAAGAGTTCTGGTTTAAAACTCATGAGTTCCCGTTAGTGCTGCAATAGTTCTATAGTTCTGTAGAATTAGAATGGTATTTTTTTGTTTACAACTTAAATTATTGACAGTTAAAAAAGTGTGAAGTTGGCCCCCCATGAAAATTTTTTTAAAAAGAGTTCTGTTTTAAAACTCATGAGTTCCCGTTAGTACTGCAATAGTTCTACAGTTCTATAGAATTAGAATGGCATTTTTTTGTTTACAACTTAAATTATTGACCGTTAAAAAAGTGTGAAGTTGACCCCCATGAAAATTTTTTTAAGAAGAGTTCTGGTTTAAAACTGATGAGTTCCCGTTAGTGCTGCAATAGTTCTATAGTTCTGTAGAATTAGAATGGTATTTTTTTGTTTACAACTTAAATTATTGACAGTTAAAAAAGTGTGAAGTTGGCCCCCCATGAAAATTTTTTTAAGAAGAGTTCTGTTTTAAAACTCATGAGTTCCCGTTAGTGCTGCAATAGTTCTACAGTTCTATAGAATTAGAATGGCATTTTTTTGTTTACAACTTAAATTATTGACCGTTAAAAAAGTGTGAAGTTGGCCCCCCATGAAAATTTTTTTACGAAGAGTTCTGGTTTAAAACTCATGAGTTCCCGTTAGTTCTGCAATAGTTCTACAGTTCTGCATAAAGAAGATGACATTTTGTAGTTGAATTTTTTCCTTCCCAAAAAGCACAAAACATGTATTAGAATTTTTTGGGTAAGAGTTCTGGCCTCGAAAATTACAAAGAACTGTAGAACTCCTTTAGAACTATTAAGCACTGTGGTCAAACTTTTGTTTTTGCACCAATGGGGGGCTGCGTGAAATTTTTGAAAACTGTTTTTACTTTTATTTTAACGGAACTATTAATAAAAAGTGAAAAGAACTCTAGAACTCTTCATAGGAAACCCAGAACTCCATTAATTTTTAATAAATTTTACATTTGGGGGGCCAACTTCACAGACATCGTTTAGGGGGTGACAAATTATGACGACCATATCAAAGTGTGAGGTATATAACAGTGGTTTTATATCCAAAAAATGAGTAGGTACACTCTGTGAAGCCAAATAGACGGGATTCACTTTTTTGGTCCGGCCACTTCATTTCTGGGGCCGTTTAGGGGGTGACAAATTATGACGACCATATCAAAGTGTGAGGCATATAACAGTGGTTATATATACAAAAAATGAGTAAACTCTGTGAAGCCAAACGGACGGGATTCACTTTTTTTGGTCCGGCCACTTCATTTCTGGGGCCGTTTAGGGGGGTGACAAATTATGAGGACCACATCATAGTGTGAGGCATATGACACTAATTTCACATACCAAAAATAAGCAAATTCTCTGAAGCCAAAACAAGGTTATTCAATTTTTTTGGTCTGGCCACTTCATTTCTGGCGCCGTTTAGGGGGTGACAAATTATGACGACCATATCAAAGTGTGAGGCATATTACAGTGGTTTTATATACAAAAAATGAGTAAACTCTGTGAAGCCAAACGGACGGGATTCACTTTTTTTGGTCCGGCCACTTCATTTCTGGGGCCGTTTAGGGGGTGACAAATTATGACGACCATATCAAAGTGTGAGTGTGAGGCATATAACAGTGATTTTATATACAAAAAATTAGTAAACTCTGTGAAGCCAAACGGACGGGATTCACTTTTTTTGGTCCGGCCACTTCAACTTCAACTCTTCTTAAAAAAATTTTCATGGGGTGCCAACTTCACACTTTTTTAACGGTCAATAATTTAAGTTGTAAACAACAAAATGCCATTCTAATTCTACAGAACTGTAGAACTATTGCAGCACTAACGGGAACTCATGAGTTTTAAAACAGAACTCTTCTTAAAAAAATTTTCATGGGGGGCCAACTTCACACTTTTTAACTGTCAATAATTTAAGTTGTAAACAAAAAAATACCATTCTAGAACTATAGAACTATTGCAGCACTAACGGGAACTCATGAGTTTTAAACCAGAACTCTTCTTAAAAAAATTTTCATGGGGGGCCAACTTCACACTTTTTAACTGTCAATAATTTAAGTTGTAAACAAAAAAATACCATTCTAATTCTACAGAACTATAGAACTATTGCAGCACTAACGGGAACTCATGAGTTTTAAACCAGAACTCTTCTTAAACAAAATTTTCATGGGGGGCCAACTTCACACTTTTTTAACGGTCAATAATTTAAGTTGTAAACAAAAAAATGCCATTCTAATACTACAGAACTGTAGAACTATTGCAGCACTAACGGGAACTCATGAGTTTTAAACCAGAACTCTTCTTAAAAAAATTGTCATGGGGGGGCCAACTTCACAACCCATGAGTTTTAAACCAGAACTCTTGTTTACAACTTAAATTTTTGATTGTTAAAAAAGTGTGAAGTTGGCTCCTCATGAAATATTTTTTAAGAAGAGTTCTGGTTTAAAACTCATGAGTCCCCGTTAGTGCTGCAATAGTTCTACAGTTCTGTAGAATTGGAATGATATTGTTTTGTTTACAACTTAAATTCTTGATCGTTAAAAAAGTGTAAAGTTGGCCCCCATGAAAATTTTTTTAACAAGAGTTTTGGTTTAAAACTCATGAGTTCCCGTTAGTGCTGCAATAGTTCTACAGTGCTGTAGAATTAGAATGGTATTTTCTGTTTACAACTTAAATTATTGACAGTTAAAAAAGTGTGAAGTTGGCCCCCCATGAAATTTTTTTTAAAAAGAGTTCTGGTTTAAAACTCATGAGTTCCCGTTAGTGCTGCAATAGTTCTATAGTTCTGTAGAATTAGAATGGTATTTTTTTGTTTACAACTTAAATTATTGACAGTTAAAAAAGTGTGAAGTTGGCCCCCCATGAAAATTTTTTTAAGAAGAGTTCTGGTTTAAAACTCATGAGTTACCGCTAGTGCTGCAATAGTTCTACAGTTCTATAGAATTAGAATGGCATTTTTTTGTTTACAACTTAAATTATTGACCGTTAAAAAAGTGTGAAGTTGGCCCCCCATGAAAATTTTTTTAAGAGTTCTGGTTTAAAACTCATGAGTTCCCGTTAGTGCTGCAATAGTTCTATAGTTCTGTAGAATTAGAATGGTATTTTTTTGTTTACAACTTAAATTATTGACAGTTAAAAAAGTGTGAAGTTGGCCCCCCATGAAAATTTTTTTAAAAAGAGTTCTGTTTTAAAACTCATGAGTTCCCGTTAGTGCTGCAATGGTTCTACAGTTCTATAGAATTAGAATGGCATTTTTTTGTTTACAACTTAAATTATTGACCGTTAAAAAAGTGTGAAGTTGACCCCCATGAAAATTTTTTTAAGAAGAGTTCTGGTTTAAAACTGATGAGTTCCCGTTAGTGCTGCAATAGTTCTATAGTTCTGTAGAATTAGAATGGTATTTTTTTGTTTACAACTTAAATTATTGACAGTTAAAAAAGTGTGAAGTTGGCCCCCCATGAAAATTTTTTTAAGAAGAGTTCTGTTTTAAAACTCATGAGTTCCCGTTAGTGCTGCAATAGTTCTACAGTTCTATAGAATTAGAATGGCATTTTTTTGTTTACAACTTAAATTATTGACCGTTAAAAAAGTGTGAAGTTGGCCTCCCATGAAAATTTTTTTACGAAGAGTTCTGGTTTAAAACTCATGAGTTCCCGTTAGTTCTGCAATAGTTCTACAGTTCTGCATAAAGAAGATGACATTTTGTAGTTGAATTTTTTCCTTCCCAAAAAGCACAAAACATGTATTAGAATTTTTTGGGTAAGAGTTCTGGCCTCGAAAATTACAAAGAACTGTAGAACTCCTTTAGAACTATTAAGCACTGTGGTCAAACTTTTGTTTTTGCAACAATGGGGGGCTGCGTGAAATTTTTGAAAACAGTGTTTTTACTTTTATTTTAACGGAACTATTAATAAAAAGTGAAAAGAACTCTAGAACTCTTCATAGGAAACCCAGAACTCCATTAATTTTTAATAAATTTTACATTTGGGGGGCCAACTTCACAGACATCGTTTAGGGTGTGACAAATTATGACGACCATATCAAAGTGTGAGGCATATAACAGTGGTTTTATATCCAAAAAATGAGTACACTCTGTGAAGCCAAATAGACGGGATTCACTTTTTTGGTCCGGCCACTTCATTTCTGGGGCCGTTTAGGGGGTGACAAATTATGACGACCATATCAAAGTGTGAGGCATATAACAGTGGTTATATATACAAAAAATGAGTAAACTCTGTGAAGCCAAACGGACGGGATTCACTTTCTTTGGTCCGGCCACTTCATTTCTGGGGCCGTTTAGGGGGGTGACAAATTATGAGGACCACATCATAGTGTGAGGCATATGACACTAATTTCACATACCAAAAATAAGCAAATTCTCTGAAGCCAAAACAAGGTTATTCAATTTTTTTGGTCTGGCCACTTCATTTCTAGCGCCGTTTAGGGGGTGACAAATTATGACGACCATATCAAAGTGTGAGGCATATTACAGTGGTTTTATATACAAAAAATGAGTAAACTCTGTGAAGCCAAACGGACGGGATTCACTTTTTTTGGTCCGGCCGCTTCATTTCTGGGGCCGTTTAGGGGGTGACACATTATGAGGACCACATCAAAATGTGAGGCATATGACACTAATTTCACGTACCAAAAATGAACAAATTCTCTGAAGCCAAACCAAAGTTATTCAATTGTTTTGGTCTGGCCACTTCATTTCTGGGGCCGTTTAGGGGGTGACAAATTATGACGACCATATCAAAGTGTGAGGCATATAATAGTGGTTTTATATACAAAAAATGAGTAAACTCTGTGAAGCCGAACGGACGGGATTCACTCTTTTTGGTCCGGCCATTTCATTTCTGGGGCCGTTTAGGGGGTGACAAATTATGAGGAGCACATCAAAGTGTGAGGCATATGACACTAATTTCATGTACCAAAAATGAGCAAATGATCTGAAGCCAAACGGACGGGATTCACTTTTTTTGTCCGGCCACTTCATTTCTGGGGCCGTTTAGGGGGGTGACAAATTATGACGACCATATCAAAGTGTGAGGCATATAACAGTGGTTTTATACACAAAAAATGAGTAAACTCTGTGAAGCCAAACGGACGAGATTCACTTTTTATGATCCGGCCACTTCATTTCTGGGGCCGTTTAGGGGGTGGCAAATTATGACGACCATATCAAAGTGTGAGGCATATAACAGTAGTTTTATACACAAAAAATGAGTAAACTCTGTGAAGCCAAACGGACGAGATTCACTTTTTATGATCCGGCCACTTCATTTCTGGGGCCGTTTAGGGGGTGACAAATTATGACGACCATATCAAAGTGTGAGGCATATAACAGTGGTTATATATACAAAATATTAGTAAACTCTGTGAAGCCAAACGGAGGGGATTCACTTTTTTTGGTCCGGCCACCTCATTTCTGGAGCCGTTTAGGGGGTGACAAATTATGGGGACCACATCAAAGTGTGAGGCATCTGACACTAATTTCACATACCAAGAATGAGCAAATTCTTTGAAGCCAAATCAAAGTTAATCAATTTTGTTGGTCTGGCCACTTCAGTTCTGGGGCCGTTTAGGGGGGACAAATTATGACGACCATATCAAAGTGTGAGGCATATTACAGTGGTTTTATATACAAAAAATGAGTAAACTCTGTGAAGCCAAACGGACGGGATTCACTCTTTTTGGTCCGGCCACTTCATTTCTGGAGCTGTTTAGAGGGTGACAAATTATGAGGACCACATCAAAGTGTGAGGCATATGACACTAATTTCACGTACCAAAAATGAGCAACTTCTCTGAAGCCAAACCAAAGTTATTCAATTGTTTTGGTCTGGCCACTTCATTTCTGGGGCCGTTTAGGCGGTGACAAATTATGACGACCATATCAAAGTGTGGGGCATATAATAGTGGTTTTATATACAAAAAATGAGTAAACTCTGTGAAGCCGAACGGACGGGATTCACTCTTTTTGGTCCGGCCATTTCATTTCTGGGGCCGTTTAGGGGGTGACAAATTATGAGGAGCACATCAAAGTGTGAGGCATATGACACTAATTTCATGTACCAAAAATGAGCAAATGATCTGAAGCCAAACGGACGGGATTCACTTTTTTTGTCCGGCCACTTCATTTCTGGGGCCGTTTAGGGGGGTGACAAATTATGACGACCATATCAAAGTGTGAGGCATATAACAGTGGTTTTATACACAAAGAATGAGTAAACTCTGTGAAGCCAAACGGACGAGATTCACTTTTTATGATCCGGCCACTTCATTTCTGGGGCCGTTTAGGGGGTGGCAAATTATGACGACCATATCAAAGTGTGAGGCATATAACAGTAGTTTTATACACAAAAAATGAGTAAACTCTGTGAAGCCAAACGGACGAGATTCACTTTTTATGATCCGGCCACTTCATTTCTGGGGCCGTTTAGGGGGTGACAAATTATGACGACCATATCAAAGTGTGAGGCATATAACAGTGGTTATATATACAAAATATTAGTAAACTCTGTGAAGCCAAACGGAGGGGATTCACTTTTTTTGGTCCGGCCACCTCATTTCTGGAGCCGTTTAGGGGGTGACAAATTATGGGGACCACATCAAAGTGTGAGGCATCTGACACTAATTTCACATACCAAGAATGAGCAAATTCTTTGAAGCCAAATCAAAGTTAATCAATTTTGTTGGTCTGGCCACTTCAGTTCTGGGGCCGTTTAGGGGGGACAAATTATGACGACCATATCAAAGTGTGAGGCATATTACAGTGGTTTTATATACAAAAAATGAGTAAACTCTGTGAAGCCAAACGGACGGGATTCACTCTTTTTGGTCCGGCCACTTCATTTCTGGAGCTGTTTAGAGGGTGACAAATTATGAGGACCACATCAAAGTGTGAGGCATATGACACTAATTTCACGTACCAAAAATGAGCAACTTCTCTGAAGCCAAACCAAAGTTATTCAATTGTTTTGGTCTGGCCACTTCATTTCTGGGGCCGTTTAGGCGGTGACAAATTATGACGACCATATCAAAGTGTGGGGCATATAATAGTGGTTTTATATACAAAAAATGAGTAAACTCTGTTAAGCCAAACGGACGGGATTCACTTTTTTACGTCCGGCCATTTCATTTCTGGGGCCGTTTAGGGGGTGACAAATTATGAGGACCATATCAAAGTGTGAGGCATATGACACTAATTTTATATACCAAAAATGAGCAAATTCTCTGAAGCCAAACCAAAGTTATTCAATTTTTTTGGTCTGGCCACTTCATTTCTGGAGCCGTTTAGGGGGTGACAAATTATGACGATCATATCAAAGTGTGAGGCATATAACAGTGGTTTTATATCCAAAAAATGAGTAAACTCTGTGAAGCCAAATGGACGGGATTCACTTTTTTGGTCCGGCCACTTCATTTCTGGGGCCGTTTAGGGGGTGACAAATTATGACGACCATATCAAAATATGAGGCATATAACAGTGGTTTTATATACAAAAAATGAGTAAACTCTGTGAAGCCAAACGGACGGGATTCACTTTTTTTGGTCCGGCCACTTCATTTCTGGGGCCGTTTAGGGGGTGACAAATTATGAGGACCACATCAGAGTATGAGGCATATGACACTAATTTCACATACCAAAAATGAGCAAATTCTCTGAAGCCAAAACAAGGTTATTCAATTTTTTTGGTCTGGCCACTTCATTTCTGGGGCCGTTTAGGGGGTGACAAATTATAAGGACCACATCAAAGTGTGAGGCATATAACAGTAATTTCACATACCAAAAATGAGCAAATTCTCTGAAGCCAAACTGAAGTGATTAAAGTTTTTTGTTCAGGCCGCTTCAATTCTGGGGCCGTTTAGGGGGTGACAAATTATGACGACCTTATTAAAATGTGGGGGATATAACATTAATTTCACATACCAAAAATGAGCAAATTCTCTGAATCCAAATTCAAGTTAAGCAAGTTTTTTGGTCTGGCCACTTCATTTTTGGGGGCGTTTAGGGGGTGGCAACTTATGGCGACCATATAAAAGTGTGAGACATTTAACAATAATTATATATGCCGAAAATGAGCAAACTCTCCGACGCCAAACTGAAGTTATTTAATTGTTTTTTGATCTGGCCACTTCAATTCCGGGGCCGTTTAGAATATTAAAGGTTTTATTAATGTGATTTAAAGTTATTCCCTGTGTCATCTTGTAATTTTGGCAAGCTACTATCATAAACAAACTTGAAAAATTATTTAATTTTTTCTCTCTATATTTTCCAAACTCGTTGGAAAAAGTAAATCTGAATCTGAAGCTAACTTCAGGCACATAACCAGGCTTGTCAAAGTCCTTTTATAATGTAAATACCCCACAATGTATGACTGATATCGACTCATATATTAAAATTTATGATGTATGTTAGAATGAATGGTCAGAAAGTCTGTAGGATAAAAACAGTTCTGTTCAAGTTCAATTATTTATTTATCTTTTAGCTATAATATGTAGGTACATAATATAGTTAAGACATATCACTGAGAAATACATAAAATTAACTATCAAAATCTAAAAACGGAAACAAATACACGATTAAGAACATACACAAATTAAACACCTGTGATCTGTGTTCTATCACAGTTCTGCCGTCCTAAGCAAAAACACCGCAAGTGCCAAAAAATCAAAAATGGAGTTAAGGGCTGTAATAGATTTAGAAGGGCCAATATTAGCTATTTACATAACAAAAACCCTGCATTAAACACTAAATATATTTTATTTCAATTAAAATTAATGATGAATGATGAGTGATTTAACTACGTATTTTTGTAAAACAAGATTACCCCAATTCCTAGCATCTGCAATTTAAATTTAAATATAAATTGCAAAAAAATAATAAAACAATTATTTTTTTGCAATTTATGTCCATTTACTGATTTCCTAAGTGCCATTCAAAAACTTAAATCAGTTTCTCCATCAAAGGAAATCAACCATATTCTAACTGAAATTACTAAATTAAATTACGATGCTGCAGTACAAGGAAAAACTGTCAAACTTGTATGGGTTAAAGCCCATATAGGGATCAAGGAAAATGAAATTGTCGACAAAATGGCAAAAGAGGCAGCAAATAATGGTCCGGTCGATACAAACTTTAAAACACCAAAAACTGACTTCTATAGGATAATCAAAGAAAAATGACAGGAGATTGGCAGGATTGTTATCAAACTGCAACAAAGGGTAAATACTTCCGCAACATTAAAACTAAAGTAACTAATAAACCCTGGTTCATAAACACGCATTACAAAAAAATCATCCAAAGTATATCAATTTTCAGGTCAGGTCACATATTATGCCCTAGTTATAAATGTAAAATAGGTCTTTCGGACAACCCAAATTGCACCACTTGTAATGAAATAGCCGATCCTCAACATATATTATTTAACTGCTTCTTGAATAGAATTAATATAAATCATTTCTTCACTCAGTTATATAATTCAAACAGTGTATCTCCTTTTAACCTCGCAAATGTACTGACTGATGAAATTTTTTTTTATATTTTATATAATTGTTTTATTTGTTACTATTTTATGAAATAACACACAATCATAGTTTAAACAAAATCAAGCTTTATTTAGCACCGGTTCATACTCAAGTCAAAACCTCTACCGCGAAGAATGCGTGCACATCCCTCGCCGTCGACAGTACCCACAAAACGTCGCCAGTGTTTTATTTGTTACTATTTTATGAAATAACACACAATCATAGTTTAAACAAAATCAATCTTTATTTAGGGGTAGGATTGGAAGAATGATATCTTATAAATCAAAATCCTACCTATTTATGCCAACTAGTATACTACTGTCATTTTTTGGTTTTCTTTTTTACTTTTATCAATTTTATATTTATATTTTAAATTGTGTTTATTGGCATAAATAAATATCTTTATTATTATACGTGCGATAGCTACGCGTGAATGTTGCTCCTAAAAAATATACAACAGTGTGTGGTAAAAACAGTGTTTTAATTTCGGATTTTCTGAAAAACCAGTAATATATGGTGTCTTTTTTGCATGGAGACATTTGTATATGTGAGACTTTATTAATAAAGTGACAAATTAATGAAACAATAGTGGTTTAATACAGACTTGGGAATTTATGCAGGTATAAACAGGTCAGATAAACTGATAAGGCACAACGGATTCCAATAAACAATTTTTTTGTTTCTGTTGATTTTTTTGCGATGGATGGGAATGAGGACAATTGTTCAAATTGTAAACAAGCAGTTAGAGATGAAACCCATTATAAATACGATCTTTGTGTTCAAAGAATACACAAAAGCTGTGCAGTACTTTCTGCATCTGAAATTAAATGTATGCCGCTTCAAAAGAGACTTTTGGTTTTACTATGTAGCAGTTGTAAAGAAATGCTATCGAAATCACAAATCATTGTTCAACTGATGGAAGAAATGAGAACTGAAATAAAAAGCCTGCGAGAAGAAGTTTGCGCATTAAAAACTGAAATCAACACTGGGGAAAATTGTACAGAAATGGGCATTGGAAGAAAATTTTCAGATATAGTAAGGAACAGGGAAACAATCAAATCACCTGCTACGTCGCAGTCCCCATCATTGAAAGTAAAGCCAAAACGGAAGCAAGACTCGGAACAAACAAAGAAGGATTTACAAATGAATATACAGCCAAATCAGCTGCATATCGGAGTTAAAAATGTACGGGCAACAAAACAGGGAGGTTTAGTGGTTAAATGTACCACAAGGAATGATGTTGAGAAGTTGAGGCTGGCTGCTGAAAGAAGTTTGGGTGATAACTACATAGTGGAAAGATTAAAACTAAATCAGCCTAAAATGAAAATAGTCGGCTATAGAGGTGAACAAACAGCAAAAGAGTTAGAAGAAATTATAAGACAGCAAAATACATGGATAGAAGAAGATGACAAACTGGATATAACCTATGTTAAAAAACCAAAGAATAAGGATCAAACATCAACAATTTTCTTGGAATGTTCATCAAAACTGTATTGGAAAATGATAAACCAAAGAAAGATATTCATTGGATGGGAAAGATATAGTGTATTTGAAAATTTGAATATAAAGAGATGTTTCAAATGCTAGGACTATTATCATAAAAAAGATGTCTGTGACAATAAAGAAGTTTGCGAGTATTGTGCTGGAAATCATAAAACGAAGGAGTGCCCAAAGGAAAATAAGAGGTGTAAAAATTGCATTAATGCAAATAACAAATTCAAAACTAAATATAATATAAACCATACGGCAGCAGATCGAGAATGCCCTTCCACTAAATATCACATAGATCTTTTGAAAAGTAGAATTGATTATGGATCATAATGGTACGTCTGGAACAAGATGAAGTTCTTGAGGCGATAGAAACTAATAGTGATCAAAATTCAGTGCTAGTGGATAGCGACTTATTGCAATTTAAAATGAAAGACACAAACATTATTTTTCATTTACTACACCTAAATATTAGAAGTATGACTAAAAATATTGACAATTTGATTTTGCTTTTGGAAAGTTTTGAGCTGCATTTTAATGATATCATAGTTTTGAGTGAAACCTTTAGAATATTTTCGATAAATCAATGTAATGTCCCTGGTTATCACTTGTTTTATAATAATGCTGATTACAACAGGAACGATGGGGTTATCGTTTTGGTGAAGAGTCATATAGATGTGAGTTTTTCCATTCATAAGTTACCAGTCTCCCAGGCTACTGTAAGTAGACTACGTTTTGTAGTCAATAATATTACGATGGGAATTACTGCAGTTTATAAGCCACCTCCCATACCGATATCAGACTTTGTTAATGACATTTACACTTTTCTTGATTCTTTAAATAATGATAATACCAATATTGAGATTTTTGTGGGAGACACAAATATAAACTTAATAAAAACAAATGATATAAACAAAATAATATCGCTACTTTAGAGAAGGTAAAAAATCGTGTTAGTTGTATTAAATTTTTTTCTAACTATAATAGTTTTCGAGATATTTAAGAATTACATTTTTGACTATTTTTAAAAAGTACGGACCTGGCATTTTACAAGTAAATGCGCCATTTTACAACCACAGAAACCACAAACCATAGCGATAGGTTGTGAATTGTGCCTTAACATGGAAGATCCCAGGTCCGTATTGTTAGACAATCCTGATGATGTTGCTATTCTTGATCAAAACGTCGGAAAATATTTTCAAGTTATACAGTTGTAAAGGGTATAAAGTATTATTTCAAAAAATGGAGCAAAAAGTCCAGGGCCCAGATCACGACAAGTAGAATTCTATTTTGATGACGTAACAAAAATAAGGAGAGAATAGAAAAGCTTGGCATCATGACAAATCGCTTCTAAATATCGAAAAGACCTTCGGATAAATTCGGAAACTATACTACCTTAGCTAAAAATATTAGTCTATTTTTCGACCTTACTTTAAGCCCAACATTGGAAAAGAAGAAGAAAGGAAGAACTAACCTATAAAGAGCGCTTTATTTAATTATTTCTGATTTGTTCTGACAATTAGATTTTTATATTACCAAGCTAGATTTATTAAAACATTTAATACTTATAACACTTATACTCCAATTTACGTTGTCTTCTACAGAAATAATTGCTAAGGTAAGTGTCGAGTAAAATCTTTTTGTTTTCTGAAAACCCCTTACATAGGTCAATACCTATTGTTATTTGTAAATATTCTAACTTTATTCTTGGTTTATCTGTTTTAAGATGCTTCCTGTTCAGATATGGGGAAATATACTAATTGAAGAAGAGGAACACAGACAAGAAATTAATACATATAATGTTGAGAGAAGAGTAATGAGAAGTGAGAGTGATCCTTTTAATTTGCGTGACGAACAGTTTATTGAACTGTTTCGCTTAACCAAAGATATGGTTTACTATTTGTTTGAAAGGCTCATTCCACGTATGTCCAATTCAGTGCATCCAGGCACTGTTCAACCATCTTTGAGAATTTTTGCAGTGCTGTATTTTTATGCGACAGGTTCATATCAGAGAACAGTTGGTCAAAGCTATCAGTTATCAATGGCTCAAAATACAGTTAGTAATTGCATACATGAAGTCACAGATTTGATAGTAGATTTGTTAAGTGAAGAATGGATTGTCTTTCCTACTACATTTAATCAGAAACTTAACGTAAAAAGGAAATTTATGGAAAGATTTAATTTTCCAGGGTGTATTGGGGCAATAGATTGTACTCATGTTGCAATAATTGCCCCTTCTGTAGAAGAGCACAACTATTTGAACAGAAAAGGATACCACTCAAAGAATGTGCAAATTGTTAGTATTTATTAATTTATTACAATATAATACAGAAAAAACTTTGAATGGGAAATATTACAAATATGGCAAATGTGTCTAATCCAATAATTTCTAAAAAATGGTATTAAACCTACCAAGTACCGACATAATAGATAGCTGTCTCACTCCACCAAATTAAGTTTGTCAGAGTTAAAGTGGTTTATTAAATATTTGTATCTAAAAAATATTTTTTGTAGGTGTGATCCAGACTTAAAAATATTAAACATAAATGCCAGATGGGGTGGTGCAACACATGATGCCTTTATTTGGAGAAACTCTAATATAAAAGCCCACTTACAAGACAATTTTAATCGTAATGAGGATCAAAGCTGGCTTATTGGTGACAGTGGATATCCACAAGAACCATATTTAATGACTCCCATTTTAAATCCATTGCCAGGATCACCCGAAGATAGATATACGACAACCCACATTTTGGCAAGAAACTGTATTGAAAGATGCAATGGAGTATTAAAAACCCGTTTTAGGTATATAAAACTGACTTGCATCGACCTGCCAAACACCCTGTTTGATACAAATGTTAGTACATTTGTAATTGAATGTTGCAATTTTTTTTCAGGTGCGTGATGGGAGAAAGAAAGTTGCGGTATAACCCACCCAAATGTGGAAATATAATAATTGCGTGTGCAGTGTTACACAACATTTGTGTAAATGGGCGATTACCAATTGAAGATATTATATTAGATTGTGGTAATAATGAGGTTGAAGCAGTTAATGCAGATGAACCACAAAATTTTCTTGGAAGAGATGCCAGAAACACTCTTATTGAAAGATATTTTAATTAGTAATTTATACATATACTTAATGAATGTACAAGGTTTGTGTGTACTTTTCTCCAGTTTATTACACATTAGTATAGTATTATTGTATGTATGTATGTTTTATTTATAGTATAAATA
The DNA here is from genome assembly GCA_963971165.1 of Philopedon plagiatum. NCBI lineage: Eukaryota > Metazoa > Arthropoda > Insecta > Coleoptera > Curculionidae > Philopedon > Philopedon plagiatum. The sequence goes on from OZ020194.1 coordinate 45,535,129, forward strand.
TTTTTTGTATGTACATGTGCTTTCTATCAGTTGTTTACAAGGCCCTTACTAAATAAACCACAGAAAAATATTTATTTTTTACTTCGACAATTATTAAGGTTCAAATTACCAATGTCTTTTTAACCACAAGAAGTTTAAGAATACCATTGTTTTAACAAAACTTGTAGTCATGGAAGTTATGTGGCGGTTATCACTGAGAGCACATTGATATTTTGGGTCTAAATTAATAAATACTCTCCAATTAACCATGGTAAAAACTTCTTTTATTTAACAAACTATATCACCATTCACAACCTTTGTCTTATAGAAAATCCTTGAAATAAACTTTTTGAACTAAGTACGCTCTGTAAAATACACATATTATGTATAGACTTTCTATACCTGCACATTTGAGGTAATATACCTACATTATTATCATTTACAATTTTTGATTACTTGTACCAATTCTCCCAAATGCACTGAAATATTTAAAACATTATTATTTATGTTATTCAGTACAGCTAGGACACTATCATTCATAGCATGCATCTCTTGTCTTATAGTACTGCTGGTTTCCCTATGCCTTTTCTGCGACTTTGGTGTGCGTGCATAATTTGCTGGTTGACCTAAAAAAGTAGATAATACTGTACTTAAAACACAAAATATCAGTAAATTGAAAACTAACCACTACGTGAAGCCACGGGCCTTCGTAATCCAAATGATTTAGAAACTTCTGTATTATCGATCACTGTTTCTATTTTACTTTTATTTAGATCATGTTGTTCATAGTTTTGCTCATTTTTGTTATCTATAAAAACATATATGTAAATATTTTATGACCATCGAAAATTATAAATATTAAGAGTATATAAAATACACAAAATATATTATGGTAAAAACAAACCATCTAGTGAAGACACAGGACTTGTGAACTGTTCAGTTCTTGCTGTTGCGTCAATTTGTCCGATGTTCAATGAAGCAAACGGGAAGTTCTTAGGGGTACTAAGCAACATAGGCTGTTTAAAATCACGAGTTGTTACTGCCTGTTTAGGAGATTGATTATCTATAAAAAGAATTAGATGGTTACCTATTAACATTATAACAAAGTAATAAAATGTGGATAAAACATATAATTTAAAATAAACACAACCCTTCTCTGCGAGTTCACTGAATAGAATTTGGAAACTGTTTCCTCCATTTGTTGATCTTTTATAGGAAAATTGGAGTTTCTTAATATGTTTGGTTTGCTGATGTTTAGCAATACAGGTACCTGATTTGGCCGAATACTTGTTGCCGGACTAAGAGTGTCATTATCTGGAGAGCAAATTAAACAAGTCAAAAGAAACAAACATTATTAATAAGTATACTTTATATCTACAACGTAAATAATTACCAATTACTACAATTTTACTGCCTTGCTGCTCCTGGAATTGCTCACACGAATTTTTGCAAATGGTAATATACCTTGGTCTCTTTTCTACAGGCTGTTGTGACTCACATGGTCTTTTTATTCCGATTTCTGTAACATTATCTCCTTGTATTGCAGTTTTGCCCATTATATTTACTAATCTTTCCTCAAACGATGTGAGTGTCATGCCCGGCGGCCCACCGCCAGTACCAACAACATACTTTGAAATTGCTGCAGCTTTAGCTTTCGTTTTGCTTTTCCAATCTATTAAAGTCTTTTTCCATCCTTCGGTGGTTTTTTCACCAAGACCTAGACCATTCAGAAAAACAGTTAGTTCGGCCCATTTTCTGGCTAAATTTTCACGACCACTTGGCCCTACTAATTTGTTTGTAATAATTTCGGGGTTTGCTTCACAAAAATCTACTATTACAGCCCAGTGATCAGCCTGCACCCTCATCATAAAAATCACGGAAAGAACCTATAAATCAACGAATGCTATAAATGAACCGAATAAGGTTTTTTCTTTATTCCTTGTAAAAGAAATACGGACCTATATTTTCATAAAATCACACGATATCAACAAATAAGTCACAAATGACCATAAACACTAAGTAGCAACGAAATAAAAACGTTCTTATTATTTTATTCTCGGTTCTTATGCTTAACCTTAAAATTCAAAATCAAAATATATTTCCCTCCCAAACTTCACGATCTGTCCATCTTTATTTAATACATAAAAGAAAGCGAGTAATGTTATATTGTCGATAATCGAAAAGTGCTCGTAACCAAACGATTCTATGCGGGTGGGCGAGGGGTAAAGAGGCACCATAATTTGTTTGACGTGATTCCAATTTCTTGCTTCGAAGCGAGGTCAAGCCGTTGCTAGGTAACGTGACGTCATCAAAATAGAATTCTACTTGTCGTGATCCTACCACAGGTCCGTATTTGAAAAAAGCAAGTTAGTATCAGTAATTCAATAAAAACAAATGGTATAAACAAAACAATAACGTTGCTTTACAGAAGGTAAAAAATCGTGTGATTTTTGTTTTGTTCAAACAATTTTTTTCTACCTATAATAGTTTTCGAGATATTTAATAACTAAATTTTTGACTATTTTTAAAAAATCCCCTGTAGATAAGAAACTATAGAGAATTTGGCAACTCCGTAAACTGAATATGAATAGGGACAAAAAATGGCATATTCTTTCTAATTTACCCGACCTCGTATCTTTTACCGTTTCGGGGATAGCGATAGTGGTATCTCCTATTTTAGACACCCTACATATATATAATTTTTATTTTACAAAGAGAACCCGAATTCGATCACCCACCAGAAATCCGACTTTAATAGTATTTGATTCCTCTAATGACGAAGCTAATAAGCGCTGTATTTTTCCTAACAGTTTATTTTTTTCTCAGTCCCTGTACATACTTCAGGGGCAATTGATTGGCCAAAAGTTTCAGTATTAAATTATTTAGGAAAATAATTTTGTTTTGTGGTTTTTCATCGTGGCTCTGCTAGCTTGAACTCAAGCCAGCAGAGCCACTTTTTTTTTGTTAATAAAAGGGGAAAAAATAAAAATTGTGTAATAAATTAGCCATAAATTAGTCTTAAATCATGGTAGATACTCACAGATTATAAATATTATTTCTTGGTTTCAGGTTATGGTATTGAATCACTCTAATTACGAAATTAAAAAGCGCTGTCTTTGTACATACTTCAAGGGCATTGAATTGGCCAAACATTCCAGTATAATAATATTTAGGAAAATAATTTTGTTTTGTGGTTTTTCAGCGTGACTCTGCTATCTTGAACTCAAGCCAGCTTTGTTGTTGTTTTTTTAAAGACTAGGAAAAAAATTATGAAGGGGTAATAAATTAGCAATAAATTGGTCTTAAAACGTGGTAGATACTCAGGTTATAAAATAAAGTTCATATTTCGTGGTTTTAAGCAATAGTATTTGATTCCTCTAATGACGAAACTGACAAGCCCTGTTTTTTAACAGTTTATTTTTTTCTCAGTTTGTGTGCATATTTCAGGGGCATTTAATTGGCCAAAAATTTAAATATTAAAATATTTAGGAAAATGACTTTGTTTTGTGGTTTTTCATTGTGGCTCTGCTAGCTTGAACTCAAGCCAGCAGAGCCACGTTTAAAAAAGAAAACAAAGAACAAACAGATTAAAAATGGGGTAATCAAATCAAATCAAAATATGCTTTATTGTCAGAAAGACATTTTTATAGACTAATCTAAAAACTAAAAATATAAAATAGGTATAAGTATAAATCTAATAATACTATAAATCTAATAATACTATGAAATGATTTAATTTAATGATCATGACAAATTATCCTTATAAATTAACAATAAATTTGTCTTAAGACATGGTAAATACACACAAATTATAAAGTTATTATTTCGTGGTTTTAGGTAATAGTATTTGATTCCTCTAATGATTTATTTTTTTTCTCTGTACAGGGATATCCCAATAAAAGTGAACAGGCCTTATAACTTTTGTTATTTTTAAAGATGAGAAAAAATGTTATATATGAAAGTTTTGGGGATTTTTATGGATCATTCAGATACCTTATCAGCAAAACAATTGAGCATCGAATAAAAAAAATATAGTGTACAACATCGATTTTCTCGGTTATTTGAAATTGGATGGTATGATTTTTATCATATTTTTGGATTCTAAAAGTTCTAGACATATTTTGTATAGCATACCCTATGCGGTTTTTCAATCGTTTTTGAAATATCTCTAATTAAAAACTATTTCGCATAAACACACCTTAAACGTAACTATCTAGGTTGCGAACGAAATACCTGCTACCTTTTGAAATTTTCTTCGTAGGTAAGTCCAAGTAAATGTCAAGGTTGACAATAATACTTTAGTATCCGTGAATTTATAATTTTATTTTTATGCAAAATGAGTTATTCTATTAAACTATAAATGTTTTTTATTAGTTATTAATATTTGATAGCAATAACCCGTGATTATAAACAATAACAAATGAATTATAACATAAACAGACAAATATTAACACTGGCAAATAAATTTCAAAAGAAATTTTCAACATGTCCGCCATTTAATTCTTCGCACTTTTCATACATTCTTCTCTGCCTCTGAAGTGTGTTTATAATACATTCAGCATCATTTTCGTTCAGATTTCTTACTTCACTTCTCACCTTCCTCTGAATTTCTTCAATATTTTCTTTATGATTGCTGTATACGACATTTTTCAAATGACCCCAAAGAAATGTACCTAAAGGTGTGAGGTCTGGACTATTTGCAGGCCAATGTAACGTTCCATATCTACCGATCCATTCGTTATACTGATGGTTTAAAAAATTGCGAACTTCAATTATATAATGGGAAGGCGCTCCGTCCTGTTGTCATATAATACGTCGACGTTCTTCAAGTGGTAATTCGTCCAGAATATCTCCGATTTTATTTTCTAAAAAATTAAGATAGCACTGACCAGTTAATGCTCCTTGTTAAGGCGTATGTCTTCCAAATTAATTTTTATGTCAGTTCATACCTCCTTTTCATGTTTTTATGCCGTGAACTGTTTAAAACAACAACCTTTCTTTAAAACCTGGCCATTTATTAACACTTGTACATCGATTTTACTTGAACGCTTCGGAGGCATCAAGAGAAGAGAGCGATTGTTTTACAGAGCGGAGCTCGTCCGAGGTGTTCTTACAAGGTTGCCAAAGTTACAACAAAAACAATACATAAAAGAAAACATTCTCGCATTTTAAAGGTATAAACATCCCGCCGCCCTTGAAAGGCACGACTTTCAAACCATTCAAATTAACAAAATCAAAAATATTCATAAACACTCAATCCTGAATAGGTAGTAAACTCAGTTTAGTCAATGCACGTTTCACAACACCATTCTTCGTGCGTACGCTGGCAACGCGTCCAATGCTGTCAGCACCTGGAAAATAGCTCTTGTATTCTTCCGAGAGGCCAACACAATGGTGGGACGTTTTCTTCTTTCAGTAGAACCATAGAACCCACTTGTAGCTGAGGATTCTTATCGAATTGCCATTTATTGCGTTGTTGTAGAATATGTAGATATTCTTTAACCCAGCGGGACCAGAAATGTTGGAATATTTGTTGCATGTGCTGGTACCGCTTAACATAGTTAACTTTGGAGACAGTGATGTCCCGTTGTGGTACGGCTGTGAGGGGGCGCCCAATCAAAAAGTGTCCTGGTGTCAAAACTTCAAGGTCATTAGGATCGGATGACATAGGAATTATGGGCCGATAATTAAGGACTGCCTCCACTTGTATCAATACCGTGTAAAATTTTTCATAAGTTAAAGGAGTTTGATTTAAAACACGTTTTAAATGATGTTTACAGGATTTAACCGCGGCTTCCCACAGACCGCCAAAGTAAGGGAACGAGCCGGAATAAAATGCCAATTTATTTTTGAGCCACTTAAATAACTCTGAAAAGACTCATCGTTAACTAACCCCTGAATAACCTGAAGCTCGTTGTTTGCGCCGACAAAGTTAGTACCATTGTCCGAATACAGATCACTGCAGAGCCCACGCCTTGAAACAAACCCTTTTAATATATTTAAAAACCCTCACTAGTTAAGTCCGAAATGAGCTCTAGGTGAACAGCCTTCGTAGACAATCATACAAAGACACTAATATAAGCCTTTATAATTTTTCGATTTTTTGTTTTGCCATCCTTTAATTCAAAAGGACCAGCAAAATCGACTGCTGATGAAAGAAAAGGACTAGTCGGTGTTACTCGAGCGCTAGGAAGTTGTCCCATTTTAATCGACATGTCACGAGGTTTGGCTCTAAAACATTTGATACATTTTCGTATACAAGATTGTACTGCGTGTTTTCTATTTATTGGCCAAAAACTTTGTCTAACATGAGATAGAGTAGTATGTAAACCAGAATGTAACGAGCGATTATGTTCGCGCATAATTAACAATCGTGTAAATGGGTGTTTACTTCGTAAAATTATCGGGTGCATTTGACGATATAAAAGGTTTGTGTTTTCAAGTCTACCACCGACTCGAAGTAGACCTTGATCATCCAGAAATGGGGATAGTGCTTTTAATTTACTTTTCGGATTAAAGTTATTTTTCTTAAGAGATTTTAAATCGTCTGAAAAATGTTCGTATTGCACTATTTTTGACAAAACAGTAATGCTACGTTCGATTTCAAACGCGGTTAATACTCCAATCTGTCGCTTCTCTTTTGAGATCTTTGAATTATTTATAAATCTCAAACAATATGCCGTAACTCGTATCAACTTGTCATAATTGGAGTATTGGTCAAACAAATCGAAAGGCTCGAGAGGTTTATTCTAAAAAAGTAGTTACTGACGGTTTATATTCAGGAATATTATTCAGGTTACGAGAAAAATTTAAGATATTACAATCTTTAGGCCAACGTTCTGGATTTTGTTGGAGGAAAGGTGGTCCATGCCACCATAAATCTGATTCTATCAGGTCAACTAAATTTGCGCCACGCGAAATTATGTCCGCGGGGTTAATCAAGGAAGAAACGTAATTCCAATTTTTTAATTCAGATGTTCCTTGGATCTCGGCAACTCTATTGGAAATAAATGTTTTCCACATTCGTGGCTCGCCAGCTATCCATGACAAAACAATCGTGGAATCTGTCCAAAGGAAGATCTCATTGATTTCAAGGTCTAACGTAGTTAAACATTTATTAAGTAAACGGGACAATAATACAGCAGCCCCACAGAGCTCCAGTCGCGGTAAGGTGATAGTCTTTAAGGGAGCTACGCGAGACTTTGCACACAACAGATGACATTCAACCTTCCCTTGTTTATTTGCTGATCGTAGATATATTGCGCAAGCATAAGCCCTTTCACTTGCGTCAGAAAACCCATGTATCGTAATATGCTGCGGATTTTTAACAAGAAAGTGTCTTGATATCTGAATTAAATGAATCTTTGAAACTTGATCTTGAAAATTGATGGAACAGGATCATCCCAAGCAGCTTGAATCTGCCACAATGTCTGTATTAAAAGTTTAAATCGAATTAAAATTGGACCTAACAAACCAAGAGGATCAAAAATCTTTGCTACGAACGACAGAATTTTCCTTTTTGTGACTTGGTTCGTACTATTACTAAGATCGTGGCATTTATATTGAAAAACATCCAAGGAAGGTATCCAAGATATTCCTAAGGTTTTGGTTGATAAATCATCAGTGATGATGTACTGAGAATCCGTGGTTTTACTTATATTTTCCAATATATTCGGATCGTTTGACAGAAATTTTCTTATTTCAAACCCATATTGTGCTAAAAGATTCGAAAGATCATCTTTAATTTTCCTTAAAGTGCGACTCTCAGAAGCACCGGTTAAAACGTCGTACATATACATATCTTTATTTATTATATCACATTCTGTCGGATATTTTTCAGCGTTTTCTACAGCAATTTGCTTCAAGCAACGAGTTGCTAAAAATGATGCGGGTTTCGTGCCGTACGTTAAAGTTTGTAAATCGAAATCCTTTACTTCTTTATTAGGGTTTTCTCGCCAAAGTATACGTTGAAGATCCCTATCTTCAGGATGTATTAAAATTTGACGATACATTTTCGTTAGGTCGCCTATAAAGACCACTTCATGTTTTCTAAAACGTAGTAGCACCGTAAATAAATCGTTTTGAATAACTGGACCGTCCATCAATAGTCATTAAGAGATATATTCGTTGAAGACTTGGCGGACACGTCAAACACGACTCTAACCTTAGTACTGACACTATCAGGTTTTATTACGCTGTGGTGCGGTAAGTAATAAATCGGGGTATTTGACTTATCGTTACGAGAAATCTCTGTCATATGTTTTAGTTGTTTATACTCGGTTAAAAAGGCTTTGTATTGCTCACTGAGCTCTCGATTCTTAGAAAGTTTTTGCTCCATTGCATACAAACGATTCAAAGCTCGGTTTTCGGATTCGCCAAAATCCAAAAAATTATCTTTTAACGGTAACTTTATTATAAACCGACCCTCGTCGTTGCGCGTGAAATTTTGCACGAAATGTCGTTCGCATTCACGCTGCGCTGCCGTCCAAGTGTATTTTATATCTTGTGGAGCTTCTTCAGTTAGCCAAAATTTTTCAAGCTGTTCGTGTAATTTTAGGCTTTCATCAGAACTTGTAACAAAGCATTTTACCTGTTGTTGATTCATAGGAACATTTCCCGCTATAATCCACCCCAGTAGACTGTTTTGCAATATGGGTAAATTTTTCCCAAGTTTTATTTGACCGGTGGACAACAGTTCGAAGAAAAGCGAACAGCCTATTAAAATGTCAACACCTGATGCAATATTAAAATCGGGATCCGCCAACGGAACATCAGGAATCTTTAAATTTGAAATATCAAAGGACGACTGAGGGGATAAGTCCGTAATTGCATCGATTACGAGACATGAAATGTTCGTTTTAAAGTTATGATGAAGTGACTCTAACTTTAACGTTGTCTGTTGATAAATGTTAGTTTTGATTTGATTTATTCCAGAAACTGGTAGATTAATTTTTGTCGTCTGTAGTTTAAGTTTTTCTACTAGATTTTTAGTAATGAAGTTAGACTGAGAACCACTATCTAGTAATACACGGCATATTAATTCTTTATCTTGAGAATCGTACACCTTTACGATTGCAGTTGATAACAATACCCAATTTTCTGGAGATTTTTTAACGTAATGAGATAACACTGCCTGCGAATTTACTTGGGGACTATTCTGAGAATTTTTGTCCACTCGCAGTGCTCTTTTGATGCTCGGTCTTATTGTCAACGCTTGGTGGCTTCGAGAATTATATTATTTACGGGTACTGTGTGTGTGTGTTTTCCGTTACAAATTCTACAGCCCATAGATTTGCACTCGAAATTCTTGTGATTTTTACGTAAACAATTTGTGCATAAACGCATTCTTTTTATTTCTTGATAACGTGAGTCAACTGATAAATCTTTAAATTTGGAACAATTAAAAATAAAGTGTTTTTCGTTGCAAAATGGACACGAGACTGACAACTCTTCCTTTGATGTGTAAAAGCTTTTGTGATCATTACTACGCCGACTTGCGGCACCAGTAGATTTTGAATCTAATGCCTAATCATCTAAGCTTGGTTGACTAATTTTCATGCTAAAATTTTCCCATTCTCGTTTCGAGTTAAAATCTAATTTTGAAGTAAGCATATAAATTAGAATTGTACTCCAACTATTTACAGGTTCTCCTAAACTTTCAAGTGCGCGACAATTTCTTAAAAATACATCATAAAATTTTCGTAAATATACGTGAGATTCTTTAGGTACTACAGGAAGCTCAAATATGTCCTTCATATGCGCGTTAATTATAGCCTTTGTATTATCATATCGATCCTTTAATAACTGAAAAGCTTTTGGATAATTAGTATCGGATATCTGAGGGATGCGATAACTTGAGCTGCCTCGCCCTTTAAAGAACCTTGAAGATAGTAAAATCTTTCAATGTTATGAAAATTCGTATTATTATGCACTAAAGCCGTGAAAGTGTCATAAATCTTTGCCATTCGTTGTAAGAACACGAGAACTCAGGTATTGTTAAAGGCGGTAATTTTGCCGACGCGTTAGGTCCCGAAACTAAGTTTAACCCACCCGTCTGAGGGGGTAACGGATTATTAGCAATATTTTGTAAAGCTAAATTTTGCATAAGATCCCTCGCTCGAGATATAGCATCAAAATATTTTGTTTCAAATTCATCTCTTTCGTTAAACTCGGCGTCTTCATCTAGAGCATCTTTACTTAACAATATTTCCTCATATTCACCCTGTATTTGCCTAAATTCGTATAAACCAGGGCGTATTATTTCGAAACGTGTCTCTACCTGCGTCAGTGATCCGGACGATGTATCAAATCTATCCAAAAACGTGTGAAAACGAGCTAATTCAGAATTTATATTCTTTCGCCTTGCTTTAAGCTGTTTTATTTTTTCATCAGACAATTTTCCCCCGTTTTATCCAATGAAAAATACTATTTATCGTAAAAACTCTTAATTTATACGTGAAAACCTCTAATTTATCGCGAAAACGTTTAATTTATTCGTGGAAATCTTCAATTTATCGTGAAAACGTTTAATTTATTCTTTAAATAAACGAGAGCCAACTGTGATCCAACTAAATCGTGAATCAATCATACAAGTTTAATATTCAACTCCGATGCAACTAAATCGTGAATAAGCAATATGCGGTGTCGACAATTTTCCTAGGTTAGGTACCCAAGAAAGTACAATTTTATCTAAAGAAGCATAGCTAATTCAACAAAAACTAAGCATGAACCTATGCAATTTGCCCAAATTCGTTATCTGTTAATACGTGCAATTTTAATCTATTTAACATACGAGTAAACATCATTTAAACGAGATCTATTTCATAAACAAGTGGCAGCAGTCGCAAAGAAACGACAAGGATAGGCAAATAGCACTTGGCATAAGCAAGAAAAGAGGGGATCTGATTTTACTATGCTCTTCTTTATCTTCTTGCCCCCATTAAGCTGGATGCTGTGTAACGTGTAACGAAAAATGGCCGACAATTTCGTGATTTCACCGATTCTATCGGGCTTCGAAGGACCAATGTTAAGGCGTATGTCTTCCAAATTAATTTCTATGTCAGTTCATACCTCCTTTTCATGTTTTTATGCCGTGAACTGTTTAAAACAACAACCTTTCTTTAAAACCTGGCCATTTATTAACACTTGTACATCGATTTTACTTGAACGCTTCGGAGGCATCAAGAGAAGAGAGCGATTGTTTTACAGAGCGGAGCTCGTCCGAGGTGTTCTTACAAGGTTGCCAAAGTTACAACAAAAACAATACATAAAAGAAAACATTCTTGCATTTTAAAGGTATAAACACTCCTCGAAAAAACAATGGTCCTAGAATTTTATTTTGTAATATCCCACACCAAACATTGATTGAATTACGCCCCTGAAAAGCAATATCTTCGACGGTTAAGGGATTTTCATCCGACCAAACATGAACATTTCGTCTATTAAACATTCCCGCATTTGAGAAAGTTCTTTGAACTGTTCCATAAGTCAACATTTTATCTCTTCTTCCATATCTAAGATACCGCACACAATCGGGAATTGATTTTTTTGGATTCTCTTGAAAATATAGTAAAATCGGCCCATTTCTTCATTTCTCTTTCTCTTCTTCTTTTTCCATTGCGCAGAATTCCTCTTTCTTCTAATCTTCTATTTATTTTTATTATGATGTTTAATGATGGAGTTCTTTGTCCCTCTTCAATACTTTCTTCATATTGTGTTTGAGCCGCTCTAACATTATTGTTATTTTTTAAATATATTTTGACATTTTATATCTCTCATTAATAGATTAACTCATTTTGCATTAAATTAAAATTATAAATTCACGGTGACTAAAGTATTATTGTCAACCTTGACATCAACTTTGACTTTCCTACGAAGAGAATTTAAAACGGTAGCAGGTATTTCGTTCGCAACGTGGATAGTTACGTTTAAATATTTATGCGAAATAATTTTTAATTTGAAATATTTCAAAAACGATTGAAAAATCGCATAGGGTATGTTATACAAAATATGTCTAGAACTTCTCCTAGAATCCAAAAATATGATAAAAATCATACCATCCAATTTAAAATAAGCGATAAAACCGACGTTTTAGGCCAAAAATTCCATTATAAAAATATTTAGGAAAATAATTTTGTTTTTGTGATTTTTCAGCGTGGCTCTGCACGCTTAAACTCAAGCCAGCAGAGCCACTTGTTTTTTTTTTAAACAAAGAGCAAAAAAATTAAAAATTGTGTAATAAATTAGTCTTAAAACATTGTGGATAAACAGATTATAAAGTTATTATTTCGTGGTTTTAGGTAATAGTATTGGATTACTCTAATGAGGAAACTGGAAAGCGCTGTTTTTGTCTAACAGTTTATTTGATTTGTTTCAGTCTCCGTACATATTTTAGGGGCAAGTAATTGGCCAGAAAGTTCGGTATAAAAATATTTAGGAGATTATTTTATTTTATGGTTTTTCATCGTGACTCTGCTAGCTTGCACTCAAGCCAGCAGAGCCACATTTTTTTTTAAACAAAGAGCGAAAAATTTAACAATAAAGTAGTAGGTAATAAATTAACAATAAAGTAGTCTTAAAACATGATTAATACACATAGCTTATAAAGTTATTATTTCGTAGTTTTGGTAATAATATTTGATTCCTCTAATAACGAAACTAAAAAGCGCTGTTTTTTTCTAACAGTTTCTTTTTTTCTCAGTCCCTGTACATATTTCAGGAGCAATAAACTGACCAAAAATTGTAGTATAAAAATATTTATTAAGGAATTTTTTTTCTTGGTTTTTCAGCGTGGAACTGCTAGCTGAAAACAAAGAGCGAAAAATTTAACAATAAAGTAGTAGGTAATAAATTAACAATAAAGTAGTCTTAAAACATGATTAATACACATAGCTTATAAAGTTATTATTTCGTAGTTTTGGTAATAATATTTGATTCCTCTAATAACGAAACTAAAAAGCGCTGTTTTTTTCTAACAGTTTCTTTTTTTCTCAGTCCCTGTACATATTTCAGGAGCAATAAACTGACCAAAAATTGTAGTATAAAAATATTTATTAAGGAATTTTTTTTTCTTGGTTTTTCAGCGTGGAACTGCTAGCTGAAACTCGAGCTAGCAGAGCCACATTTTTTAAAGTCTTAAAACATGGTAGATAGATACAGATTATAAAGTTATATAAATTCCAGTATAAAAATATTTGGGAAAAAAATTTTGTTTCTTGGTTTTTTTAGCGTGGCCCTGTTACCTTAAACTCGAGCCAGCAGAGCCACATGCTCTTTTTTTTTTAAGCGAAGAGCAAAAAATTAAAAAATTGGGTAATAAATTAGCAATAAATTAGTTTTAAAATATAGTGGATACACAGATTATAAAGTTATTATTTCGTGGATTTGGGTAATAGTTAATAGTATTTCATTCTTCTCATGATAAAACTGAAAAGCGCTGTATTTGTTTTAACAGTTTATTTTTTTCTCATTATCTGGCTCATTGGCCAGAAATTCCAGTACAAAAATATTGTTTATAGACTTTTCAGCTTCAGGTTATGTTCGTGTGTTTTGAGATTTTAGGTTTATTTTATATTAGTTTCTTTTAATACCATGGTTAATTTTCACGTGTTACGCCTATGATGGAGGTCTGGATTTTTGCAGAATATTCGATTTTGCTATTTTCTGCATGGAACGCCTATGATAGAGTGCCTAGACTTTATGACAGTCTTCTATTTTCTTCTTTTAAAGCTCCTTGTATCCTAAAATGTTTCAAAATTATCCAGAACCAACAAAAGGGTATATAAAGGGTCTGGATCGGCTTTCGTTGTTGATTTTCAGTTTGATCTTGGAGACGCACTAGTTTTTGTATTGTATTATTCGAATTAAAACTTACCAAAGAAGAAATGGCTGAAGTAGACCAGAAGATGCGGCGAGTACAAGAAGATGTTCAAGGTCAGGTGCAGCAACTGTGGTTTCAAGTTAAAAGGATGGCTAGCACAGGTGTAACAGTAGAAAGTGGCCCATCAGCAGGTATAATGAAACCACCTACATTCGATGGCAAGGTATCCTGGTTTACTTATTTCCGCCAATTTGAAACTGCCGCGACTAGTAATAATTGGAGTTTTTCAGAAAAAGCTCGTGCTCTTGTCCTGGCTCTGAGAGGAGAAGCTATGAAAGTTCTGCGTAATATCCCTGAAGAAAAACAGAGTGCATTATAAATTTCTTGTAGGTGTGCCTCGCCATATCGCGTTTCCAAAAACGTAACAATAGACTCAAAGTCACTCTGTTTCTCTCTGTGTGTGAGAGTGCGTGCGTGCGAGGGTGGGCGTGCGTACGTGTGTGCGGGTGTTGAAAAGGCGCTCAAAGACATTCAACAACAATAATAGAACATCTCAAAGTCCATGATCATCTTCAGTGGTCCTAGTTAAGAAGAAAGATGGTTCCACTAGATTTCGTGTTGATTTCAGAAGACTTAATGACGTCACAAAGATGGACAGTTTTTCACTACCAAGAATTGATGACACCGTAGATATCTTGACTGGGTCAAAATAGTTCTTAACGTTAGACCGTAAGAGTGGCTATTGGCAAGTGCAACTTCATCCGGAAGAAAAAGGAAAGTCCGCATTGTCTACTGAAACAGGACCAGGCGCGGCCCGTCCATAAGGTCATTTGGTCAATGACCCACCTAAAATTTTCAGTGATCTACCTAATAATTTATTTTTTAATTTTTTAAAACCAAAAAATAATCTTTTGTTTCAAAGTTCCATGCGAAAAGTCCCCAAGAAAGAATCAAGCCAAGACATCGTCAAAGGATATCCAAGCTTGCTCCGGGCTGGGTCATATTTTAAATTGATCTTATAGGTTTATATGGACGACATAAATTCATTAAAAGTAAGAGAGAAACAGACATACGCCCTTTAGGAAGTTAAAAAGAGACACAATTGGTCGACGGCCCACCCATAATATCTGGCCACTCCCACTATGGAAATACTTTCAAACCGCCCCCTAAAATATACTATTTCAAAACATTTGGTTCGGAAAAAGAAAAACTAATTAGGTACCTAACATGCGAATTGTATTTGCATCGTATTAATAATATTAATTATTAGTGGTTAAACATAAAATAAATACGATTTCTGTCAGGCCAGCGCTAGGCATCAAATTTAACGACATCGGACCGATTTCCTTATATAACGAGCGTAGTGCAGCGGTATCACCGCAGCGAGTTAATCTGACGGTCGCGGTTTCGAATCCGTGCTGGGGCAAGAACTTTTTTTTTTAATTTTTTGTTATTTAAAAAATTAGATCGGCTCTAAAAAGTGTATTGGCAACAAGTTGTTCCTCGATAAAATATTTTTAAAATTGTTAGATTGTTGGCAATCTCATATTTACTACAGCTTACAGCCTGCACGTGCGTAGACAAATATCGTATTACTATGTCTAGTCGCCAGCATGGTATTTATTAAAGAAAACGGAGTTTCGGCAGCGTCTCTAATTTTATTTTACAAATAATCATGCTTTTATCTCAGAATTTTGTTCTGTTTATATTCTGGGATTTTAGTACAAGGCGCGACATCTATTGAAGAGACGCTAAACTTATCACAACGGAACCCGCTAAAATCTACTATTTTAGAGTATTAAAACACATAGAAAAAAAGCCATAAACAAAAAAGTGATACTAAAAGTCATAAAGATCAAGAGTAGTAATGTTCAATATTCTGCAGTACCTATTTTATGATTTTTGCAGTGTTTATTTGTAGGTAAATAATTTCTTGGCACATTATTAAAAAACCTTTCTTAATTAAAAAAGTGTATTTTGCTTGTTGCGTTGATATCACTAGTTGGCCACAAAATTTTGACCCACCTGTAAAAAAACTCACGGGCCGCGCCTGAACAGGACTATGGCAGTTTAAAGTTATGTCATTTGATTTATGTAACGTTCCAGCTACCTTCGAACGTTTAATGGAATTAACACTACAGGGGCTAACCTGAAAGACCTGTTTAGTATACTTGGACGACATCATAATACTTGAAAAAACATTTGACGATCACTTGAAAAATATCGAAGATGTGTTTCAAAAACTAAGAAGTGCCCAGCTGAAGCTTACTCCGAAGAAATGTCATTTCTTTCAGAAAGAAGTAAAATACCTGGGGTACATGATCACAGACGATGGCGTTGGAACTGATCCAGAAAAGACAGAAGCCACTTATATTTGACCAGTCCGCCATAAGTTACAAGCAGAAAGCGATAGAATGAAGACCCAATATAACTTGAAGGCTATTACTGGTGGATTTATGGCTGGTGAGAAAGTTTGGTTATACAATCCGAAAAGAACCAAAGGTCGCTCACCAAAACTCCAGAAGTCATGAGAAGGGCCGTACAAACCCGGCTTAACGATCTGGTACACCGAATTCAGAAAAGCCCTCACGAGAAGATGAAAGTCGTGCATCTTGACAAGCTGACCCGTTACCAACATCAAGAAACTTGATCGGGACGATCAAGCCCTGAAGTGAGAGCAATGTTACGGACTTCGCAGAAGTTTATAGACTTTTTAGCACGGCCGGCGCTAGCATTTATTTTTAACGAAGCGAAAAAATATTTTAGCGCCCTCACTGCCCATGGGCCAATTGATTTTTGGCGCCCCCCTGGCATGACGCCTGAAGCGGTCGCCTCACCGATTTATGCTGGCGCCGGCCCTGCTTTTTAGCTTCAGTTTATGTTCGTGTGTTTTGAGATTTTAGGTTTCTTTTATATTAGTTTCTAATTTAATACCCTGGTTAAATTTCACATGTTACGCCTATGAAAGAAGGTCTTGATCTTTGCAGAATATTCGATTCTGTTATTTTCTGCATGGAACGCCTATGATAGAGCGTCTAGAATTTACCGCATTCTTCTATTTTCTTCTTTTAATGCTCCTATCCTAAAATGTTTCAGAATTATCCAGAACCAACAAGAGGGTATATAAAGGGTCCAGACTAGAGTTTATATACAAAACAGTATTTTCCGGTAACAGGTACGTTACGTTCCAGTTCCAAGTTAATACCTGTTCCAAATACCTGTTATTTTTTACCTAGTACAGTAAAAAGTACAATTCAAAATACATTTCAAAAAAACATGAATTTAATTACATCAGAAAATATATATCATGCAACTAATGTAATTATTAGGTAATAAAATAAATTATTTATTGCTCTTAAATAATCAAACTAATTTATTTCATGCCCTTTTCCGGCTATATACAGGGTTTGTCGAGAGGAACGCATCAAATTTTAGGAGTATATTTTACACGTAAATATAAGTCAACTAAACCCAAAATCTGTAATCCTATTTTCATTTGGGGTCCGGAACGCTTTCCGGACACCAGAATTAAGAATTTTTTCACATGTCATCAAAAAATAAGTATTTCCAATAGTATTTTTTGCCAAAAATTTTGCGGAATATTCAGTACTTTTCTTAAAAAAATTATTGAAATTTGAAAAATTGCATAATAAAATGTCTGTTGTATGCGGTGTTACCAAAATTTTATACCAACACGAATCGCGCAGTCGCAGTAAAGATCTTAAAAAAGATACTGATGAAACCTAAAACTGAGCAAACCTGTCCGAGGACGTATTTCACAACTCCATGGCCACAAGAAGAAATTATATTATTTCTAACAACAGCTTTAATGCCAAAATTTCACAAAAACGAATTAAAACACCAAAAAAATAATAAATGTGGCAACACTGTGTTCCCATAATCCAAAACGTCATCCAAAATTGATATTTACCTTCACAAATATGTTGCAAAACCATAAAATGGTTCTTAAAAATCATGTTTTTTTTTACTAGCAAAGTAATTTCTGAGTTAAAATATTGTGTTTTCCACATTAAAGGTAAGTAATATCAATATCAATAAAAAAAGTGTGTTAAAAGTCCAAAATTAAAGTTGTCCGGATAGTGCTATGATACCTTCATTTGTTTTCAAATTACAACGTTAATTTGTTTAATAAAAAAATGTCCAAAAACCCCCTTTCCAAGTACAACGGCATGATTATCATCTATACACCGACAAAAAAAAATAAAATAAAGCATCGTTATCATATTATTTTAAAACTTTGTAATTGGAAAAAAAATCTGGTTAAAACTTTTGAGTTTTTTCGACTTGAATTTGCGTGTAGAGTACACTCCTAGAATTTGGTGCGTTCCTCCCAACTCACCCTGTATAATATAAATAATAAAATAATTTAATCTGTACTTGATATAGGTATCTTGTCTGCAGGAACGCGCTTTCGGGGAAAATATTGGAATTTTAACGGCGCCGTCGCGTCGTGACAGAGAAATACGTATCCATAATCCTAAATCGTACCTATTACTTCGTATCAAATATCAAAATACTGAAAATACTCCAAACACCGTGGCAGATATCGGGACCGGCGGCTTCCAAAGCGTATTTTACGTAAATAATACTTAACACGTATTTCCTCTGCTGAACGGCCGACCCGTGACTCCGACCCGATACTCCATCGAGGCCAAATATCGCGTTCGCGTACATGAGTATTTAAATACGCATCTAGTATTTTTTGTACATGAGTATTTAAATAACCATCTAGTATTTTTGGTAAAATCGATACCTGTAACTACCCGTTATGCGGTCATACCCGTTACAAAATACGTGTTCCTAGTATTTTGTATCAACTCTAGTCCAGACCGGCTTTTGTTGTTGATTTTCAGTTTGATCTTAGCATGGATTTATTATATAAAAGGATACGGGATGATGTAACATTCTTTGAAGCCAAAACAAACCATTCTAAGCGACACTGTAAACATAATTTGTAAACATTGGCCACATCTTATTTTACCTTGCATTTGTGTACAAAAAATACGTTAGAAGCATTACAAGATTTGCTAAAAGTAATAAAAGCCCTAAATTACTTTATTTTCTGCTAAATAATAAGAAATTTAAGTTAAAAAGGTTTTATTATTTATAGGTTATGTTATTTCTAAAGGTGTTTATTTAAAGTCGCTCCGAGTCATTTATAAATCTATATAAATCTATACGTCGCACTTTTTCTTTTCTAGTTCATTAGACAAAGACGTACGTGTAACCGAGTGTTCAGACCGAGGTTCAGCCGTTTTCCTAAACAACCAGCACAGACCGCAACACTTCTGAGCTCCAACACTCCAATGCTATTTTATCTCTGTCTACTACCATTCTTGATTCAATTACGTAGTAATTCGTAGTCTTGTCTATGTTCGTAGTTTGTAAACTGCTCCCCCAAGAGAATAACAAACAACAAAATATAAGGCTTCACGTTCGATACGCTCACAGTATACGGATATCGAATCCTTTTATATAATAAATCCATGGATCTTAGAGACGCGCTAGCTTGTTCACTAAAAAGGGTATTGTGACATTGACAGTGAAAGGAAGGTTATTGTCAGTGAATAAAGATTGGAAAACCGAAAGTTTGTTTAGTACCATCCGGTACAGTATTTAGCAAAAGAATTTTGGTTTGTGGTTTTTTAGCGTAGCTTTGCTAGCTTGAACTGAAGCTAGCAGAGTCACACGTTTTTATAAAAAAAAACGAAGAACAAAAAAATTAAAAATGGGGTAATAAATTAGTCTTTAAATATGGTAGATACTCACAGATTCTAAAGATATTACTTCGTGGTTTTAGGTAATAGTGTATGATTCGTCTAATGACGAAACTGAAAAGCGCCGATTCTTTTTAACAATTTATTTTTTTCTCGGTCTCTGTACATATTTCAAGGGCAATTAATTGGCCAAAAATTCCAATATAAAAATATTTAATAAATGAACTTGGTTTATTGGTTATTCAGCGTGGCTCTGCTACCTTTAACTCGAGCCACACGTTCTTTCAAAAAAACGAAGAGCAAAAAAATTATAATAGGCTAAAAAATTAGCAATAAAATAGCCAAAAATTATGACATACTTAAAAAAACTGAAAAGGCGTTGTGGCTCTGCTAGCTTGATTGGCATATACAGGGTCGCTGATATGCATGGAAACGGTCGATTATTTCCTAAAATAACATAGCTAACGAAAAATGTTAAACCCAGAAGTTTTAGGGTAGGGTTTTTGAAAATGTATTACAATAAAGAAAAGTATACAGGATCAGTGAAAGAGTCATGGAAGAACAAAGTTACTTTTTTTAATGGAACACTCAATACTCGAAATTCAAGTTATTCCCAAAATTATTTTACAAAAATTGTATAGCACACCATATACCTAAACTTAACCGTTTTCGAGATACCGAGTTTTGAATATCATGATAATTACCCTTACCCTAAAATTAAATAATCTCCTTCAAGTTTTTCAACTCTCAGAGTAAGGTAAAGTAAAATTCACTATCATATCAAAATTTTATTTTCCATCAAGTTACCTTAGAAATTTTCTAGCTGTGCCGTCTTGTCTTAAGGTGGTGATCTTGACAACACATGCCAAAAATACAATAAGTGTGAATAATTTTCGCGCAGAAATGGCATGAATTGCATCCGGACCGGGAATCTATCTCTAAAACAACTGTTTCAAAAACATTGCAGCGTTTTCATGAAACTGGAGGTATCAAAGATCGGCCAAAAGTGGAAGACCGGTAAGCGTGACAAATGAAGAAAATTCTTTGAGTGTCATGTTAGATGTGGTGGAAAATCCAATAAATTCGACACAACAGAGGGCTTTAAATCATAACATGAATCGATATTCCATTCAAAAAATTACCAAATGGCAAAAATTCCATCCATATAAAATTCACTTTTTCAAGAATTGAGTGAAGACGATTTTGTTCGCAGAATCGAGTTCTGCGAAGATATTATGGGTAAATTGAACCAAAATGTCAACTTTGTCAACCTCATTTTGTTTTCTGACGAATCTACATTTTGTTTAAACGGGCACGTAAACCGTGGTCAGATTGGTCAGACCAAAGTCCACATTGGATGGAGCAAGTTCACACCCAACGACCAGAAAAAGTCAATGTTTGGTATGACATTTATGGTGGACACGTCATAGAGCCCTATTTTATAAATGGAAATTTGCCCTCTGAACGATATTTATTACTTATACTACGAACAATAATAATCCCAATTTACCGGCAGAACAAATATGGTTTCAACAAGTTGGGGCGTGGTGCGGGAATATCTAGAGGAAGCTTTTCCGGTAAATGGATTGGCCGCAGGGGTGCAATTGAATGGCCAGCTAGGTCTTCCGATATAACAACCCCCGCTTGACTTTTTTCCATGGGGTCATATAAAAGATTTAGTCGACAAAAATAGGCCACAAAATGTCGAAGAGTTGCAACAAAGAATAAGGCATGAAAGTTCCTGTATTCCTCCCAATACCCTTTTAGATTCATTAGAAAATTTTGTTCAGGGAATTCATTACTCTCGGGAGAAAAACGGTGGACACTTCAAGCACCTTATAAAGTAGAATTCCAAAGAAAATAGTGGTTTATTAAAACATGTTTTCTTTCTTCTTCTTCTGGCGTAACTATCTACTCGAAAACGGTTAAGTTTAGGTATGTGGCGTGCTATACAATTTTTTTAGAATTTTGGGAACTTAATTATCGAGTAATATACCATTCCATTCCATATTCCATTAAAAAAGGTAATTTTGTTTTTCCATGACTTTTTGACTGATCCTGTATACTTAATTTTTCTTTATTTTAATAGATTTTAAAAGGCCCTAAAACTTTTCGTTCGGATTCACTAAGAAGGTTCAAGATTTAGTACTAGTTTAAATTAAGATCTTCTAGTTGGTCAGTTATATTTTGACAGGTTTTTTCCTGTCATTGTTAATAAGTCGTCATTAAAAACTTATTATTCTGATATTTCAGCAATTTGCTTGGTTTCCAAATAACATTCCTATTGGAACGAGTTGCTAGAATGAATTTAGTTCTGTTATTGTCAAAAGTACATACTAAAATTACCCTTTTCTTTGTAAATTTGCGGAAATCCTCGTAAACAAATTCATAGTATAAAACTTAGTTGTCTTATTCTTGCACTTGTCAGTTTAAAACTTTTGGTCGTCAAATTAGACCGGACTAGCGTTGGAGAATCCGTTTCCATACATATCAGCGACCCTGTATATGAATGAAAGATTAAGGATCCCAAGACACTACCCTGAGTTGTCCCAATATTTACATCAAACTTAGACATGCTAGCACCCAACTTAACAAACATTTGTCTATTTTTTTAAAAATATACTATCCAAATATTCCCCTTATGCCCAGGCAGTCAGTTTATCCGCATTAAAACCCAAATCGAACGTGTTAAAATCACGGGATAAGTCGAAAAATATTGTTATTTTCATGAAAAACAGTCGACAATACTATAATTTTGCCACATTTTTAGTGTTTCGTGAAACGGAACACTTATGGAATCACTTGGGTGTCCGTCCGTCCGCCCGTCTGTCACAGGCGATTTTCTCTGAAGCTATACGACATAAAAATTTGAAATTTGGCACAGATAGAGTGTGGTGGCCCAATTATAGACGTGAAGTATAAAGAGTTAAATTTTTATGCTGGGGGTAAATTGGGAAATGAAGAAAAAAAATTTCAAGTTCATCGTGTAGGGTATCAAATGAAAGCTTATTGAAGCACGAATTCAACGATATAATGTGATGTATGTTTTTAGTGCATTGTTTAACATTTTCCGGGAAAAGCGCTTAAAAATTGCTGCCCCCACCCTTATCACCAGAAGGATTGCTCAGAGAAATCTGAAAAAATCATGAACTTTGAGAATTAGGTGTAGATTGAGCGAAAATTATCAGGATTAAGAAATTCTAGCGCGGCCAATTGATATAAACAATTTAATTGTTTATTTCCTTATAACTGCTGAACCATTGGTTTTAGAAAAAAAGTTTTTGAACAAAAAATATTTCTCACGATGTTAGGAACAACTTTTGCCCTTACCCGTTTTTCAAAATTTTTAATTTGGCCCACTCAGCTCCTCGCATACGCGATGTGATACGGCGTTAGTAGCGCGGCAGATAGACGGAGGTCGGGCGGCCCAGGTTTGCTCAGGTTAAGTGGGGGGCTGATGACACGGAACACTAATTGTGCAAGTATGGCTTGCACTTGACCAATTTTTTATACTGTCTTTATACTGCTAATGAAGAAATATTTAACAGACTTCAAACACTACAAAATAAGGCAATGCGAATAATTTGAAGGTTAAATATACAAAAGTAAGTTGCGTGTTAAATAAACTTAAATGGCTAAATGTTAAAAATTTAATATTTTTTCTTATCTGTGTTTTTATTTATAAAATTAAACATGATTTAGTGCCATCTCATTTAAATAGTTTTGTAACACAAAATTACGAATATCATAATTATTCTACACGTAAACCTTTGGTTAGGAAAAGTGACAAAACTTTTAACATACAAATCGGTGTTTTATAAAGGCTTAAATGAATATAACAGTTTAAATATAAATTAATATTGAATCGAAAAATTCTCTAAATAAATTTTTAAAAGTACACATATTTGTTAAATAAACAAAGTGAAACAATATCATTTTTTAAATAATTTTAAAAATGATTGTTAAAATTATATTAAAAATGTAAATCCGTAGCATTTTTTGCTAAATAAATCTTGTTACTACTATCTCACACTCATTCTGATCTCTGAGATACACATACTGAATATATTCATTACTCGTTGACTCAGCTGACAAGCCTTCTCGAAATCCATACTGATTCGAAGCTAGTACCTTTTTGATTACTTTGAAAAACACTTAGTATTGAAATAGGTCTATAATTTTTTAAATTACTAGGGTTGCCCTTTAGTATAGGAACAATGCAAGCTAGTTTAAGTATATCAGGAAATTGGCCCAGAACAATCCTGTAATTTGTTACATCTCTTAAAGTTTGCTAATGGAATATTGCACTAACATAACAGGGATTTGGTCAGCACCACATGACTTTGTGTTTTAAAATAGTTTTACTATACAGGGTGACGCGGATCTAAATGTACATACGATACCATAAGATAGAGACCACCTTGGGGGTTCTAAATCACCCACATTTAGTAGTCCAATCTCTAACCTTTACCGAGATACAGGGTGTTTTATAAGTTTTGCCTAAAATTTATTTTTGTAATATTTCTGTAAGCACTTGAAATAAAAAATTCATAATGGTTAAGAATATTTTGTACAATTTGTGGGTTTATAATGCCATATGCAAAAGTTCTAAAATCCAGGTCCGTACTTAAAATAAAATTAGTTTTTAATTTTTTTTAAATTCAACACCCTGTATATCGGATTTTTGGAACTTGTAATTTCTACTCCAAACAAGCATAAACATATGATTCTATTGACATGGTTTTCAAAGTTGCCGCACTTACCACGAAGTCATAAAAAATAGGCGTTTTTAAGAAATCAATGAGAAAGTACATTTCAAATAAACAAAATCTGCTAAAAAATAGTTGGTAGCCTGATAAAAGTGTCCATATTGACTAGAAATATTATGCACTACTTGTCGGATTAAAATGGCATACGAAAGTGATAGAATCCAGGTCCTCACTTAAATAATAGGCCCATTTGTGATTTTCGAAATTTGACACCCTGTACATCAAATTTGGAAAAAAATGCATTTGGAACGAGCATAATAACTGAAATTATTGACATGATGTTCGAAGTTGCCACACTTATTACTTTATCGTAGAAAATAGGACTTTTGCAAATCTACATTTAGGTAAATTGTTTCGTTAACAGTATTAATGGTTAAAAACAATAAGGATTGAATTCGAAAAATTGGGAATAAATATTAATACCTAGAACACCTTAAAATAAACCTAAATCAACAACAATTAATTAAAATAACACAAAGATAATCATACATAGTACAAGGCATACTGTTCCTCAAACACACATAATTTAACAATAAAATAAATTATTTTAGAAGATTTTCAAAATGACCGCCATTGACTTCTTCACACTTCTAGGTATGAATATTTGTTCCCAATTTTTTGAATTCAATCCTTATTGTTTTTAACCATTAATACTGTTAATAAAACAATTTACCTAAATGTAGATTTGCAAAAGTACTATTTTCTACGATAAAGTAATAAGTGTGGCAACTTTGAATATCATGTCAATAATTTCAGTTTTTATGCTCGTTCCAAATGCATTTTTTTTTTCAAAATTTGATGTACAGGGTGTCAAATTTCGAAAATTACAAATGGGCCTATTATTTAAGTGAGGACCTGGATTCTATCACTTTCGTATGCCATTTTAATCCGACAAGTAGTGCATAATATTTCTAGTCAATATGGATACTTTTCTTAGGCTACCAACTATTTTTTAGCAGATTTTGTTTATTTGAAATGTACTTTCTCATTGATTTCTTAAATCGCCTATTTTTTATGACTTCGTGGTAAGTGCGGCAACTTTGAAAACCATGTCAATAGAATCATATGTTTATGCTTGTTTGGAGTAGAAATTACAAGTTTCAAAAATCCGATATACAGGGTGTTGAATTTAAAAAAAATTAAAAACTAATTTTATTTTAAGTACGGACCTGGATTTTAGAACTTTTGCATATGGCATTATAAACCCACAAATTGTACAAAATATTCTTACCCATTATGAATTTTTTATTTCAAGTGCTTACAGAAATATTACAAAAGTAAATTTTAGGCAAAACTTATAAAACACCCTGTATCTCGGTAAAGGTTAGAGATTGGACTACTAAATGTGGGTGATTTAGAACCCCCAAGGTGGTCTCTATCTTATGGTATCGTATGTACATTTAGATCCGCGTCACCCTGTATATCTACCACATCCCTTACTGGACCCAGAAACATAGATGGTAGATTATTATCAACGGTCACCGTACATTGATTTGATTGGCGATTATTAAAATGTGTTTTCAACTTATCATCAGTGAGATCACAAAAATATGTACTAAAACCATTGACTATTTCTCGTCCTTCCGATAATACAGTACCATTGAATGAAATACTATCTATTTTTTTCTTTTTACTTTGTTTTCCCAATGTCATATTTACAATCTGGCAAAGGGTTTTGTTCTTATTAGTAGAGTTATTTAACATTATTTAACTGTCATCATGTCATTGTCACAAACTTTTTCCCAATTTAAAAATTCGAATATACAAAATCTACTGAACCAAATTAACAGTAATCAGCATCAAAATTTTACAAAAAAATCAAATTTCGTTGAAGTAAGTTCCAAAGATACAAGAGAATCTGGACCATCTAATATTTTGTGTCAAATTTGTGAAAACGTCATAGAAGATAAAGAATTATCATTAAAATGTGAAATATGTTGTGGAACCTTTCACATATCTTGCGAGAATATAAGCAAAAGAAAATATAATGCTATTAAAAAGGAAGAACATTGGACTTGTGGAGACTGCTCGAGAAATAAATCTTTAAATGTGGTAAGAAATGACGAATTTTTTGTAGAAGAAATATTAAAAAATTTAATCAAAATACAAGATGATAACAGGGAACTTAAAGAATCTATAAATTTTATTTCAAGTAAATATGACGAACAATTAAAAAAATTTGAAGAAATTACTAAAAATTTTAAAAAAGTAATAGAAGAAAACAGATTTTTAAAAAATGAAATTAACACTCTTAAAAATCGTGTAAATGCAATGGAGCAGGAAAAGAAGGAGAACAATATAATTATAAGTGGAATAACAATGGAAAATCAAAATCTAGTTGAAAATGTTTCAAATATATTAGATAAAATAAATGTAGATACCTATACAACGAAATGATATTAAAGAGGTAAGAAAAATAAATGCAAAGAAATTAAACTCTCCAATACTATTGAGGTTAAGATCAAAAACAAAGAAAGATGAAATACTGAACAAAAGAAAAATTAAAAAAACGTTGTCAACTGCAGAATGCGGTCTCTCAGGTAATAATCAGATCTATTTCAATGAAGATCTAACCTTGGCCAACCAAGAAATATTCAGAAAAACAAGAGAAATAAAGAAAGAGGGAAAAATAAGGTATACATGGATCATAGATGGAAAAATATTTATTAGAGAAAACGAAGAAAGCAGAGCAATACGAATTACGGATATTGAAACTTTAAAAGATATTTGTAGTTGCTAATATGGTATGTAGTTTGGTCATATTTAAAAATTAAAAAAAATAAAATTCAACTTTATAAATTTAAATAATATTTCTAAAACGTTAATTGTTGATAAAAATAATGAAAAAAATATTTTTGAAAAATTAAAAGATTTCTCTTGTCTAAATTTAAATATAAGGAGTTTAAGAAAAAACTTTGACCATTTTTTATTGTATCTCGAATCATTAAAGATAAAACCAAAAATTATTGTTCTCTCTGAAATATGTATCTATGATTACGAAATGAGTTTATATAATATTCCTAATTACAATTCATATTTTAAATGTAATAATACGTACAAATCAGGCGGAGTTGTAATATTTGTTGAAAGAAACTTAAATGTTTTAAATTTAAATAAACATGATGATATAAACACTGCTGATGTGATAGAAATAGAAGGTTATTATGAACATATTAAATTTGAAATTATAGCTATTTACAGATTGCATCAATACTCAATAACGAAGTTTATAAATCAAATTAAAAATATAATTAGCACCAAGAATGAGAATGTTCTAGTTATTGGTGATATGAATATAGATATTTTAAGTCAAAACAATAATGCTAACCTATATTTAAATATGTTTTATGAATTTGGATTTATACCTATAATAAAAGAAATTACAAGACCAGGTTTAATAAACCCAGGATCATGTATAGACCATATTTTTTTCAGATCTAAATTTGATAATGAAGTTAAATCTTATGTCATTCAAACTGACATTACTGATCACTATATTTCGGGGAATTTTTATAGTATTTTTTCTGACAACAAACAAGAAAATAATGAAATAAAAATTATTGATTATGAAAAATTAAAAATCAGTTTAAATAATAAAAACTATGGTTTAGTGTTAAATTCTAAAGATGTAAATATAGCTTATAACCACTTTTTAATGATTCTTCAAAAGGAAATACAAAACTCGTTTATAAGTAGAAAAATATCTTCAAAAAATAAAAAAATAAAACCATGGATGACAAATGGTCTTTTAAAATCAATTAGAGAAAGAGATACTCTTTACCGAAATTTTAAAAAACATCCAGAAAATAGCGATAATAAAGTAAAATATCTAAAATATAGAAAGATGATTAATAATTTAATAATCAAAACTAAAACAGATTATTACATCAATAAAATTAATGACAGTTCATTAAAAGATCAATGGAAAATTCTCAATGAACTGTGTGGAAATAAATCAAAAATTAAAGAAAAAATTAAAGAAATGAAATACAAGGGCAAAATAGTTACAGATAACTTAAGTATTTCGAATAACCTTAACACTTTCTTTACAGAAATAGGACCTGATATTGCGAAGGAGGCAGAGAAAAGTAACCCTAAAAATATTAATTATAATAAAAAGTCCTTAAAAAATTCATTTGTCTTATTTCCTATAACAGAGGAAGACGTTCAAAATGAAATTAACAGTTTAAAGGTAAATAAAGCTTCTGGTATCGATGAAATATCACCAAAAATAGTAAAAGAGTTAAATGGTATCTTAAGTCCAATTTTAACATATATATTTAATTTATCAATAAAAAGTGAAGTTTTTCCAGAAAAGATGAAAATATCAGTAATAATCCCTATATATAAAGGTGGGCCTAAAAATATACCAGGAAACTATAGACCAATAGCCCTTTTACCAGTTTTTTCAAAAATTTTTGAGAAAATTATTTATAATCATTTATTAAATTTTCTTGAAAGAAATAGCTTTTTTAATAATAGACAATTCGGATTCCTAAAAAACAGAGGTACTGATTTAGCACTTATTCAGTTTTCAAAACTATTATCTGAAAAATTAGATAACAGCAAAAAAGTTACTGGACTTTTTATAGATATCAAAAAGGCATTTGATACAATTTCTCATAAGAAAATGATTGAAAAACTAGAAAATGCTGGTATAAGGGGATTGTGTCTAAAATGGTTTTTAAGCTACTTCAGCAACAGACAGCAATGCACCTTAGTAAATTCAGTTAAAAGTAATTTTTTAAGAATATTGTCAGGAGTGCCGCAAGGCTCAACTTTAGGGCCATTAATTTTTTTAATTTACATAAATGATATATTTGACTGTAATTTTAAAGGAGACATATTTATATTTGCAGATGATACGGCTCTAGTATACAGCAATGAAAATTTGAAAGAAAATTATAGAAATATGAAATTAGATTTCAATATTTTAACAAATTGGTATGCATTGAATAGTATGGTTATTAACTTGGATAAAACTAATTTTGTTAATTTTACTTTAAACTGTAAAAATGATAAAAATCATGAAAATATGTACTTAACAAGTCACAAAATTGACTCTAAAATATATAATAAGTTTTGTAATTGCCCAAAAATAAAACAAAAAGAAAACATCAAATATTTAGGAGTAATTTTTGATGAACATTTGTCATTTAAAGAACACATATCATACGTTCTATCTAAATTAAAATACGTTTTAGCCAAATTTTATTTTATTAGAGATTTAACTAACAGATCAATCAAAATTAAAATGTATTATGCGTTGGTGCATTCAGTACTAAGCTATGGTATATTAGTATGGGAAGGAATATATAAAAGCAATTTACATCCATTGGAAATACTACAAAATTCATTTGTTAGATGCATTAGGGGAAAATATAAAAATTGCCATACTAATGATGTATATAAGCAACTTGAAATACCAAATTTATTACAAATATTTTGTATAAATTCCTGTACATTTTTAAGAAAATTCGATAAAGTACTAAATATCAAAAAACAAAACAATATTAGACAAATACAGAGATACAGAATACCTTTTTGCCATAAGGCAGTGACTCAGAGAATGTTTGAGTTTCTTTCAACAAGAATATACAATATTTTACTAAATGATTTTAATTTATATTCGAAAGGAAAATTTTCAAAAGAAATAAAAAAATATTTTATAAAAGACATAACAACATGTAAAGAAATAATGGAAAGGCCATGGAATCAAAAAATTTCAGAATAATAATAATAAAAAATAAAACTTATTTTTTAAGAAATTATTTTCTCGTTTATATTATTATCCATACGTAATGTTACTTAAATTTATTTATTAAAAACCAAATTATAAATTAAAAGTATTACCTACACACAAGGTATTTTTACCTTTGTAGGTAATATAAATTAGATACCAAAACTGCATGCCATATTATAGCTTTGATATTTATACATATTTTAATTTGGCAGTTTGTAAAATTTGTTGTTAATAAATTACTATTACTACTATTACTACTACATATTAGAAATGACTTTGCTTTTCATTCCTAATTTTACTGTTGATATTTTTCTTTAAGTTCCTGTACAAACCATGCACTTCAGGATCATTAGTTTGTTTCCCTTGAAGTCATCGAGCTGATTATAAAGCTGTGCACTTCATTTAATTTTAAAAATTTTCCCTAAAGAACTTCCTTGTTTCGTTACCCTTTCAGAACAGGCTACATTAAAACACCATAAAACAGAATCAAAAAAGTTATTAAATAGTTCGTTTATATCCGTTTGCTTGGGTATTGGTATTTTGGGTACTTTGAAATCTGTATCTATAAACTAGGATATAGAATTTTCATTTATAAGACGATACTTACGTACTGCGCCTTCTGTGCCATCAACACACACACGCACGCGCACATTGATTGATTAATCCTGGTATGAAGTTATAACATATTTGATTACAAGAAATGATTATTTATCTTTCAATTCAAGCAAAAAAAATGGGTCTCACAATGGCAAATATAGGGGAAGGGCGAAGGTGGCACGCATCCTCTTGAAAACAGTATGTTTTCAATTAATAGGTCTCTCAATAAATAGACAATAATTAAGCATTTTGTATGTATTTTATTCAGGTTCTTTCTAAAGTATAAGCATAAATGTGTGTTGTATGTATTTTATAAATATATTTTAACTTCAGGCCTATTTAGCAGTTTAGCGTTGCTCGATGATGCGAGGCATGGCATCGTAGTGAAAACACGACGCGAATTATGTGAATTGCTCGAACTGAAGAATGCTCAACTGAACATTTAGCAATTTGGTTGTCAATTTTTTGGCGTAATGTTTTATTATTTTTGAAAAGGAAAAAACCGTTAATTGTAATTATTATTATCTATAAAAGTCTCGTGGCAAGCTTCTTATTTTTTCAATTTTCTCAATTTAAAGGAAAAACTAAAAGAAATAAAGAATTAAACGGTACGTTTGTAGAAAATTGTTTTCAAAGACTATGCTCAAAATTTGAGAAGCGATCGTTAAAAATTTGCAACAATTTATTAACATTAGTGAAATTGTGCATTTAAGAATACTGCTAAATAAGCCTTAATGATGTATTTTAATTTATGTATTTTATATAACATTCTAAACAACGTGGTTGATTCGCGTTCTCCTTAAGGTATGGTTTCGGTGGCGCGCACGGCTGTCGCGTTTTTACGCGGCGTGCGAACGCCGCTGGCAGCCGCCGCTGTTGGGTGGTTTCGGTAGCGCGTTTGGCGGAGCGCGTTTCAGTATATATTTGATCTTTGGGATAATTGTACCGTTTACGCGAAATTACTTTTTACTCGTAAAATGAGTGAAGAAGATCTGATTTATTTGATTTTATTTGCGGAAGAAGATGAAGAACAAATGTCAAAAGAGAGACTGTTGCCAAAAAGATGGAGAATTCACAGCATGTTTCAAAGAAGAAAAGAGGAAGGGTATTTCGGACTTCTCATTAATTCTTATTATATTTAAACCAAGACGAAAAAAAATTTAGAGAATTCTTTCGACTAAATAGAGTACAGTTTGATTTTGTTTTAGCTCTAATAGAGAAAGATATAACCAAAGTTGGTACAAATTTTGTACAGCATCCCATATCTGCAAAAGAAAAATTGGCGCAGGCATTCTCTTTAGTTATAAAATTTTTGTAATTTTTATCTTCATAATCATAAATGACCGGGTATTTTTGAATATCTTCCACCAATATCTCATCCTCATTTGATGAAAAACGGGCCATATTTTTGCATGTACTATTTATTTTACCTGCCGTCGGCAACTGCTCGACTGGTCTATCTAGCAGTCAAGCCGTCGCCAGCGCCGACGAGCTGTCGACAGCTGCTGGCGAGCCGCCCCAGCGAAATCACTTCCATTTAAATGCATTGGAAGCACTGGTCGGCGTTCGCGCGCCGCGTGAAAACGCGCCAGCCGTGCGCGCCACCGAAACCATACCTTTAGAAAAAAATCATTTTCCATATGCGTGCAAAAACAATTCCTCGATACCTATTTAGAACTATTGTTTATCAAACAAGTTCCGGCAGCGCCCTAAATAGAATGAATAAGACATTTTTAATTTTTGCCGATTTACTAAGTTATATTGATGTTTTAATTTATCGTTTACGAAAATATAATATTTCATAATCAATTCTCCTACCAATAGGGTGTAAGGGTGTAGAAAAATAAACCAAAATTATTTGAAAGAAAACAGTTTTGTTTAAAATATAGAGCCATTCATTTCACTATTGGATTCATTTTAAAATCCAAGTTGAAAATAAGCAAACCAGGGAAATAATAAAATAAGTTTTGAGGGGCACATTTTAAACCATTTTCCAATAATTAAAAGTTGTCAGAACCTGAGTGGCCAATTAAAAGGACTAAATTTCCAATCGGACTAAGCTCTGTAAATTAGGTGGTTAAAGATGTTAGTTGAGGTATGCATGAACACTCATGTGCCTGAATGATTAACAAATTATTCAGGTAATTCAGGACTGTATTCTTTAGCATTAGAATTACATTTAAATAAAAGGGTGATTTTTGTCTAAGGAGACCCATGTGTGCTCTTAAAGAAAATATTAATAATCAGTTTGTCAAATTGAAAAGGCCATTTTCTCAGCATTAATTTTTTTTTACCGAGTTTAAAAAACGAAAACGATTAGTTTTTGCATGTTTTTTTTTTATTTACTGGCTAGGCCTATATTTTAGAATACAACAGAAAGGTTTTAAATTTACAATGAATTTCCAAATATAACACTTACATAGAATTAAAAAACAAAATCACAATGTTTCGAAGATCTTAGAAATTTTGGGTAGGTGCTAGATAGAAAGTCTGTTTATCCAGAGAAGTATTTGTGAAAATAAACTTTAAAGCATATTATCAACTTTTTTTAGATATTATAGTGGTGAGAAAAAGGCGCCTATCTTGACCATTTTTATTGGAGGTAATCATGAAGCATCAAATTATCTACAGGAACTACCCTATGGGGGTTGGGTGGCGAATAATATTTATTATTTGGGATATGCTGGTGTTATTGATATAGGTGGTAAGTAAGAAGCGATTTATATTTAGCAAGAGTTGAATTTATAGAAATTACAGCGATTAATGTTATTAAATTGGAGGATATATATCTTGTTTGTTCAGTTTTATATACGAAATAGCTTTATTAACACATCCCTAAGAATGTATTACAAACAAAAATTAGAAAATGACGGCCGCCAGTAGTGACAAAATCGAAGTTTTTACCGAACCCATTTTTGATAACTCCATTATTAGCTTTCAAGAACACACATATAAACCTTATGGTTCTCCAACATTCCGCAATTCTGATGAAATTCATATACCTGTACACTTTCAAGATATCATTTTGGATATATCTGATAGTTACATTTACATCGAAGGAACATTTAAACCCAAAGATGGTACTAAAAAATGTTATCTGTTAAATAATGCCATCGCCTTTCTATTCGACGAATGTCGTTATGAAATGGGAGGCGAGCAAGTTGCCGTCGTTCGAAACTATGGTGTCGCTGAAAACTATGGTGTCATTGGGCGCCGCACAAAATAGATCTCTCATGGCATGTGGATGGGGTCTAGATGAAGCAAATCAAGGTATATTAGATTCCACAAGTAACGTATTCTCCGGCAAGCTTCCTCTAAAATATCTCATTGGTTTCGCTGAGGATTATTCAAAGGGTATTTTTAATGTCAAGCAAGAGTTGATTTTAATTATTTCCCGCACTTTCAACAATTGCTATATCGGTGAAGTAGATGCGGATATTTCTATTGAAAAATTTGAATGGAAAATTCGTCACATTATTCCAGACGATCGACAGAAGTTAAAGATATTGTCACGCATGAATAAAGGTGGAAGTAATGCAAACGTTCCAATGACTTACCGTAAATGGGATCTTTATGAGCTACCTACTTTGAGACAAACATCATCAGACGTATGGGCCTTAAGAACTAGCACGAGTCTCGAAAAACCGAGATATTTGATTATCGGTTTCCAGACAAGTACATTTTCCGACAACAGAGAAAAAGATAGCACACAATTTACAACTGCCGATATAAGTGACATTAGGCTCTATCTAAACTCTACCGTATTTCCCTATGAAAGATGGAATTTGGATTTTTCAAAGAAACTATGCCGCAGGCTATTATAATTATGAGAATTTTCAAGCTAGCTACTACCAGCGAGAACTTAGCGATCCTATGATGAGTTATGCCGACTATCTAAAAAATCCGTTATTCGTAATCGATTGTAGCCATCAGCCAGAAGCCGTTAGGACGTCCACGGTGGACGTGAAATTAGAGTTTGAAACACGTAAGAGTAAATTTCCTAAAGACATTAAAGTGTACGCGTTAGTTATTCACGGTGCATTTTTTAGGTATAATATACTTAATGGTTCTGTTACCAACAAATCAATACATTAGTTACGTAATTCTCCAAATTATGTATTTTACATATTGACAATAAACATATAAACGACATATTTGCATTTTATTTTTACTATTGGCTTATTTTAATACTTCAAATATGGGACTTTGGTAAATAAGGTTAAGTTTCGAAGAATAAACAGAAATTTAGGAGAGGGATGGGGGAAAATAAAGTATATAAGACGTGATTTAGAAAATGAAATTCACTCGAAGCCAAGTTGTCATAATAGTTATTCCAGTGACGGGCAGACAGCTGCACCAAATGTGCAACATAGACTTGTACGCAGACCGCGAAGGTTGAGACCTAGATACTGCATCGTGCAATCCTACGTCTCATGGGGGTCTAGAGATTTGTGTATGAATTGCTACAGGATTTGGAGCTGTGGTGGATGTTAATTTCATCACATCCCATTTTACAGTGGGTTCACGAGGTGTTCGGAACAACTCGAGGTGTGCTTTGTGTCGGGAGAGACTGTTTACAGTCTTTCATCAACACTCTTGCCTTATTTGCAATAGGATGTAAATTCTATTACAAATAAAACTTCCTCATACGACAACCTTGCCTGCCCCCTGACAACCTGCCCTTTTTAGGGCACAAAAAAGAGTAGTTTTGTAGTTAAACACAATGTTTCCTAAAGAAAATATTTCTCGATGGAAAAATTGTGTTACTTTGGGAGAGAAACACATTATGTGTTTACATCATACATAGATAGCGAGAGAAAGATCATTTACAAGATCTAGCTTCTAGTTTTAATGTATGAAAAGAAATTATTTGTAGTTATAATATACTTAAAGGTTCCGTTACTAAAAAATCAAGCATTCGTTTGTTAAATACTTCGCCAAATTATGGATTTTACACATTAAGAATAAAGGTATAAACGACATATTTTCGTTTTATTTTTACTATTTGCTTATTTCTTGTTACGCTTAAAAAGATACATGGGTCTTCTTGCCGTTTCACATAGAACGTTAGCTAATATTAAACCGGCTCTAACGTTTCAGAGTAACAAAATATTTCTAACAAGAAATCTGTTCTATAGGAAATATTTTGTTACTCTTAAAGGATATGTTAGAACTGTTTACCCCCACTCTTAAAATTCTTTTAAAACCGAGAGCACCGGTCACATTTTTCATCCAAACATGAGCTGGAATAGACTTTTGTTGAAGACGACAAGGGAGGAGAAGATTTGGCACTTTTGGGAATCTTGGCGTTCCAAAAACGTCGGTAAACCAACGGCTACGGTAGCGGCTGTACCAAGACCGCCGCCAGCACCCGCCACACCGGAGCCGACTCCAACAGAGCCAGTGGAAGTGGTGGACGAACCAGAAATGCTGCTGGGTCCTGAGGAAAGGGCGGCTCTGTTAGAAGAGCTAACGGAGCGTCGCCGGAACCGTCGCGCTCGACTGGAGGCACCAAGACGGCGAGCTGCACCACGATCGGTTCAGATCGCGAGAGGGGAACAATCACTCTAGGTTTCCCTCTTACCCCACCGCGAAAACGGCCCTTTTCAGAGCCACAAAAGATTTGATCGTAGTTTAGATATTCTATGCCACTTTGACACTGTATTAGTGAAAAATGCAAAGATGACCAAGGACGTTCCGATCAACATTTTTCGATAATTTCCCTGGAAGTGTCTAAAACTTATTTTAAGTTAAAGATCCAAGATCCGTTAAAATTTTGTTTGCATTTAGTTATTTCCGAGGGGGCAATTTTTGGTTCTATAAACTTTTCATGAAATTAGAAAAACAAATCGATATTAATGTCCCGAGGTTCGCTCGGTGAAATACAGAAGGTCCGGAAAGCTATTGCTGTGGCGCGCGAACTAAGATATTTTCAAGATTGATAATTTCGGTTCCATAAACTTTTTATGAAGTTAGAAAAAAAAATCGAAATTAAAATCCCGAGGTTTGCTCGGTGAAATACAGCAATTGCGGTGGCGCGCGGAACTCAATATTTTGTGGTCAAAGTAATGACATGGGCATAATAGTTTTACCATTTAGTAGCCAAGGAGTTTAAAAAAAAAGTTGTTGTTAAGGGTAAAACCAATGTAATAAAGCTTTTAGACACTTCTAGCGAAATTAGCAAAAAAAGTAATTAGAAAATGTTGTTGGGAATGTCCATTTTAATCAAAATCTGCTTTTAAAAAGTGAAAAATTTAAGAAGATCCGCGGTTTGCTCGGTAAAAAAAGACTGCCCTGAAGTTTTTAGACACTTCCAGTGAAATAATCAAAGCAAGTTATAAGATAAAATGTGCGGAACGACCATTTTTATCGAAATCCACTTTAAAAAATTTTAAAAGTGAAAATTGAAAAAAGAGTTATGAAAATTATGGGTTTTTAACGAAATTGCACATTTGAGACCATTTTAGGCGGCTACAGCTCCCTTATTAATCGGACAGAAAAACCGCGGGCATCAAATCTTATGGAAATTTTACGTATAATCCAAAAATTTAAAAAACAAAACGAAAAAGTGGAGGGGGAAGGAAAAAATTTTCAAAAAAATTAAAAAATTCAGGGTAACAGTCATATACACATTTTCCCGCACTCCAAATGGGGGGGGGGGTTACTATGTGGGATTTTTTTAGAGTCCCTGCTCCGCTGCGCTACGCAGCGACACTACCCCCACCCACCATACTCAACCACCCATCCTAGTGCGGATGAATCGATTCCGCATGGTCCCGCCCACCTCAGATGCTAGCATGTTTTTCGGACACTACTTTTTATCTTTGAGAAAAAATGAAAAAAAGTCGATTCTACGGAAAATTTCCCTAAGATTTGATTTC
Source organism: Philopedon plagiatum (assembly GCA_963971165.1). Lineage (NCBI taxonomy): Eukaryota > Metazoa > Arthropoda > Insecta > Coleoptera > Curculionidae > Philopedon > Philopedon plagiatum. Next base: position 45,572,655 of record OZ020194.1, read on the forward strand.
AGCGTTTTTTCTGTCTGATTAATAATAAGGGAGCCAAAAGCATCCCCCCTAACTTTTTCATAACTCTTTTTTCAATTTTCACTTTTTAAAATTTTTAAAAGTGGTTTTCGATAAAAATGGTCGTTCCGCACGTTTTTTTCTTATAACTTGCTTTGATTAGTTCACTGGAAGTGTCTAAAAACATCCGGACAGTCTTTTTACCGAACAAACCGCGGATCTTCTAAAATTTTTCACTTTTTAAAAGCGAATTTCGATTAAAATGGACATTCCAAACAACATTTTCTAATTACTTTTTTTGCTAATTTCACTAGAAGTGTCTAAAAACTTTATAACATTGGTTTTACCCTTAACAACAACTTTTTTAAACTCCTTGGCTACTAAATGGTAAAACTATTATGCCCATGTCATTACTTTGGCCACAAAAGATTGAGTTCCGCGCGCCACCGCAATTGCTTTACGGGCCGTCTGTATTTCACCGAGCAAAGCTTGGGCCTTATATTATTTCGTTCATATGAAATTTTATGAGGTTTCTTTTTTTCAAGGGAGGGGGAAGCTGAGGTATTTAAAAGCAGCTCGACTTTTAGCATTACTTCATTACATTCGTTCATCTCAACATGACAACTTCAGATGATGGATATTCGAGCGACGAAGGACGCAATGTACCTATGAATATAGGTAATGCTGCAATAAGACGGAGGAATGTTTTCACCGTCAGATCCCACAGGTTGTGTAGGATCTTAAACCTGGTGCGTGTGGGTGATGATGACCTGTGTGTTGGCTGCTATGCAGACTTTGAAAATAAGTCGGCTGGTGACCAATTCACCAGTTATCATGTAACACAGGATTTCGGTAGTCACATGCACATACCGACCTGTCAAGCTGTTGGTACTCTTCAGCACAAGAGTGCGTGTCTTATTTGTAATCGAGTCTGATTGCAAATAAAATATACCCACCACCACCGCTGACCCGACCCTGATAAAAAATCCGTCCTTTTCAGGGCGACAGAATATTTTGATCGTAGTTGTAGTTACCTAATGCCATGACATCTGTGACATTAGATAGAAATTATATAAGTCCAGTCGGATCGAGTATAATTTTCTTTGCAAAAATCCATCCTTTTCAGGACTACAGAATATTTTGATCGTAGTTGTATTTATCTAATGCCGTGGCATCTGTGACATTAGATATAAATTATAGGAGTCCAAACGTCCAGAGTATAATTTTCTTTGTCGGTCACATTTCCAGAACACAATTACACCATTTTTGAGAACTAAAAGCAGTTTTCGACAGTGAAGTCCGCCGGTATCATTTTTGGATGGAGGGCATTTGTATAATAAACTCTAGTTAGAGGTGTAAAGGTGGGGATGAAGTGGTGGAGGGGTAGATTATCTCTATTTAAAGGGATGCGAGCGAGTCACAGTATCATTTCATTTTTAAATATGATAGTAACCAGATCTAATAATGAATTCAGAAAGACCATTAAGTCGTGGTTCGTCGGTTTGGAGCGATGAGACGATCGACATGAATGAAGTCAATGAACAAGTGTTTGATGACTTCGACAACTTCCAGGAGGTCATATTTGATGCCATCGGGTGGGATGAGGATGATGAGCGGCCGTTCGAAGAACCCGAGTTCGAACTGCCAAACGATGATGCTGAGTTGCCGGTTGACGAGGTGCAGCCGGACTCTAGCACCGATTGGGTGCCACCGCCGGAAGATCATGACGGCCCGGCCGATTCATCCACTTGGTGGATCATGGGGGATCAGGATGAAGATGGCCCAGCAGACTCCTCCAACTGATTCGTCTATCCCAGGTACCACGACCTACCCTGACAAAAAGACAGTCCTTTTCAGGGCTACAAAATATTTGATCGTAGTTTGTAGTTGATTCATGTCACATCCCAAGGAACATGATATTTCTCAAAAATTAATTTCTTGGTGAAAATATTGTGTTACTCTGTAAGGATATGTACGTTCTTACCATCCGTTAGAACTAGCTAAATTTCTAGTAAGTTCTCTACGAAAATGCTGAGAGTTTGGTCTATTATCTTACTTGTAGTAAAATTCACATTTTATTACAAATAAGATGCATATTCTCAGGCATTGTAACGGATAGCCTCTCTTCACAGACATAACACTTTATCGCATACTTAAGTTGTTTGTGTATTTCTTACGCGTACGTAGGAATACACTACACAATGTCTGTGCATCTAACGATTACGCGCCTAAAATTACGGCCCTACATTTTTTCGTCTATTCTTTTTTCTATTTTGCATTTTTACATTATTTTTTGTGTAACTTCCGCATACTTATTTTAGAAATAAAAAATATTGTTTCATTTAACTTTTTTTTATTATCATATATACAAAAACATTTTATTTTACTTATATATACAATACTATTATAAAAATAACTTAACTCTATATTTACAATAAAATTCTAAAATTAATTATATGGAAAATTGTCCAATAACTTAAGTCTTTTTCTACACACTTCCCCTTTACTTTTACACTGTTCAATTTTCGCCTACAGTTCCTTAATCGGTCTCTCATATTGCGCCATATCACTATCGTACTTTTTTAGTCCTCCCACTATTTTTCTCTCGCACTAAACGCCACGGAGAAGGCACACTTCTGGCTTGGAAAAAACTCTTCCGTCCAGTCCGGTATGGGCACTTCTGCAGAAGAAGCAGCAGCAGGCTGGCTGGGTTGACTAACCGCCTCGAATAGCCGCTTGCACCGCTTCTTTAATGGTTTGCGGCACATTCCACACCCAACTGTCGGTGATATTGGCGCACCCGCTTGATTTAATGGCGATTTTTCGCCAGCGTCGGCCACCAACACAATCGGAGGCATGGACTTCGGCGGCTCGGGCGTTGTCGAGATGGACTTCGGCGGCTCGGGCGTTGTCGTGTTTGGGCCATCATTAATTATGACGACCGGTGACAGAGGCTTCGGTGGTTGTGACATCTCCAAAAAATCGGGATATTTCACTGGCACTGATGGGCGATTGAATTGGAATTTCTTCTTATTTTCACCCTCCACAGCAGAATAAAATTTATTTTTATTACCGCTGACTGTTTTTGGTAATGTCAGCAGCTTTTCCAACTTGGTAGTGGGTTGCCGTTTCGCCATCTTTACCATCACATCACTAATTATGTTAATGCAGCCTCCATCCTTCTCCGTCCAGTTGTTGACGTAGTCAACCGCCGAATTTACTATTTTTTTCCTCCTTTTCCGCGTCTTTTTCTTCCACAAACGCCGTGTTTAGCACTTCAGCATCGTGCCACTCTTCAAACACACCCGGGGTCAGCAGGTCAATAACTTCCTGCCCCATCAACTCTGCTTGGATACTTCCATCCAAGTTAAGCGCATTTAAGAAAGACTCACTACCGGAATTCATTTTTCTCACTAAGTAACTCACTGCACTAAACTGACAAATGTATTTACTTGACGAACTGTTCTAGCGAACTATGAAATGCTCTGCCTAGCAAACCAAATTTATACTTTTCACCCCACCATAAAATCCCCCACCCTATCTGAAGGTTGAGGTTTGGAGGCCAAACAAGTTAATTCAACCTCGAAATTGCGTTCTACGACTAAACAGCGATTCAAGGACATATTTTCAAGGTAACCGTGTGTCCGTACTTCTGTTATTGTTTGTGTTCTCAAAGTTTTCTGATCCAGACAACCCATATTTATAGACACTCTCTTTCCTTCGATGACCATTATCAGAAACTATAATGTTGCCTGCAGATCAAGATAACAGTCTTTCAGCTGATACTTTTTCAGGAGCACAAATAATAATTTCTGCTGTTTGCTATAATTGTAAAAGACAAGTATATATTTGGACTGACCACATGCAATCTTACAGTTACATTGAATTGTTGAGAGTCAGGATTGTTAAGTGTCATTACTGTGGAACGCTGATGTGTCGACGAGGGCCGATTAACAGATCTGATATGTTGAGAAGACAATGGATGCTACGAGAAGTTTACAAGCAAGACATTAATTAATTTTTATTTTTGTAACTTTATTACCATATTGTGAAATAAAACAACATGTTATTGAAACAATTATCTATCTATTTTACTGTCCTGCGTTATAAAATTTCAACTATTGCTATTACTATAGTGGTTAATAAAACTACGTGACATTGAAGTTAATATTTTTTTTATTTTTCTAAAACATGGACTTTCCAACATTTTTCTAATTATAACTATTATTTTCGTGTAAAAAACTTTGCATAGCTTGTATTAACATATTTAGGTTATCTTCAGGGTTTGTTTCGTAAAACTTCATGCCTGGGTGTCCCCAAGGTAGAGTTTTTGTTGTTGATGGTATAATATAACGTTTATCGTCGTGGTGAGATAAAGCAACTTTATTAATTATTTCGGTATAAACGTCGTGTTTATAACTTCGAAAGGTTTTCATTTTTCGAAATATCTGACCACCACGTTCTACGATATTCCGATAATCTTCTAGGTGAAACTGATTTTCGATTACACGTTTTTTATACCTTTCGCTTTTTGAATTTCGCTACTGATTGAGTATATGTAATAAGCTTTGGCTCCGGTACCATAAAAACTTATTATTGGATCACCTGGAAATTCATCCTTCATTCTAGCTACTACTGACTGACTTTTTAAATAGTAACAAAGACTCTCAGTCTCTGATAGTGACCATTTGGCTATAACACCAAAAATTAAAAATGAAAAAAGGCATCAGTATTATTTTAGAAGGAAAAATAATAACGAATTATAATTTTCTGTTCACCGCCACTATCAGCATAATTTTCATTCATGACATCACCCTTCACAAACATTCCACTGCACAAAGTCCTCTAATAGCGGATGGACAAATTTTTTGCTACACTAAATAAAGTGGCCCACTCTTAGGGTCATTCTTTTCTTCTTTTTGGCTCTGTTGGAACAGTAAACAGAATGGCGCTCTTTTGGGGTTGTCACTAGATAAGCAAGCGAGGTTTCAAATCAGATTGGAATGTTGGGAATGTTGTGTCAGCGGTCACCAGCTACTACCTAATTCAGGGTGTGACTTTAATTTTCTGGTCAAAGAATAAGAAATAAAATGTATAATTGCTTATTATGTATTATTGTGTTTGGAGTGATTTAATTGAGGGGGGGGGGTGGTTGGTAGTTGGAGAAATTCCTAACAGTGATCTAAGGCTATTAAAGTTGCTACTGATAAACTAATCTTTATATAATTGGATGTATCGAATTTATCCGGATTTTCTGCAATTATGCGATAAAAATTTTCGGTGTAAACTTCTAATATAAACGAATCTGTGTCGGTATACAGTAAAAAAGCATTTTTACCAAATTTTGCTTTAATGCAGGAGTAGAAAAGATCATAAATTACTGTTTTCGACATGTCCAGTATGGAAAATCCGATATAAATTGGTTTATTATAAGTTACCTTTAATTGATCCATATGAATGGCAACAAATTCTCTACAAAAACCGTTGAACTTTTAAAATAAGGACGAGAAATTAATGCTCTTGCCCCAATTTTATTCCTGTCATTTTCCCATCGGGTAACTAGTTTTATATCATTACGATTCTCCACATTTTCCATGGTCTTGCCAAAAACAACATTAATGATTAATTTAAAAGTGTCTTTACCCAACTTTGTTGTTGCCCCTATTGCTCAAATCTGTATTTAAGTCAATATATGTCTTTAACCATGGGGATTGATTAAATTTTAAAATTCTGTGTGTTTTTGCATTACCGTTAGGCCGTTATTGATTGCTTGTTTTAATGTTCGGTAATGAACGATGTATTTCTTTTTATCGTTTAAATTCGGAATTAACTTTGAAAATTTTGTCGATTCCGTGGGCGGTACAATATTTTCAACTAAAAAGGGTAAGTCGGAATGGTAATCATATAGCGTATCCGGATAATGAACGTCAACTTCCAAAACGTATCCTTCTGGGCCGTTATCGTCCACATCCATAATATTTAAATTTAAAATTTCATGCTTTGATAACCATCTAAAGCCACCAAATGGTAATGCTTGCGACATACTATGACCGTACAGATTTGTTGCATCAAGATAAACAATGAAAGATGATGGTTCGTTAGGATCGTAGTTTGGTACGTATATCAGGCGCGGCCCGTGAGTTTTTTACAGTGGGGTCAAAATTTTGTGGGCAACTAGTGATATCAACGCAACAAGCAAAATACACTTTTTTAATTAAGAGAGGTTTTTTTAATAATGTGCCAAGAAATTATTTACCTACAAATAAACACTGCAAAAATCATAAAATAGGTACTGCAGAATATTGAACTTTACTACTCTTGATGTTTATCACTTTTAGTATCACTGTTTTGTTTATGGCTTTTTTCTATGTGTTTTAATACTCTAAAATAGTAGATTTTAGCGAATTCCGTTGTGATAAGTTTAGCATGTCTTCAGTAGATGTCGCGCCTTGTACTAAAATCCCAGAATATAAAGAGAACAAAATTCTGAGATAAAAGCATAATTATTCGTAAAATAAAATTAGGAACGCTGCCGAAACTCCGTTTTCTTTAATAAATACAATGCTGGCGACTAGACATAGTAATACGATATTTGTCTACGCACGTGCAGGCTGTAAGCCGTAGTAGTAAATATGAGATTGCCAAAAATCCAACAATTTTAAAAATATTTTATCGAGGAACAACTTGTTGCCAACACACCTTTTAGAGCCGATCTAATTTTTTACATATCAAAAAATTTTAAAAAAAGTTCTTGCCCCAACACAGATTCGAAATCGCGACCGTCAGATTAACTCGCTGAGATTATACCACTGCACTACGCCGGCGCCGGTTATGTAAGGAAATCGGTCCGATATCGTTAAATTTCGTGTCTAGCGCTGGCCTGACAGAAACCGTATTGATATTTTATGTTTAACCACTAATAATTAATATTATTAATACGATGCAAATACAATTCGCATATTAGGTACCTAATTAGTTTTTCTTTTTCCGAACCAAATGTTTTGAAATAGTATATTGTTTTGAATAGTGATATTGGTTTGAGAGTATTTCCATAGTGGGAGTGGCCAGATATTATGGGTGGGCCGTCGACCAATTGTGTCTCTTTTTAACTTCCTAAAGCGCGTATGTCTGTTTCTCTCTTACTTTTAATGAATTTATATCGTCCATATAAACCTATAAGATCAATTTAAAATATGACCCAGCCCGGAGCAAGATTGGATATCCTTTGACGATGGCTTGGCTTGATTCTTTCTTGGGGACTTTTCGCATGGAACTTTGAAACAAAAGATTATTTTTTGGTTTTAAAAAATTAAAAAATAAATTATTAGGTAGATCACTGAAAATTTTAGGTGGGTCATTGACCTAATGACCTTATGGACGGGCCGCGCCTGACGTATATGTTGTTGACAGCGTGCATCCTTTCTGAACACTGACTTATACCGCCTCGAATACCTTTTTTAAAAAAATGAACCGTGTCGATATCAGTCAATAGCTCTAACTCTACTTTAGCTGGGCTGCGTCGTTTCCCCGGTAGAGCTCAAATTTTGAAATGGAATCGTCAAAGGAGCACTTTATTAAATACGCAAAAGAATACGATTCATGTTTGATGCTTTTGACTAAGTAAGAATTTGTGGGATTTGGTTCCACGGTATCCAGTGGTTTAAGCACCGATTCAAAATCCGCGTAAACAACAAAAGATACACGCATTTGCATTTCTATGGTTTCAAATTTTAATATATTTTCACTTGCACTCCTTCCAAATTTATCTATTTTTAAATTTAGTGATGGTGTTAATGAATATTTGTTGTTACAGTCATTTTTTTGGTGTGATATCAAAGATGATGATGAACTAAAATATATCAAACAACCATCACAAAAATACATTTTATCTGCACGCGATGTAATTTGACTGGAACATAATTTCGATAAGTCTTTTATCCAACAATAATGACTTTTAGAACAGCGCGTATCACAAATATGCTCATCATCTTAATACTACAATCCTTTGTTATTAACAACAAGTTTACATGTCTGTTAAGTTTTCTACCCGAATACCTTAATGGACCGACAACTTCATACTTTAACATATTATTTTCAAAAAATTTTTGCAACCCATAAACGTTAACTGAAATATTATTCATTTATTCAAATTTTAATATATCACGCCACTTTACTGGAAAGTCTATACCTGTAAAATCAACACTCTTGAATAGTGTGGATAAGATTGAATCTGTGATGCCATTCTAGTGGCAGGGCACAAAGCAGCTTTCCTGTCCCTACGGCGGCAAATCTTTCTGGTCACTTGCCAAAAACATTAGTCAGAACTTCTGTAGAAGCACTTTTCCTCCCCTGACGTCTGACAACTAAGTTATCTCCACCTCTAAAGGGAAAGCAGAACTATTCGCCAAACAATTCGCTGCCAATTCCACCCTGATCCCTCCCCCCAATTTCGCTCTTCCAACCGCAAAGTCTGTACCCCACAAAATGCCCGATATAATACTTAAGGTCAAACAAGTTCAAAATATTCTTCTATCCCTTGACACCAAAAAGTCCTCTGGTCTGGATGGAACACCTGCAATTGTTCTAAAAAAATGCGCTCCAGAACTTGCACCCATCTTAACTCGTCTTTTCCAGATCTCTTATGACAGGGGTGTCTGGAAGACTGCTCGGGTGCAGCCTGTCCCGAAGAAAGGTTCCAAGTCCCTTCCATCCAATTATAGACCTATCTCTCTTCTCTCCGTTGTCAGCAAAGTTATGGAGAAAGTAATCAACTTGCAACTTCTAAAATATCTAGAAAATCACAAACTCATCCATGATAGACAGTACGGATTTCGTCATCAAAGACCCACAGCTGATCTTCTTAGCTTTGTCACACATAACTGGAACAAGTCTCTTGAATTTCATGGCGAATCTCAGATTGTTGCTCTCGATATTTCCAAGGCTTTTGACCAAGTATGGCATGCCGCACTCCTCAACAAACTACCTTCTTACGGTCTTCCTACCAAACTATGTACCTGGATCGGCAGCTTCCTCTCTAATCGGCGCATATCTGTTGTGGTTGACGGTCACTCATCTAACTTCCATCCTATCAATGCTGGTGTCCCCCAAGGTTCAGTCCTGGCACCAACCCTATTTCTTCTTCACATTAATGACCTACTCTCTTCAACTACTAATCCCATCCACAGTTATGCTGACGATTGTACTCTTCACTCCAATATTCATTTTTCCAGACAAGTTTCGAATCAGGAGTTGGATAATGGACGCAGATCTATGTACGTATCCCTTTCCCAAGATCTTCAATTCATCTTAGACTGGGGTGCCAAGAACCTTGTTCAGTTCAACGCCTCCAAAACCCAGTCATGCTCCCTCTCACGCAAAAAATCTGGCAACGCTTACCCCATCCACATGAATGGCCAAGCCCTACAAAACAATGAAACATTCGATCTCGTTGGCATCGCTTTCGAACATGATCTCAGCTGGCACAAACACATTACTTTAGTAGCCACATCGGCAGCTAAAAAGCTTGGTTTCCTCTTTCGAGCCAGAAAATACTTCTCCTCGTCCAACTTATACACTCTCTATGTTTCCCAAATAAGACCTAACCTCGAGTACTGCTCCCACATATGGGGAGCGGCATCACCTTCGACACTTAAGATCCTTGATTCTATCCAAAAGAGAGCCATTCGACTTATCAATGACCCATCCCTCACGAGAAAACTCCCTTCTCTCGCTCATCGCCGCGCTGTTGGGGATTTATCCCTTTTCTACCGCTACTTCCACGAATTTTGCTCTGAAGAACTGGCCGGTATTATTCCCCCTCTGAATGTCCCTAACAGAACAACCAGAGGCGCGTTGCGTATGCATCCCTTTACTGTCCAGCTACAAAAGCCTAGAACAGACCACTTCTCTCGCTCATTCATACCTAGAGTCTCCAAATTATGGAACAAATTGCCTGCAGATGTTTTCCCTTCCCGTCCCAACCTCCAATCCTTCAAATCCCGTGTCAATAAACTACATTTCCCTTCTCTTCAGACACCCACGGTACGTTAGTACTTAGGCTTGAAGTCTACGTGGGATGTCTTAGATAAAAAAAAAAGACACGATTGACCACGCAAAACAACACTCATCTTGATTAATCATATTGATGATGGCTTTTTCAATTCGATGAAACGGGGTAACTTTATATATGAAGATCCACCAAAATGTTATACTCGTTGACATTTACTGCCAGGTATAGAATTTTTTCCAGAGCCTAACCTACGAAAACAAAAGAGAATGACATAAGTATTTATTTTATTTTTAGTCGTTAATTTATAACATACCTGAATCTTTTTCCTGAAACTCAGTCGATTGAGTCTTCGTGGCTTCCACTAATGATTGATATATTTCTTCCAAATCGCTTCCTGAAGTATCAATTTAATTGCGTGTATTAAATGACTTGTCAATGTACATATTATCTTATGTTGGTAAACGATACCGACCAACAACCACCATATTAACTTTCAAAGCGCAACGCACTCTTACTAGGTCACTTTTGCTTTAAGTTCATCAAAAAATAATGAATAGTCGGTATGTTCATTATCACTTGATATACGGTATGTGGCAATCCTATTTCTAAAAGCACTGGACACGAGGACAACACCAGCTGATATTGGTGAACATGCATTACTTTTATGGTGTATGGTTCTTTGATGAGCTGCCATTCGATTTGCTGGTATGGTTATATTGCAGGAAGCGCAAGTACGCACCTCAGATGTTGCCCCATCGTCAACTTTTCGCTGTTTTCCACCATGTATGTTTGCAAATCGTGCTACGCACGATTCCCTTTTGGTGTCGTAATATATTATAACTCCGACTAAATGATTTACCACAATCTTCACACGCGTACGCCATGACTTTCAAATTAACTTGCTTGAACCGTTTTACTCAGCACAATGTTATATACTAAAATGTAACCCCCCTACCCTCATATATATCGAACCACATTTAGACCCAACCCACTCGATCTTCATACCAAAACATGTTACACCCCAATAATAACTCAAGGTAAACTAACATCACAAATGTAACCTTGAAATAAGCGTCGTACACCTTGTCATCACCAAACAAAGAAACAGCTGCTCGCGTTCATCGAAAATATGCACCGCAAATGTAACCTTGAAATATTGGTCATCACCAAACACAGAACACCACACATATAACCTTGAAATAAGCGTCGTACACCTGGTCATCACCAAACAAAGAAACAACTGCTCGCATTCAAGGCCAAGTTCTTGGCCATGTCCTTGGAATAACACCTGCTCATATCAAGGCCAAATAACAATAGGACAGCTGGGCGTTCAAGGTCGACCCTACTGCGCATGCGGAGACTCGCGAACGGTCATACACCTCTACTTTTAGATGATGAAATTCAAGAGAGAGAGAGAGAGAGGAATTTCAAAAAAAGTATTTTTTCTACAAACGTGTTAAAAATGCATTTTTTAACACGCCGCAGAGGCCTTAAAAATGTTACTTTATGGCACTAGCGTTAAAAGTACTTTATAGCACTAGTGTTAAAAGTACTACTATGGCAACTACGACGCCAACAATGGTTGTTAGATTTTTTGACAAATGTCAACTTCATAATTTTATATTATATCTACGATGCTACTTAAAACTATGTGTTTCCAATATGTTAAACTTTCTAAAAATTGTAATTGTGTTTTTGTTTTTTATTGTCGTTTGTAGAAAAAATTTTGTATGATATTTGTGTTAAAAGTACTTTTAAGGCACTCATTTGAATTGCAGAATTCGCTTCGCTCATTCTGCAAACTTTCAAATTCGTGCCGTAAAATTGTACTTTTATCACTTATATCATAAATATAAATACGTAACTATTAAAATTACCTCTCAGGTTAAGAAAATTCTGTCAGATTTTTATGAGAGTAACAAAGAAGTGTTTCTAATAATATACAGGTAGTAGAATTACCTCCTATAAATTTGCAAAGGTTTTCAGGAGATTATAAAGGCTGGTTAGAATTTCGCTATCTATTTGATTCTTTAATTCATTCAAACCCTTCTATACCAAATATACAAAAGTTTTATTATCTGAGGGCATCATTAGGGGGCGCAGCACAGATAATTCGAAGGATAGAGCTCAGCGGGAAAAATTATTTTATAGCCTGGAATACCTTACTACATCGACATAATAATAACCCAAGCAAACTCAAGCACACATATTTTAATACAAAATCACGTTAAGGCCTTATTTACAATGCCAATATTACCTGATGAGTCTGTTGGTGCTCTACGCAATATGGTAGACACTATTTCAAAGAATATGCAGTCTCTAAATTTGCTGAATGAGCCAACACATTCATGGGATACTATTTTAATATACTTGTTTAGTTCTAAATTAGATAAGAAAGCTACTCGTGAATGGGAGGGGGGGGGGGGGAGCTAATACACTTCTTAATGACAATGGGGAGAAGATAATTTTTTCTTTAAAGGATTTTAATACATTTTTGATGCAAAAGGCAGATTTATTAGAAACAGGGTTTTCCAAAGCACCTCCAAAGTTTTCCAAAAACAACCCACGTGCTTTTAAGTACAGGGTGGTCCACATAAGATGACCCACTATCTGATCTCAGAATCTGTAAGAGCTACAAAAAAAAGTTAAAGACAAAAGTTTCTTGCCCTGACTTTAATTTTTCAGGTATTTAGTTTTTACGTATACAGGGTTGTTTAGTTTTTTTCTGGCCAAGTACCAACTTTATTATTTTAATTGAAACACCCTATATATCTTTACATATTCGGATTTTGCGGTTGATTCTAAGTAAATTTTGGTATAACATGTTTATTAAAATTCTCAGTAGTTTTCGAGATATTTTGATTTTTAAAATTTTTACAGCGAAACCAGTCATTTGAAAAATATCATGTATTTATGTTTAATATTGCTCAATTTCTAAAGTAATTTAAGATTAGCTTCCCTATTAGATACTCAGTTCTTTTTTTCTAAACTAAACCAAAAGCGGCAGACGGTGTTAAATATATTAGTCAAAATTTGTCAATTTTTAAACTTCAATATCTCAACTTTTTGAAATGGAACACCCTATATATAAATGTTTTATATAAAGCACCATTTAATTCCCTATCATTTGACTATAATATATCCTAGTCCTAAAATCAACTGATTTGGAGATATTGGTATATTTCTTAGCTTATTTCATTAAAATTATCAAGTGTTGTCAAAAGTTTGATTAAAATTAATAATAATTATTTGTATTCGCTTATGATATATTTACCAAATAATAATAAATATATATTACCCTTATACTATTGGTAGTAGTTTGTCCATCACGTTGGAACAATTCAAAATTCTGCATTATTCGATTCTTTAAAAATGGTAAAAAACAAAATTTATCCATTATGAAATTATCGTCACACTAATGTCATTTCTATAATGTTGTTTGCAAAAATACTTCTAGATACCGAAAATAAGATATATTAGGCTAAATTTGTTAAATTTTTATCAACAAATCATACATTTTTAAAGTGGATTTCTATTAAACGATTATAATGATTCCTATATCTAAAATCAATAATTTTGTAGAGGTAAGTAAATTTCTTAAAGATATAGCTTTTTTTATAACACTCACTAAAATGGCAAAAATAATACTACAGTTGGAAATTATAAGTTTTTAATGGGATTGTTTCGTCATTTCGCGTTTTCAATAAGTATGTTTGTTTATATTATTGCACAATCAGTCAATCGAAACACGCACACAAAAAATTATGTCGGTTGGACGGATAATAACTAAAATATTAAGGTTTAAATTTCACAAAATTCAAAAAAAAACTACTATCAATGGTATTACTATGAGGGTAATATATATTTATTATTACATGGTAAAAATATCATAGGCGAATACAAATAAACATTATTAATTTTAGTCGAACTTTTGCCAATACTTGATAATTTTGATAAAATTCGCTACAGGCTTTAAGATATATACCAATATCTGCAAAACAGTTGATTTTAGGTATAGGATATATTATAGTCAAATTATAGGGAATTAAATGCTGCTTTATATAAAACATTTATATATAGGGTGTTCCATTTAAAGAAGTTGAGATATTGATGTTTAAAAATTGACAAATTTGGACTAATATATTTAACACCCTGTATGCTGCTTTTGGTTTAGTTAAAAAAAAAGAACTGAGTATCTAATAAGGAAGCTAATCTTAAATTATTTTAGAAATTGAGTACTAATAAACATAAATACATGATATTTTTCAAATGACTGATTTCGCTGTAAAAATTTTAAAAATTAAAATATCTCGAAAACTACCGAAAATTTCAATAAACATGTTATACTAAAATGTACTTAGAATCAACCGTGAAATCCGAATATGTAAAAATATATAGGGTGTTCCATTTAAAATAAGAAAGTTGGTACTTGGCCAGAAAAATCTAAACACCCTGTATACGTAAAAACTAAATACCCAAAAAATTAAAGTCAAAGCAAGAAACTTTTGTCTTCAACTTTTTTTTGTAGCTCTTACAGATTCTGAGATCAGATAGTGGGTCATCTTATGTGGACCACCCTGTACATTAAGTAGTTAAATTTAAGTACATTTTCTGCTTTTGAACCAGTACATAATAAAAAACAGATATGTAAATTCGGTAAAGGTTGAAACGGAACTAGTTTTGCTGGACTATAATAATGTCATTTTTTCGCCTTAGATACTCATTCATCTGCACGTATAATTTTTTCAACGACATACCGAATGTTTTGTGGGTGCCCTAAAAACTAGCAGACTTTTTTTTATCGTACCTGAAACCAGTGTATTATCTGGTTTTTAATTTTACTTACTTGATTTCGCTGGCAGCTTTTCGGTTGAAACGCTGCGAATATATTTTTAGAAATATCATTTTGTCAGTGCAGACGTAGTGTCCGGTAAATGGGAAATATTTTTATTCTAATATTTTTTATTAATTGTAACTTATATTTTTAGCGAAATTGAAATCAGAAATTGTAACCACCTGCACCAAAATAATCCAAGACATTAAACCAGCTTCCGCCCACCAGTTTTCTGAGTTTTCATTCCACCTACCTACCCTATAAATCTAGAGATCCGTCTCAAGGTGAACCTCTTATTTTAAATTTTTCTCAATTTATTAAGCTTACAACAAATGATAGAGTCAAAAGGGTGAAACAATTAAGGCTATGTTTTAATTCTGGGCATTCGTTAAAAGACTGCAGAGGTAACGTACAGGGTCTTCCAACGAGGACTGAACAGGGGCCCATTTTTGAGCTTCCTTGTATTTAAAGAAAAATCTAAAATAGCCAATCGATGTACTTTTTCCTGCAGAATTCAAAAATGAAACCAAAAATTTATTTGAACCAGAAACAAAAGAGTTACGCTATGGATAAGGTGTTTTTAAATGGAATATAGCTTTTTTTATACGATTTTCGGAACGAGTGATTTTTTTTATGTCCGTTCTGATTAAAATATTTAATATTGTGACAGCTATTTTTATTAAATTTTAATGTTTTATCCAGTATAATTTAACTTCAACCTGTTTGAAACATACATTAGGTAATAAAGGTAAAATCACCTTGAAATCCTTCAAAGTCAAAAAATTTGACAAATTGACTATAATATTGCCGAAATGAAATATTCATTAGATGAGAGATTGCAGATTGTTATCTTGTTCTACAAATGCCAAGAAAATGCAAGAGAAGCAAGGAGAAGATTTATTGCAAATTTTCACAGAAATATATCCGTCAATACTATTCTAAGGATAAAGAACCTATTCGAGGAAAATAAAACATTACATGACAGAAAAAGAATTCCAGAAAGGAAAAGAAATCGAGACCGTGCCATTGTGAATTATTTTCGACTGAATCCAACCAAATCAATTTCGGACGCAGTTCGGGACGTTCAATACGGCGGCGGTGTAAGACGCAGAAGAGTTACCCAAGGAACTGTTCACAGGATTTTAAGAAATCATAAATTTAAGCCTTATCATATCCTTCCACTTCAACATCTAACACCGGCACAAAAAGAACTTCGCTTCCAATTTGTTTCCCAAATTGTGATTCGGCAAGAAAACGAAGACCCTAATTTATTCAGAAATATCTTATGGACTGACGAAGCCACATTCACAACATCGGGGGTTTTCAATAGACATAATAATCATCACTGGGCCATTGGAAATCCAAGAAAATTTCAGACAATTAAATTTCAGGGAAGGACTTCAATCCATGTTTGGTGTGGCATAAAAAATAATAGAATTTTGGGACCAATATTTTTTAACGGCACTTTAAATGGACAGAGATACTACGAGTTCTTAGAAAACGAAATTGAGAACTTTTTGGAAGATTTACCATTCTAAGAATATCAAAATTTAATTTGGCAACATGATGGTGCCCCTCCGCATGCCGTGCGTGAAGTTATTCAATATTTAAACGGACGCCACGAAGAATGGATTGGTAGAAATGGAACCTATGCTTGGCCACCCAATAGTCCCGATATGTCAGTATTAGACTCATTTCTTTGGGGCCATTTAAAGAACGTGGTATACAAGCAGCGAAACCACGATATTGATGAGATCATGCAGAAAATTGTGAACGAAATAAATCGCCTTAACCAGGAAAATCACATTATAACAGCAAGTTTTGAAAGGCTACAAAGAGGTTATCGCTCTTGTTTCGAGAACAGCGGAGGTCACATTGAACATTTAAATTATTAGTGTTTTTTTTTAGTTAGTATAGAGTTGGAATTCTTTTTCTGTCATGTAATGTTTTATTTTCCTCGAATAGGTTCTTTATCCTTAGAATAGTATTGACGGATATATTTCTGTGAAAATTTGCAATAAATCTTCTCCTTGCTTCTCTTGCATTTTCTTGGCATTTGTAGAACAAGATAACAATCTGCAATCTCTCATCTAATGAATATTTCATTTCGGCAATATTATAGTAAATTTGTCAAATTTTTTGACTTTGAAGGATTTCAAGGTGATTTTACCTTTATTACCTAGTGTATGTTTCAAACAGGTTGAAGTTAAATTATACTGGATAAAACATTAAAATTTAATAAAAATAGCTGTCACAATATTAAATATTTTAATCAGAACGGACATAAAAAAAATCACTCGTTCCGAAAATCGTATAAAAAAGCTATGTTCCATTTAAAAAACACCTTATCCATATCGTAACTCTTTTGTTTCTGGTTCAAATAAATTTTTGGTTTCATTTTTGAATTCTGCAGGAAAAAGTACATCGATTGGCTATTTTAGATTTTTCTTTAAATACAAGGAAGCTCAAAAATGAGCCCCTGTTCAGTCCTCGTTGGAAGACCCTGTACATATGTAGAAAATGTGGTCGTAAGCATAATACTATTATGGTAAACCCATGAATACAAATAACACTGAAACTGCAAAATAGTGAAAATCAAGAGTTGCTGCAAACAGTGTTAGTGCAAGTTGTTGATGCAAATGGTGTACCAAATGTGTGTAGAGCTTTGTTAGATTCAGCCAGTCAAATAAATCTTATTAGGGAAGTGTGCTCCAATAGGTTAGGGTTACAAACTTTTGAACTGCCTTCGTTAGTTACTGGCATTGGTGTAAGGGTTACTAGTTTGAATTATAGGTGTACAGTAAAAATAGGTTCTATACAGAACTATTTTGATACAGACTTATCTTCTGTAGATATTCCAAGAATTAGTGCAAATTGTCCTTCAATAAACATAGACATTTCAAATTTAAATATTCCTGAATATATCCGGTTAGCTGATCCTGATAAACCAGGGAAAATTGATATTCTTATAGGAGGGCGTGTTTATTTAAATCTGTTGTGTATCGAACAATGTTCTTTAGGTGTTGGTGTTCCAACTTTGCAGAAAACTAGATTTGGTTGGATCGTGAGTGGGGAGATAATCACTAAAAATTCTAATATGCAAAAATACAATTGTAACCTAGTGTCTAATCTTGATTTGCATAATCAGTTAACAAATTTCTGGAGCATTGAAGAGGTTTCTAATAATGAAAGGTTTTTGCCTGACGAGGAACTTTGTGAAAATTTATTTTCTCAAACTACATACCGAGATAGTAATGGGCGTTTTGTTGTCCAAATGCCTTTTAAACAACCAGTCAAGTTGTTAGGTGATTCTAAACAACAAGCTATTAATCGTCTTCAGTCACTAGAGAGAAAATTGCAAATAAATTCTTTTTTACGTGAAAGGTATGTTGAGTTTATGAAGGAATATTTAACTTTATCTCATATGAGAAAGGTAGACGATACTTGTGATGATAGTGCTTCTATAAAAACATTTTACTTTCCGCATCATGGTGTCATTAATGAGAAAAGTCAAACAACGAAACTTAGAGTGGTGTTTGATGGATCAGCTCAGTCTGATTCTGGAATGTCTTTAAATGATCTTCAGATGGTTGGACCAAAGTTGCAGGATTATTTGTTTTGTATTGTAGTTCGATTTAGGCAACATAATATTGCGGTGTGTGCAGATATTGTTAAAATGTACAGACAAATTCAAATTGATCCCAAACAATGGGATTTACAAAGAATAGTGTGGAGAGAAAATCCTAGTCACCCAGTAGAAACTTATGAATTAACGACAGTTACATATGGTACTGCTTCAGCACCATATCTTGCAGTGAAGTGTCTTCACCAATTGGCACAAAATTTCATAGTTAGTCATCCCGAGATGTCAAAGATCATTAGTGGTGGTTTTTATATGGACAGTTTAATCACAGGTGCGGAGTAAATGGAAACAGCTATAAACCTGTGTAATGACGTGACGACAATATTAAAGACAGCTTGCCGTGATCTTCAAAAATGGGCGTCTAATAATTCTGAAGTTTTAAATCTTTTGAGGGCAACCTTTTCTTCAAAGTCGGTGTTAATCTTTAACGAAAATGAAGAAAATAAAATTGTTGGGTTTGTATTGGTCTGGTGAAACAGATGTTCTTATGTATATTAGTTCGGAAGATAATGTAAATAGACCAGTGACAAAACGATTAATCTTATCGGAGATATCAAAAATATTCTATCCTCTAGGTATTTTAGGTCCTTGTATTGTAGTGTCTAAAATATTAATACAGTAGTAGTGGCTATGCAAACTTTTGTGGGATGAAAGTTTTCCCAGTGATTTGGATAATAAATGGAGAAAGTTTAGGACAGATCTTCTATTACTAAATAATTTAGAAATACCTAGACATGTGTTATTGCACAACCCTGTTACCATTAAGTTGCATGGGTTTGCCGATGTTTTCTTCGCAGCTTATGGGTTGAAAGGGTTACAAAATCAATGCGTTTAATCTTTGATCACTGTGTCTATTGGAGTGATTCAACAGTATGTCTTAATTGGATTCAAATACCTCCTAACATGTTACAAACATTTGTAGGAAATCGGGTAGATCAAATTCAGTCATTATGTAATTCGCGTGATTGGAATCATATTCGAACTAATGACAATCCTGCAGATTTACTGTCAAGAGGAGTAACTCCTAGTAAGATAGTTAACTGTGAACTTTGTTGGTCAGGATCTTTATGGTTATCTAAACCAAAAGATGAATGGCATGTGTCTATGTTGGAATGAGAAATAGATATTCCTGAGTTGAAGAAAACTCAAACGTTCGAAGTCGAAACAGTTGAAATATCTTTTATAACTAAATTTTTATCTTTATCAAGGCTAACTCGTGATTTCTGTCGTTCTAAAACTAAAGGAAATTGTAAACCATTATCAAATGTCGAGCTACAAAATTCTTTAGAGACCTTACTTAAAATAGTTCAAAGAGATATGTTTTCCAATGAAATTCAGGAGTTATTAAAACACAAAATGTTAAAAAAGGGTTGTTTAATAAAGCTTAGTTCTTTTATAGATGGAAATGGGGTTCTTAGAGTGGGCGGTAAATTAGTTTTATCTGAGTATGAGTATGGCAAAAAACACCCAATAGTTCTTTCAAGTAACCACCATTTTACCAAATTATTATTTTGTTACGAACATCAACGTCTTGTACCGTGCGTTCAATTTAGCTTGATAACATTTTGATTCGCTGTAACTTTTTTGTTTTTAAAGATATCAAGGTAAACAAAAAAACAAAATGTAGTGTTAGTAGCCAAGTTTTTTTTAGTTACACATAAGACAAAACACTAACAATTTTCTGAGATAATAGCCTACCTTATATATTTTTAAATGGAACACCCTGTATATTATATATGTATTCAATAGAATACGCTATTCTGATTACAATGATATAACACACTTTATATTTTAATCCACTCGTTTTTGACATATCGGCAAAAATGCGAGATCGACGGCGATCATTTTCCGAATACTCTGGTATGCTGAAAACAAATCTAGTCACGGCACTCTTCGAGATTAAGTAGGATACAAATTTCATATTTTTGCCGATATGTCAAAAACGAGTGGATTAAAATATAAAGTGTGATATATCATTGTAATCAGAATAGCGTATTCTATTGAATACATATATAATATACAGGGTGTTCCCTTTAAAAATATATAAGGTAGGCTATTATCTCAGAAAATTGTTAGTGGTTTGTTTTATGTGTAACTCAAAAAAAAACTTGGCTACTAACCCTACACTTTGTTTTTTTGTTTACCTTGATATCTTTAAAAACAAAAAAGTTACAGCGAATCAAAATGTTACCAAGCTAAATTGAACGCACGGTACATGCGGGGTCTCAGCTACCTCTATAAGTGAAGTGAAACATACTGGCCTAGAAATTTACCCAGGAAGGTTGTGCATGACTGTGTAAGGTGTTGTCGAGTAAAGCCATTGATTAACAATCCTGTAATGGGACTATTACCCAATGATAGAATAACGCCTGCACCACCATTCTCTACTTGTGGCATTGATTATACAGGGCCTTTGTTAATTAAAAACAAAAAGGGACGTGGTAGTATTAAAATTAAGTGTTACATAGCACTCTTTGTGTCTTTTGTTACAAAGGCGATTCATATAGAACGTGTTACAGAATTAACAAAGGATGCATTTCTGAATACTTTTAGAAGGTTTATTGCACAAACAGGTAAACCTCTAAATGTGCACTCAGATAATGGTACAAATTTTGTAGGCCCTAAAAATGAGTTAGAAGCACTAGGATGTTTTCTTAAAGAAAATAACAATAGTTTATTTGAATCAATAAGAAATCAGGGTTTAAACTGGAAATTTATTCCAGATTTTTCTCCACACTTTGGGGAGATATGGGAAGCAGGCGTAAAATCTTGTAAAGCTCATTTAAAAAGGGTGTTAGCAAATGCGTGTTTAAACTTTGAAGATTTATATACCGTCCTTACTGAAATAGAAGCAAGCTTAAACTCAAGCCACTAACTCCTTTGTCATCTGATCCGAACGACTTCACACCCCTTACTCCGGCGCACAGTGAATTCGTTCAATACAAGCTAGCGGGACATAAGTCATGTCAGTCATGTCAGCACTTCCTTTTTGTATTATTCTCTGCTCATTGAGAAAAGTGGGGGGAGGTAAAAACCAGAAATTGCGGTACTAAACCGTCGACCGGAAAATAGGTAGTGAGGTCCAAAATCTAAACTGATAAGAAATTTCGTGTTGAGTTTGCATTTTAATGCATTTTTGTGTGTGGTTCGAAGTGGTTATTTTTAAAGTTATAATAAAACTTGTAAAAATAGTGACATGGATTTGTTACCTGAAGGTATGTTTTTTATTTAAAGCATTCTTTTTATTTATTTTTTACTTTCGAACCAAAAATTGCATAAAATCCTAGAGGTTGTCAAAATAGCGAATAAAAAAGATAATCTTAAACTTTGTTGAACTATCTACTATATATGCCGGAAAATGCCGCTATTAAGACTATGCCTAAATTAATCCGTATAGTCTTTTCTTCCAAATAACAACGGTCCCGTTTTGCGTTTTTGTGCGTTACTCAGGAAATTATTTTTTTTAGATACACTGCTGACAGTCTCGCGGCGTGAATTTTTCGAACTTTGGCGTACTTGAAGTACTTCATTTTCGATGATGAACCATTATGTACATTTCTACATGAAAATATACAGGGTGTTTCCATATATTTTGTACCCAACCTACAGGGTGGCGCAAAAGATATGATAACACTCTGGACACACTGTATATGTTCCAAACCCAAAAATATAATTTCAAAATATATTATCAAGCCAGAATTATGTAGAAAATATGTAAAAATAATTTTGTCCCGCTAGCTTGTATTGAACGATTCACTGTGCGGCGCACTTTCTCATAGGAATACCTTTGACTTCACTACCAGAGAAAGATTTGCGACATGAAAAAGAATCCAGATTGTCGTATAACGGACGACTAAAGCAGTTAAATCAGCATTTTTGGACAAGATGGTCTTTGGAGTATGTTTCAGAGCTACAAGTAGGCAAAAGTGATGCATTTCAAGCAAAGAAGTATTAAAACCAGGAGCGCTGGTTGTAATAAAGGATAACAACATTCCTTCCTTACAATGGGTATTGGGAAAAATTGAGGCTGTGCATCCAGGTCCAGATGGTATCGCCGTGTAGCCACAGTGAAAACAGCTCACGGAAGCGTTAAGCGGTCCTTTGCTAAAATTTGTATTCTACCAGTGGACTCAGTGTAATTAGAAACAAAAAACTAACAAACTGTAATTAGTTATCTCGTTCTGTAGTTAAGCTTACGTTAATAATGTAACAATGTTTTTTTTTTCTTGCAAGCCTAGTTCTTTCAAGGTGAGGGGCATGTTGAGTCCTGTATATTGTATTAAAAATCTAGATATTGTAATTACTATAGAAACGAGAAGTGAGAAAAAATAAAAAATGCTGAACAAGAAACAGCATTTTTCTGTGTAATTTTTTTATTAATTAAATATATAAACAAGATCAATTTAAGCTAAAACAGTGTCAAAAGTTTAGCTATAGAATCAGATAAAATAAAAAATACTGAGAATGTATAAGTTCATAGTTTAGTTCTCAGTTCTACTCATAGTTTATCTACTATACGGGACATTAAAATCTGCGGGAAAAACAACACACCTTTGTACAGAGCTAATTTTTTCCAAACAATACTGGTAAAGAACTCCAAAAGAATGAACATACAGCTTAAAAAATAATAAGTTTTTAACATTTTTACGTAAAGTTACTTTGTGATTTTATTTTTTAGGTATAAGAATAGGCGGTATATCTGGCATATATAAGAATCGAGATTTCTTAAAGGGTCGCTTTGAAAAGCCACCATATGATGAAAACACTAAAAGAAGTGTATATCATATAAGAAATTTAGAAGTTTTTCGATTAAAACAAATATCTCAGCCAATAGACATCTTTTTATCACATGACTGGCCCGCTGAGGTTTATAATTTTGGAGAGATTGACCAGTTGCTTAAGAGAAAGCCATTTTTTAGGTAAGTGTCAGAACCTAAGATACAGATAAAACTTTAATACCTAAACTATAAAGCAGCTTTTAAATCATTTGGTATTTAATACAACAGATATTAACAATTCGTCAAAGACCAAGCATAGAAAGAGAGGGCTGTTAGACAAGGCAAATAAAATATGAAAGAGATCGCGCAAGTCACTAAACTGACCCGTCATGGCACGGGTGCGACCATTGTTTATTTTTTTCGAGATACCCCGAGTGGCACCGACCTTCTTATCGCTTTGGAACCATAGACATTACATAATATATTAGACCTGCACAACGTATTGCATACACCAGCTGAATCCGTCCAATTCACGGGCGAAAAAGTGCGTTTGTATGCATTGTGAGCTCTTGATATTATTTAGAGATTCATTCGTTAAGTGACAATTTTTTAGTGTTAGTATTTAGTTATTTTTGTGGACAATGGACCATCAACATGTAAAGTGTTTTGCCAAAATAACAGAAAAGTACCTGTAATATTCTATTTACGGTAAGTAAGTAGGTATATGGTAAAAAATTTTATAACGTTTTATGACAAGTACACAATGGCTACATACAGGTTTATAAAACAACCTAGCATAAACAATTCTTTTTAAGTAACAACCTAAGCTGTTCGAATAGGTATATTTATTTATCTTGTTCAATTTTATTATTCTAGGTAGTGTGCATGAAGGATTTTTCTATTTAAGAAAATGGTAAGTACCTACCTACAAGCAAAACCTATTATACAATAACTTGAATAAATGTACAAGTAGAAGAAAAACAGCAGCTCCTGACTAAAAATGTAGCTGGATTCAGCTGGAGTTTCATGATACTGACTTGACATTGTATATTACAAAATGTTTATATAATATTGAGTAGTATATAGTTTACAATTTAAAGTATAAGTAAAACAGTACATTCAACCAAGTTGACATGCTATTCACTACATAAAGCATTTCTGGACACATTTTTTTGTGAAGAGGTTTCTAATGTACCTACATAACCTAGATACTTTACAAATTTTAGTTTAAAAGATCCATCGGGTTCAAGTCAAGAAGTCCATGTACAGCCGTATGTACATTTAGGTAATAGGTATACCTTTCATATTGTTGAATATTAATTTTTTATAAAAGTTGCTTCCAACATAGAAAAGAAATGTGTAATGTTAAGTAGATACCTATTACTTAGAAACCTTATTTTTTACTAGACTAAACCTTATTGATGATGTAGGATTTATGGGCTAGAAAGTGATTTGAATATTAAGAATAGCTAAATATAAAGACAAAAAATGTCTTATAGGAGTTGTTTTTATATACCTATATTATATAGATTATAACTGAAAATTAATGTGTCTTGTACATTTTTTCATAAGTACTTTTTCAGATATTAAAACCTATAAAAATAAAAATAACATAGTGTATAGAAAATTTAAAGATTTACAAAATAGAGCCCCTCAATAGATCATTTTTATTTCCGACCGATCTGCTTACCGGATAAAAAGTATTTTTTATCAAACATAATATGTTAACAAATATATCGCTAATGGGTTGCCTAATCAAATATGGTCATGGCTATCCTTAATTAAAAATACTGTAATTCATTTTTTTTTTAATATTTCACTCACTTGCTTACCAAACGAACTTAATACTAATCGAAAGTGTACAGCAAAGTTAGGTTGCCTACTTTTTTCGGTCCCTATTACCGGGTTGCCAGGTATAAACAGGTGAGTCGATACTAGTAATTTGTACTCATCTGCTTTCTCATTGAAACATATATTAAAATAAAGATAATTTTATTGCGAACACGGTGGTATAAGGTTGCCTGCGAAAAATCGGTCATGAATCACGGTTGCCAGGCTTTGAAATTTAAAAATTTAGGGCAACCGATGCGCGACAGGGAAGCATTGCGCGTACTGTTCGGTACGATAGAGGAGGACACAGCATAGCAGCTGCGCGTGACGCGACTTTCGGATGAAAGAGAGTACGCATGCATGTATTTCTATTGTTTTATAACAAACTTTTTTACATGACACTAATGTGTTCATCATTTTACATACGTTTTACATAGGTACCCTAATTTTATTCACATTAAAAATACAAATTTCATTTTTGGGTTGAAGCTTTAGTTGACAAAAACACATTTTTTGCCATAAAAAACAATTTAATATCGTTTGTGGTTTCTCCGGAGGTGAGTTTAAGTTTTTTGCTTTAAATGGCAACCTACCAATTTTTTTATACCATTAGATAGCTCTTTAAATTCCCTTTTCGGTGATATATCATAAGTGGTAGTTTGCTCTCAAAATGGCGACACTGGGGGCATTTTTCTCACAATTTGAGTAGGTCGCCATTTGGAGTCCCTGGTTGTTATTTTCATAAAATAACTCTGTAGTTTAGTGAAAAAGATTGTTTAACTTTTATTTTTTAACATCATTTTGTAAAACTCTTTTTAAATAATTTGTATATGCAAATTTGTGTTTTACTAATATTGCCCATTTTTAAAGCAAATTTTCACCAAGACATTAAATAGAAAGTACCATAAGTAAAATAGTCGTCGTGTAGTACATGTTATTAATTACCTAAAATTATCAAAAAGACACATTTTACCGGTTTTCTTCCAAAAAATATCAAATAAGACAAAGTACGTTATGAATAAC
This sequence comes from Philopedon plagiatum, assembly GCA_963971165.1. NCBI lineage: Eukaryota > Metazoa > Arthropoda > Insecta > Coleoptera > Curculionidae > Philopedon > Philopedon plagiatum. Next base: position 45,598,709 of record OZ020194.1, read on the forward strand.
ATTATTTATTACACATAAAATCAGATTTATGCATTTACCTAAGTGGGCTGTTTTTTAACGCCAACTTAGGTAAATGCATAGCCGATTTTATGTTAAATAAATGTTCTTTTTAACGTACTTTGTCTTGTTTATTTGATTTTTTTAGGAAAAACCCGTTAAAATGTGAGCTTTTGATAATTTTAGGTAATTAGTAACATGTACTACGCGACGGGGCTATTTTACTTTTGGTACTTTCTATTTAATGTCTTGGTGAAAATTTCCTTTAAAAATGTTCACATTAATAAAACATAAATTTGCATATACAAATTATTTAAAAATAAAAGGGTTTTACAAAATAATGTTAAAAAATAAAAATTAACCAATCTTCTTCACTAAACTACGGAGATATTTTCTGAAAATAACAACCAGGGACTTCAAAATGGCGACCTACTCAAACTGAGAAAAATGCCTCCAGTGTCGCCATTTTGAGAGCAAACTACCACTTATGATATATCACCGAAAAGGGAATTTAAAGAGCTATCTAATGGTATAAAAAATTGGTAGGTTGCATTTAAAATAAAAAACTTAATCTCACCTCCGGAGAAAACACAATCGATATTCAATTGTTTTTTATGGCAAAAATGTGTTTTTGTCAACTAAAGCTTCAACCCAAAAATGAAATTTATATTTTTAATATGAACAAAATTAGGGTATGTAAAATGTATGTAAAATGATGAACACATTAGTGTCATGTAAAAAAAGTTTATTATAAAACAATATAAATACATGCATTCGCACTCTCTTTCATCTGAAAGTCGCGTCACGCGCATCTGCTATGCTGTGTCCTCCTCTATCGCACCTGGCACTCGTGATTCATGACCGATTTTTCGCAGGCAACCTTATACCACCGTGTTCCACCTGGCAACCCGGTAATAGGGAACGAAAAAAAGTAGGCGACCTAACTTTTGCATGTTCCTTATGCTTTATACTTTCGATTAGTATTAAGTTCGTTTGGTAAGCAAGTGAGTGAAATATTAAAAAAAAAATGAATTACAGTATTTTTAACTAAGGATAGCCATGACCATATTTGATTAGGAAACCCATTCGCGATATATTTGTTAACATATTATGTTTGATAAAAAATACTTTTTATCCGGTAAGCAGATCGGTGAAGGACGAGCTTACTTCGGATCCTGTACTATTAGAAGTCATCCAAGTGTTCCGGTTTCAGAATTTTTGATCTACATCTCTTTTCCTGACTCATGCTTATTTAATTCCCCAAGTTATTCCATATTTAAAAAAAATGCTCATCTAGCTATTTTTATTTTGTTGTAGGTTACCAAAAAATAGGTACGACTCCTGGCTGAAAACTTTAGGTTATGATCCTGAAGTAGAGCCATATCCCTATTTCAAACGAATATGCAGTGCTCATTTTTTACAAGAATGATATAACAATCACTCCTCGAGGGCGAATAGGTACCACTGAATCAAGGAGATGTTCCCAAGTACAATCTAGGACCTAATATAGATAGAGCATCATAGACGTTTATTGGCACAGAGAAGAGCTCTGAGTAAATTGTAAGTACTTATTTTTACACACTTTTTTATTTTTGTAAAAATGGGGTTTGTGCTATCAATTTAATAATTTAAGGGTGTGATTTAAACGGGCAGCGAAATATTACGATTTCGATACATCGTAATACACGATTGGTCGACAAAAAGATGGATTTGGCGGTGAAGCTTGATCAGGTAATAAAACCAAAAATGGTCTGCGTTTTAGATTTAAACAAGCAGCTTCAAAATCTTTTAAGCAGTGAAAAAAATAAGTTGCAACTAAATAAATATATGATCTGTGCGCAATAAATTACATTTTATTTTATTTTCGCCTGCTCCAAAATCAAGTTGATGGCTGATAAAATATTGTAACGTAACAAACTGATGGGTAATCTAATACTGTTCTGACTGCTATAAAATTAACTTATCATGTCATAATGGGTAATTAATTACGTAAAAAATAAAACATTTAATTAGTAAAATCCAAATATTTATTAATGTAAAATAACATATATTTCATGGTATTATTAGGAAGGCTGCCCACCGTGAATGCCGCTCCAGTAACATTACATCGCGGGGAACTCGGCCGCAGCAGCAGTTCAGTTTCGCTTTGAAGGTGTGTGTGGTCGGTGATTCAAATTTTCTATCGCATTGCAGTGAATTTGATTGTTCGTAAAATGCCGAATATGTGCAGAAACACGAGACTGTTTGCGCACAGTGGGTTTATATGGGAATTTTTTGATTTAAAACATAATGGGTCGCAAATAATATGAGTGGTTTGTCAGCGAAGCTTATTGGCCTTTCAGAAATCTTTATGTATAAGGCACGTAAATAGTGCAACACATCAATTAAAAAAAGGCGCCAAAAAATGAAAGTGGGTGGGGGGGGGGGGGGGCTCAAGTGGCTGGAAAATTCTTTAAATATACGATACGCCGCCGCGCCACGCGGCACGCCGCACAGTGGTTCCGATAACTAATCTGACTTGACAAAATTATTTCTATGTTTTTTATGGGAAAATAAGAATAAAAAATGGCTTCTATTTGTATATTTCCTCATAAATATTTAGTGCAAACGATTAATTGTTTTTTACAAAATTCGACACTTTTTTTTCGCACTAGCTCGCGAATGTTTCCATCAGGATCCTCCACACCACTTTTAGTCAGTATCATACACACACACTCTAGTCTTCTTGAAATGTTAGGGGCATTTCGCCAAACCTCAAACAATTTTCTTTTTGGAATTCCAAGATTACTGAAAAAATTATTACAAAAAAAATATGGTTGAACATGGTTATAAAATAGTTAAAATTAAGCACCCAAAGAGGTAAACTAAACGCTGAATATAAAGTTACAACGGCCTTCGGCGGCCTTTGGAATTGCGGGCCTGCTATTTCAATTAGAAATCGAACAATTTAAAGAAATTTGGCCCTATAATTACGTCAACCAAAGAAGACAACAATAATAATAAAATACAAAAAAAAATATATTGAAACCAAGGGAAATACCAGTAATTTACTCTGCCAAACTCACTTATTTATTAGATAAAATTTTACTCGTACAGAGACTGTAGTTTAAACGAAGACTGGTGCCAACGGGATACAAAGGATCACGGTAACAGAGACTTCTGCCTGATTTTGCGTAGACTCTATTATGTTATTTCTAAAACGGGTTGTACTTTATAGATATACAACTATTTATGACCATAATAAGATAATATATATGTTGTTTTAAAGTTCAAGAAATTTTACCTTTTGTCAAGCTAGATTTTTAATACGAACGTCTGTGCGCCGTCCCGAACCCCCTACGAGCGAGGTGAAGTCGCACTTGACCGTTTTTTTTTTTGTTTCACATCGACGCCTCTGATGGTAACAGATCAAAAGTGGCCAATCTTAGTGATGATCAAAAGTTCAACAGACGAACTAAAGAAACCGGTCGCTGCTAATTGGTCGCATGAATCGCCTGACCATGTAGACCCCGCCACCTACTAACGAATCTCGCCGCTATTTTCAAACCCTTGCCAACTAAAAATATTAAATACAGGTCATTTTAATTTCTGGCTTTCAAAGTAAATATCTTGCAGAAAACGAAACGTTGCTTAAAAACTGCTGAACGATATTTAAATACCGAGCACATTTTATTCACAGGCTAATTTATTTTGTCACCAGCCAACTAATAATTTCACCGACCCATTAATAATTTGACTGCTCGAATAGAGTTCGGACTGGCCAACGAGATATTTATTTGTTACTAAAAGTTTTATTATGCCGCCTTCATTAACTATATTTTGCTCATCACTGTTTCACAGGCGGTTTATTTAAAGTATCGACAGAAAATTACTACACCACCCGATTATTAATATTAGTAAATTATTAATAACAGTAGCTGGCCTCACTTCCAGCATATTTGATATAACAATATGTCAGATCGCAGAGCGTTTCTGGTTATCAATTTTCTGAGTAGCTCTGATGGTCGGTTTATATTTGTGCAAACGAAATTTTAGAAGCCTATGTATGGTGTTATTCATTTCAGGTAAAAATAACAAAACTTAAAAATCGATCACTGCCATTCCTCGTGTCATGTTTTGATATCACGGTGTCTTTTCTTTTGAAATGTGTATTGTTTATTCCAGAAAATTATAGATTACTTACTTAAACTGTGATTAAACAAAGTACTATTTGATTTGTCGCACAATCGGATTTCCCACTTTGTGTTCGTTCCTGAAATCCCTCGCCGGCATTCCAGGATCGACGTGGTTCGACCCATGGTCCCTCCCGGCTTGTACCATGACTGACTCCTACTCCGAGCCTAATCGGAAGCGCCGTAGCTTCTCCAAAAGTCGGGGAGAGCCATCCCGACTGTCACCGAATTCCCCTGAATGTATTGCGTGATCGTAATGATCAATTTTGTCCCTTGAATTGGCTTTTACCCTTAAGTTCGAAAGATCCCAACCAGGGGTAAGGGAGTCCGCTCCTCAGACGCGTACTCTATTTTAAGATTCGAGCTTTCACACCTTTCCAGGTGGCGTGCAATTGTCCGTATCATATCGACGGTTATGAAGGCGGCCTGGAAAGAGTCGCTCAGGGAGGCCCTCCTTAAATCTCTATATAATCTGTGCATGTTTTATTTTTTGTCTGTAATGCCAGGTACTAACAGTACCGAATTTACAGAGGACAGAGGCGTCTGTCTGTCGTTGGGTGGTTCCGCCTCCTTTTACCCCACTAGCTGGAAGTTCCTAGCATTCCACCAAGGAAGGTAATGACGAAGGTTTATTTTTTCAATTTAGAAAAATGGGGACTAATTTTGATTCAATATTTATTTTTGGGGTTAGGATGAAACCTGGAACATTTCACTTTTGGACTTTATAGATTTCAGAGACTAGATTTCTTGGCGTTTAGGTCCGCTTAGGTTTGGTGTTTATTACTAACCAACCTCTAAACGTAAAATAGATCAGACTTCAACAGGGTGCCATAAATGACAAGTGACTTGGCCACCATATTGCGAGATCTAAGAAAAAGTTTACTATATCAGAAACCAGGCACTATCTGATGCTTAGCATCTAAACGTATCCCTATTTATAGTTGTCGACGGTAGACTTGGATTCAGAGGAGATTGGTACAGGAGCGTCATCAACGTGAAAAAGGACAACGTGTTCCATCTCAATTTCACGCCAGTGGCGTAGTCCGTTGAAAAAACTAATATAATAATAAAATATTAATTTATATGTAAGAAGTAAAAGTGAAACTATTTTATTAACTGAGTCAAGTAAACTAAAATTATATTACATTAATAGATATTTGAAAAGTTTAGTGGGAAGTTAACAAATATATATTTTTTTAAATAGCATACAACTTTTGTTAACACAAGTAAGGTATTGTTTAAACAAAAAAATGGTTAGTCGCTCTCAGAATCAAGACGCGAACATCCCATATATGATGAGGTATTATCACTCGCTGTCTTCACTTTCTTCTGATGAACCCGTATGCACTGTAAATCTTAAGTGATCGAGAGTGTCGTCAAGGATATGCTCTTTCTGTATTAGCCACGATACACTTACAACGGTATGCTACGCTATGAATCAAAACACGTCGTGGCTGCGCAGATGACGTTACTTCCAGGGAACATCAAAGTTACTAGGCCGCCTGATTAATGCAAAATCCCTCGCAGTGACGTCAAAATGGGAGGAGCCTGGCCAGTTAATCGACACATCGGCATACCGTTGTTAGTGTATCGTGGTATTAGCTCTTCTTCATATTTTTTTACATGTTGGCAAATATTGTACCACTCTTGTTAAGACCGCCCGGCGGTCTTTATACCGAGCCGTCGCGTCGGCCAGAAAAATGTGTGTAAGTTGTCGTAGATTTTGACATTTTCACATTTTTAATTTTTTTTCTCGAAAACAGTTAGTGCGGGAGCGATTAAATTTTCTGGGTTAATAGAGGGATAGTGCGTCTAGCTTCGATAAAAAATTCAGTTATACAGGGTGTCGCATTTCGGAGTTATTAAAGGTCAAAGTCGAAATTTCCGCGAATTCGTATATTTAAATTTTCGGAGGTTGTAGAGGACCGGGGGCTTCCGAACCCTATTGAAATTGGCGATATTCGGAGAATGGGAAGTAATTCTTTTGAATTTTTTATTTCGAAAAATGCCGTTTGCAGACCCCTCTTTGGTACTCAATAACTCGAAAACCAAACGTCGGACAAAAAAATGCATTCCAACGAACAACTTTCAAAACTCAAATACTGTCTTTTTGCAATACATTTACCTATACCTAAAACGGCTGGAAAATGGATTTATTTGGGAAAAACTGGAAATGTAGATTTTAGATCCAAATTTTTCATGGTTTTTATTTTTTGGGGGGTCAAAATGGATCCAAATCAAAATCTCATATACCTGTCAAAATACGTAAAATCCATATTTTTTAGTTTTTTTCATTCTAGGAAGGGAGCAATCGACGATTAAATTTCCATTTTTTGCCCTCGACATCGTTACATTTGAATCACTTTGTATTTTTTCCTATCTAATTTTTTCCAAATTTTTCAACGCCATCTTATAGAGGGATAATCAGGCTTTAAAATTAATCTCGAATGGGTAATCCAGGAGCGGATTTAGGGGGTAAAAACTTTTTTTAAATTTTTTCTAACAAATCCTACTTTCAACCGGCATTATTAAATACTAATTTTTTAATTTAGTGCTTCTTTCTGCATTCATTATATGCGCTGAATATCTAAGAATACCTCCCAATGATTTAAATCGCTTATTGTTTCGTTTCACTTATTAATAATTAGGTTTATTTCCATCGGGGACGGGCAAAATTTCAGAATTTTAAAATTTTCCTTTATCCAGGTCCAGAGAAGTTTAGGGAATGTATCAAAGTTTACAGCAAGGACGCGGAGGCAAGCAGAGTTGTCAAATGAGTGCGGCACGGAGTGAAACTACCGATTTTTCTGCATAATCTAAACAAGGATGGAGTGTAAGCGTGGCAACACACGTTTATTTTAGGTTTTATTGCGTTGATATAACTATACGGAGAGCATTTAACAGGGACGTATTTCAGTAAAACCAGAAGATAAACTTAAGTCGGTTTGAAGCAAATCGTTTATATTATTATTTCTGTTTCTATATTATGTGATTGTTTTTGTGAATGTATACAGGGCATAACCCAGAATTTCTGAAAAAAGGCTTAAAAAACCTCGATTTCGCGCGTTCGTGAAAACACCGTAAAATCATAAGACGATGGGTTTTTATGCTTGGCGAAACACTGGTCACTTCTTAAGACGTGAAGACAGTCTTGACATTTTATTTTTTTCACCAATTCACAGCTTGGAGATTGCAGACATCCTATGCATTTCCCTCCACATCGATGCTGATTTTTGCATTCATAGGGTATATGACAGTCTTCGCAGTAATACGTGCTGCAAAAAGCTGCAGTCAGCGATGCAATAACTACGTAGTGACTGTCATGGTACAGGATATTTAGGTGTTTCCCAGAACCACTACCCTTAAAGAGCACCACACGCCCCCTGGATCCGTACTGATAAACAATTATTTTGTATTCGTTGTCGAAGTATTCTTGAAATTTTTGGATCTCATTCAATCCGGCACCATTTTTAGGGATGTCAACATTCGCATCACGCAATAAATGTAATGCTTTTTCTCTCTGAATTTTACCAATATACCTACGTATCGTCACATAATCAGGGTCTTTATTAACGTGAGCAATAGCTACTATTAATCCTCTAGGTAAACAGAGGTTATCGTTATTATGTATTTGTATTATCCCCGTTCGTCTTGAGCATTCTTCAGTCAATGACTTGTCCCCACTTTTTCTCCCGTGTCCCTTAGGCATTCGCACACTGGTAACACCAAGACAAAAAGATTCTGTATCGAAACCTGATGAATTAGACTAATATATGCTACTGATAACATTCCATACATCCTCATACTTAATCTGATTTGCAGGTCTAAACCGAATCCAACCCTCGCCCCTGCTGAATGCTTTGGAGCAAAACGTAAAATCAACATAGTCAGTAGGATCTAAATTATCTATGGCCTTGCTAATAACCTGATTAACACCTTCTCTAATCCAGCTAACTGGTTCAGCTCCCTCTGGTACAGGTTTTAACTTAAATTCCATATTACGACCTGTTAGCTGTTAGATTATATTTTCGAACTTTCTTGATGGTGTCTTTAATAATGATAAACTTTTCCATCCTGGAGAAAGATCTTGTCAGGCACGTCTAAATACTTTAATGAAACGACTTGTAATGACTGGACCTGTTGCTTGCACCTCTGTTTATATCCTTGACAAGCTGAAAAAATTAAAGCACGTCTAGTATTTTGTTGGGGCACGTACGGTCTGGTTTATAAATAAAATATACCTAATAGCAATGGAGAGGGAAAGAAGAAGAATGAAGTGTGGAGTGAGAGAGGAGGGAGTGCAGAGAGGAGAAGGGAAAATGGGTGATAAATTAATAGAGTGGGCAAAGGAGAGGAGGGAGTGAAAAGAGGAGTGTGAAGAAAAGAAGGGAGATAAACGAGAAATGGATACAGGTGTGATAGGTGACATGAAAACATGATAAAAATGGGTTATAGAAGGTTTTACAAACTTAAATTTATTCGTAGCATAAGTATAACTACTTATACTACCATAACTAGTTTTAACAAATATTTAACACTTAAAACCCATAGAATTGTAAATCTCTTAAAATACTATTCTTTTTCAAGAATATCACGTACCCTCACATTCATCCTTTTAAAACATAGAAATTTCCATTTCCCATCACAATTCTTTACGGATGGCCGATAGATGGTTTCTTTAATAGCCGGCAGGCAACAATTTCCCTGATCATGTCTATAAGACATGGAAAACACTGTATATACCTAACTCTTTAAAGGTGTCAACCTCCTTTTTTAGAGAGGGATTACCGATCACCAGAGTCAGTACGTCTCCCCTTGTAAGGGTACCTGTCGTGTTTCCATGCGGAAAAAAGTCGACCATCCCTTTATACCAATGGGAGCCACAACTGTTAAAAATATATGGAAAATACAGTATATAATGAAAATGTACCGTATATAAGTAATATCAGTAGTCAAGGTACTCTGATGCGACGGCGTTTGCTCTCGATGGCATGTGTCCATCCGGAGCGACCACGGCTTGGGCGGGGTTTTCGGGGTTTTGAAGGTCATTGGTGAAGAAGTGGCGTGATTTAGGAAGACATCGTCGACAATGACGTCATTGACCAGAGGCTGTTGGGCAGGAGGGCCTTATTGGGGGTCGGGGTGGTTGGTTTTTATGGTGGTGGGGGGGATGTGTGGGAGAAGGGGGTGTGAAATGTTGAAAAATGTGTAAGAAGGGGGATGGAAATGGCTGAAGAGGTGGTTTCTGGTGCTGAAGAAGTTGTCGACAATGACGTAATTGACCAGAGGCTGTTGGACAGAAGGGCCTTAATGTGGTTTCGGTGTGTTTTGATTGGTGTGTGATTCTCGAGGTGACGTTGTGTTTGTTTACCTGTATTTTGTCTTGGGTTCACCTGAGTTTCTTTCTTGTGCTGAAGAAGTGGTCGGCAATGACGTAATTGGCCAGAGGAGGTTGTTGGTCGGAAGGGCCTTAATGTGGTTTCGGTGGAAGAAGTGGTCGATCGTTTTTTTTTTTGTTGAATTAGTTGGGAGTAGCAAAAGAGGAATAAAAACCGATTGCTTGCTGTCTTTTTCTATTGCATTATGTTAGTAGGTGGGATTGATGCGAGTAAAAACACGCTTAGAGGGAGCTCGATAGATTTCGTGTGCATGATATTGATTGTATTCAATTGATAGATTCTTTTTTTAATTTTTGGATGCAGCCACGCCTCGCCGGGCCTCGCCTAGCCTGGATGTTACCTGGGGGTAGGTGTGTGTGTGTGTCATTACCTGTTACCTGTTACCTATGATTTTTTGGGATCATTTACACATAATATGTGGATAAAATAAAATATATTGAAAACATAAGTCGTCAAAACAAAATAAAAAAATAACTATTTGTCATGTTATCGTTGTTCGGAGGTCATGGTTGGGTTAAATCCGGGCTATTTTTAGAACCAACTCCAAACAAAACGAATCTATTTTGAAGTGTCTAGCGAAATATTTTATATAATAATAATAATAAGCTGCAGTAAGTAATTTTCATAAATATGATATAAAACATAATTCGAAAATCGAAACATTATCTTTCGACAAAGGTCAAAAATAGGTTAAAATTGCCTCTATAAGTAGAATTTACTAAAAACAAAAACCAATTTTACCTATAATAGTGAATATATTTTATTTGAGATAATGATTAGAAATAAATCAAAACAAAACGATTTCTGGTTTATTTAATACATTTATTTAATAAGCTACAATTTTATAACAAAGAAAAGCAACATTTTAGTGATTTTCTGTTGGAACCAAAATCATTTCCCAATCGTCAGGTATAATAAAAAAATTACACTTTTAATGGTACCCAGTCTTTTTACAACATTTTTATCAATTACTACTTATAAAAGAAGCAGTTTGTTTGGCTATTATTTATATTTTAGTTGAGAAATAAAAAGCTGCAATTTTTAAATAATGATTAGAAATAAATCAAAACAAAACGATATTTTTCATGTTTATTGAATGCATTTTTATATTATAACTTAATATTTTACCGAAAGTATACTGATTTTTTAAATTTCTTCCAAGCATTTTTCTTGTGATTTTGATTATTTTTTTTGCAAGTAGTCAATCTGAAAACAATTCTCGTTTGAATGTTGTTTTCTGACTGGGAGAAGTTTTTCGGGTGGTTAGGTACGTATAAAAGGGTTAACAAGAAAAAAATCTTTTAGTTTGACTTCTAAGCACAAGAAAAAATCATGCCTGTTCCAGCAGGATATAAGTGTCCTAAATGTAAGGGGGAATCAGATGTACCACGTGGTGAACCATGTCTAGCCTGTGTAACGCATCAACATTTTATATGGCTTGATGGTTCGAAGCATGTACCTTCACATTATTTTGATGGTCAAGAGAAAAAGGGAAATAGGAGAATAACCCAAGAAATTAATAATATCAGTACCTTTATGTTAAAAAAAATGAAGAAGTCAGTGAAATTTAGCGAAGAAAACAACATAATGCATTTATTGGTAGTATGGAATTATGCGTCCAAAGAAGCTCGAAAAAGTGACTTTTTACAACACTTGGCAGACAGACTTCGATTTGAAAGAAGAATCAAACAAAGTGAAGATTTATTTTGTAAAATATTAGATAGCCATCATCGAAATTTAATTTATAAGGAAAGATTTATGTCTATTTAATTTTTTTAGCTTTTTGTATGTTATGGTAGATTGTAGTATTATTCAAATGTAGGTCATTTTTGAGGAAAATAAAAAGAAAAATACATTTTTAAGTAGTTTTATTTATATACCAATCTCTTAATAAAAATACATTTTCTCTAGCACAAAGTAAATCATTATAGATATGATTTTTACAATGAAAATTTTTTGTATTTAATAATTTAAGTTTAGCTAAATTAACACAGCCTATTTCTAGTAAATCAATAATTTTATTAGGAATTAGTTTACCTAACCAATTTTTCTTCTGTAAACCTTTAACAAATACCTTCTCATGAGGTTTAATTATTTTGCTGAAAAATAGAGCAATACTTTCAAAAGGTAAATTATTATTTGAATCATCATTGTTGTCCCAGGAAAGTCCATGTAAATTCTTTGTTATCCATTCAATGTGATTGTAAAAGGGCTTAATCAACCATTGTGTACCATGTGGTAGATTAATATGATGATGAAACACTTTACCATTTTCTATCTTTATTAATGCAATTTCCTTACATATAAAATAAGTATCTTTGTACTGGAAACCTTGTACATCGGCAATATACATTTTTTAAATTAAAAAACTTTAACTGTACTGGTAAGAGGGTTATATTTGACTAGACGATCATGTAAAATTAGACAATAAGCTGTAGTATTTACAGGAATGGTTTTGTTTGTTTCAAATTCTATGCGAATATCAACAGCTCCACCTTTAAGGATATCTTCACCTTGTCGCGAACAATCGATAATAATTAATGGAGAGTCCGTTTTGAATTTTATAGGATTTAGACAAGGTTCACTGGTATGCTTATAGTAGTAGGATTTTTGAAATTGCGCATACATTTCATAGAGAAGTGAAAATTTGTTGTTATCAAAGTCCAAATTTAAATTATCATATGAGAATACGTCAGAATTTAAATAGACTTTCAGGTTGGTTAAATTACAATGATTAAAATGACTCATGTTTTTGCTATATTATTTTTCTTATCATTTTGTAGGGAAAAAATGATCCATCGCGGTTTTTCTAATAAATTCGAGGTCTTTACGGCCCACGTGTGATTTTTTGCTTGTTGTAGTTGCGGATATTCATGTAGTTCCCAACTTCTAAACGCAACGGTTAGATCTCTATTGCTTTCAAACTGTTTCAGGAGTCGAAGTTTTGGACTGTCACCCACTGTAACATGCGGCATTTTCCACAACACTTTGCTTAACGTCACTTTATAAGTTTCCTTTTTATCTGCTACCTGGGTAATACTATTAAAGTCTGAATTGCTCCTTATAAGTATTAATTCTTGTCGTAGATTCATGATTATTTTATGAAAATCTTCCCCAAAACCCATCAACATTTTTAAGGGTATGCAAACGTTAAAATTACCCTGTTTATCTAACAACACAGGGTTTTCGTTTTCGTTCCATCCAGCATTTTGTAGAGTATCACATTCAGTTTTGGTAAAGGAGACATATCCCTTCATAGTTGTCGTTATTCCAGGATTTCGAACTCGATCGATAGCCACCCCTCCCAGCTCGAATCTAATTTCATCGAAAAGATAAGCAATACCATTATTTGTAATCCTTACATTCTCGCTATAGGTATTATCATCTTTGAGAACCTTTCCTTCGATATATAAAAAACTTTGACTAGGTAAGGTATACAGGTCCTGTGTTTGTATGGGAATTCTTATCTCATCGTTATTGTTGAACGTTGTAGATGTATACGGTTGATGTGTGTGATATTGATAACTAACTATTGAGTCATCATGGATAACACTTTCGTTAACTCTTAATATATTATAACTCATTTTCTTGACTATATTTACATGTACATTTAACCAAAAACCAAATTCTTCGACAATTTCCACTGATACGTAACTTAAAATTACACCAAAATCTCTTTAATTTTCCAATAATTGCTGTTTTATTTTTTCAATGTAAAACCTAAGGAAATCAGTAGTTTTCGATTCTCAGGTGTTAACTCTTTCAATGAATATCTTGAAATGGTTTGTTCAGAATTTGTCAACCGACTTTTATATAGATTTTGACACTCTGCTACGCAATCTGTAGGCACATCAAAGGAACTGTGGTTGTACAAAAAAACCATTGTTTCTTATTTTTAAGCAATTCGTTTTAAATGTAAACGTACTGTTACCAGCTCTCGTCTAAAATTGATCAATTTTCCATTCTGATCAGTTATTTTAAGGGATATCTCATCAATGTAGCGCGTGCTTATTGGTAAGTAGATTACATTGGCAGGTTTTTCCACTATTTTATAACCAGGTGGTACTGTAGGAAAGAACATATGAATAATATGAACTGGTTGACCATTATTATAGGAATTGGTTACTAAATTACATTCCAGACATATAGAATTTACTTTAAAGATATCCACAGGGTTGTCTGAAATATAAGTTAGGTTTGGTTCTAGTACTTTCTTCTCAAATCCCAATAAACTGCCAATGGAACATTTCTTGCTAAAGTCAATTCTTTTATTACATCTTATTTCACACTGTAAGGTATTACGATTTTCAGCTATGGACAATTTAACGGGATCCGTTTCTTTAGTGCGATTTTTTATATAGCTAACTAAATACTGGTGTATATCTTTTATTTCATATGATCCATGTGGTAATACAACAACCTTACTGCTATCACCATAATAAAATACATTATTCGAATCATCCACATTTGGAATGGAATTGTAACTTTCAAAATTTATTAAGCCCAAAACGTACTCCTCATTCTCGTTTAGGACAATAGGAGGGTATATTTTTGCAGAAAGCCTAGATTCACTTCCCGATAAGGTAAACGTATAAGACATTTTTTAAATGTTATCTTGACAAAATACTCAAATGAAATAAAACAAATATGTTTAAAACATACTATTTATTATAATAATATAGGGTGATACAAAAATTTTAAACATAAATGACCACAATTTATAGAATTATATGACTGATATGAGGAATGATTATAAAATATGTGACAAGGCCCATTAGAATGAAAATATTGTTGCGTTTCCAAAGGTGGTGTCAGATTGCCAAAACTATCAAAATAATATATGTTTTTTTCATATTTTTTGTAGGCTGTCCAATGAGTTCCAGGTCCTACATAATTATCCAGATTAATTATTCCAGATTCATTTTTATGAATTTTTCTTGGTAAACGGTCTTTCATAAAAACCCCCCGAAGATATGGTATTTTTGGTTTCCTCACGTAGAGTTCAATATCTAGATTAGACAGAGAATTTTTCGGTAATACTAACGGTAATTTTTTAACCTGGTACGCGGGCTGAAAAAAAGACCCAAACCAGTTTTGTAGGGTCGTAAATAAAGTCCTTTTCCCATTGCTATAGCTTCTATTGTTTTATTGTGTCGCTGATTTTCCACAAGTTGTTGTTTTGCATTTCGTGCATCATTGATCGCTTTTGCGATTCCTGCAACCCCACCACTTAAGGCCCCCAGGGAACTAAGACCAGCAAATATCGGTATAAGAGGTAAAATTCCCCCTGTTTTCGGTAGTGGAATGACTCTGGGTGGTGATTTAAGTTTACCAGTTTCATTTTCAATAGTTTTTAGGGCAATATTGAGGGCACTATCAAATGTCTTCGGTTGTTGTTTTAACATATCGTTTTTGATTTTTTTTGTGACAGACTGGAAACTTGAACATTTTCTTTTACATTGTTTACTTTTGGTTTTCCTTTTCTGTTGTTTTTTATGAATACGATGACAACCATGTTTCTTTGTTTTCCCATGTTTTGTTTTTTTACGTCTGCTAGTTAATGTTGTTGTTGTTGTTGTTGTTGTTGTTGCTGCCATTATACGACTAGTCTTTTATAACACTACTGAAATACTAACACTTTAAAGTTAAGTTTTCTGCTATATATTATTATGAATAATTAGATTTTTTGTCTTTTAAGTAAAAAACTATCCTTATCTGAAAAATTATCATCATCATCATCATCATCATCATCATCATCATCATCGTTATGTTTTCGTTTAACTGCACCTGTTATCGGAGAGCTTATGTTAATGTTATTGCTATTACTAGTGGTAAGGTTAAATTTACGTTTTCTTATGGGTTTGTCAGCTTGATGGAAAGATTTTAATAATTCTTGATTGGGGGAGTTTAATAATTCTTGATCAATTTTATTTCTCTTGGCACTGACATAACCCTCGTCGTCATCATCATCATCATCAATGAAGTCGAGTTTTCTCTTTTTCATAGGTGTTGTTCTAGTAGAATTAAAGGTCATTTTTTCCTTAATTTTTCTTTCATGATAATTATCAACATGCTCTTTTTCTTTGTTACTTTGTCCGTTTTGTTTTCTGACGATTTTTTTATTTTGATCAACTAATTTTTGAGGCTTTTTATTGTTTCGAACATTCAGTTTTTCTACTAAAGTCACCATTTTTGTAACGTAATTCTGCATAACTTTTATACTTTTCTGTATTATATTTAAACTTTGATTGGTAATATTAAACTGTTGTCTTTTACTTGCAGACTGGCTCCTTTGAAATGGAAATTTTAATTTATTTGTTTCCGTAACCCCACTGCTACTTCCCAGACCTAATTTTAATTTACCATGCATAGCAGCAGAAACTCCGGCAGCCATGAGTTTTTCCTTCCACAAGGTATCTGCTGCACGAACTCTACTTAACGCATGTTTAAGAAGAATTTTATCAGCTCGATGTCGATTGGACAATTCCTTTGAATGTGAGTAGGCGATGTCATGTTCCTTACAAGCTTCATCCAATGCATTAATACCTTTATCACCACGTTCTAACCGTTGTTGGAATTTTGTTCCTGGTCCACAAAAATTATACCCAGTTAAATGTAATTCAAACGGAAGTTTATTGATCATGGAGTTTGAAAGACCGTCTCCTGTAAACTCTTCGTGATTTACATAGTATTTCATTATTATTTTTTAATATTATTACTCGAAGTTGTAAACGTAAACTAATTATATAGTTAACAATTCCTTCCTTTTATAGCCATTTTTCATCTACCTCAAAATGAAGAAGGTTGTGAAGCAAAAAACAACATTAAAAGTAGAAAATCATGACATAACCAAAACGAAAAAATTTAAACAGTAAATTATTTCCTTCAACTATACGATGTATTCTGAGTGGTCCGTCTAATTCTGGAAAAATGAATATAATGGTTAGTTTACTTGAACATCCTAATGGGCTAAAGTTTGCAAATGTGTATCTCTACTCAAAATCTTTATATCAACCTAAATATACCTATTTAGAAAAATTGTTAAAACCCATCAAGGGGATTGGTTATTACGCTTTCAATAACAGCGAATCGATCATTAATCCCTCCGAAGCAAGACCAAATTCAATTTTTATCTTTGATGATGTTGCATGTGCGAAACAGAGCGTTATTCGGGAATACTTCAGTATGGGTCGTCATAACAATATTGACTGTTTCTATCTTTGTCAGACCTATGCGAAAATTCCAAAGCATTTAATACGGGACAATGCTAATGTATTAATACTTTTAAAACAGGATGATTTAAATTTACGACACATCTATAGCGATCATGTTGGTACAGATATGTCATTTGAAAATTTTAAAGAAATCTGCTCTTACTGTTGGAAAGAACCTTTTGGATTCTTATCAGTTTTTAAGGACAATAACCTAAATGATGGCAGATATCGATACTGCTTTGATAAGTATATAT
Source organism: Philopedon plagiatum (assembly GCA_963971165.1). NCBI lineage: Eukaryota > Metazoa > Arthropoda > Insecta > Coleoptera > Curculionidae > Philopedon > Philopedon plagiatum. The sequence goes on from OZ020194.1 coordinate 45,615,745, forward strand.
GTCTGAAATAAGCTTAATTTTATTATTAGCTGTTGAAAGCCTCTTTACGTAACTTCATTCAACATCATGGCTCCTCCGAGAAGACAGGTAAAAAGTGAAAAAAACATTAAGAAAAGGCTTATTAGCAAGAGAAAAGACATTAAAAATAAATTAAACGTTCTTAAGCATGGCCAGATAGCACACGAAAGTCTATTCCAACCTATAACAAAACATTTACAGAGCATTGAAAATAAATTGGAAACATCAACTAATAAAAACAGTACCATTCTACCCAATTTGAAGTTGACAGAAAAGGAAGAAATAAAAAGAGAATTCTCTGATGATAACTCTTCTACTGAAGAGGAGAATGAAGAAGATCAGGATGATATTCCGGGTAATTATGATGATAAATCCATAGCGTCCGAACCAGTTGGTTCAACTTCTACTCCTATCGATTTTACGCCAAGGAGAACTAATAGACAAACACCTGTAACAGCACCACGCATGAAGAGGAAATTATTTACCTCAATAATTAAAAAACCTGATGAACTTCGAAAATTGATAGTCAAAGTGGCTGCGGAAGATTTACAGCAAGAAGAGATGGAAAAACAAAAAAACTATGAAAGTCAACTTAACAAAACTATAAGGGAAAAATCCTTTGCTGACTATTATGATCAATACCATGCTCTTCCCCTAAAATATATTAAAAAATGTATTAAAGATTCTACTAGTGATAATTCAGATGGAACATTTCGGGTAAAATTTGATAAAGAAATTGAACGGTTTTCAATCGGAAATAAAAGGATTGATTTTGATGGGCCTGACCTAATAATTGCCGGAAAGAAATTTAAAGGCACTAAGGGACTATATGGTTTACTTTTTAATCGAAACGTTCCCGCTATGTATACAAAAAATGATACAAAAAACTATGCAAATATTTTATTTAAAACAAATGCTGTAAAAAGACACTTTAATTCTAATTTAGATTTCATTACAAGTAAAAATTCAAAGTTTAAAAAATTTATTGAACCCTTAATCAAAAACGAAAAGCCAACGGAGCTCCATTCCGAGGAGGAGATAGAGTCGAAACACGGTCAGGGAATGTTGATGGAAGTTTCCACTAACTCAACTGATTACGTGTACTGGGATGATCCAAATGAGCTAGTTGAAAGACTTAAATTATTACTTGCTTCTCAAACTGCGGGCAATACGGGTCACATAAATGAAATTAACTCAATTGTTGAAGAACTACGAGAAGCAAATATAATTGAATAATTTATTTATTAATAACAAAAATTGCAAGAAAAAAAATGTCAAATTTTATAACTGATATCAAACGACATGTGGTTGACGAAATACACAGACCTGCCAGACACAATTTTAAGAGACGTCGTGTAATAATCAAGGGTCTTTATGATCTTTACCAAGCAGATCTTTGTGAAATTGGTCCCTATGCAAAAGAAAATAATGGTTATAGATATATTTTGGTGGTTATAAATTGCTTTTCCAAATACCTTTGGGCCTATCCCCTTAAAACAAAAACTGGGAAAGAAGTAGCCGAAGCAATGGAAAGAGTTTTTCAAGGTTCAACTCCACCAAAACTTCTTCAATCAGATCAAGGTTCCGAGTTCCTCTCAAAGGAGTTTCAACAACTTTTAAAAAAATATAAAATTAAGCATTATTATACTTATAGCGAAAAAAAGGCTTCTATTGTTGAACGTGTAATTAGAACATTTAAAAGTATGATTTGGAAAGAATTAAATGTAACTGGTTCATATAGGTGGTATAATTTGTTGCCGGATATTATTAACAAATACAATAAAAAACATAGAACTATAGGCATGAAACCTTCTGAAGTAACTAAAAAACATGAAAAATATTTACTTCAAACCGTTTATAGTCATATCAAGGTATATAAACCCAAATTTAAAATTAACGATCATGTGAGAATTTCTAAAATACGAGGTGTTTTCGATAAAAAATATCAATCTAATTGGTCAACAGAAATTTTTATTATTAAAAAAGTCCAACTAACAAATCCTACCACCTATTTATTGCAAGATGTAAATGGACAAGATATTAAGGGTGGTTTTTATGAGCAACAATTACAAAAAGTTAAATATCCTGACATTTATTTAGTTGAAAAAGTGTTAAAGCGTAAAGGTAATAAAGTGTTTGTTAAATGGTTAGGATTTGATAGTAAACATAATAGTTGGATATTAAAAGATAATGTAATGTAAAGGATAAGAAAAAAATTAAAAACAATTTATAACAAAATTTCTGTGTTTTATTTAAAGCTTGACATTTAAAACGACTTAACTCTCCAACGTCACCTCTCAAGGGAAAATATTTTAATTTTTTTGAAAATAAATCATTCCCTTTAGTGCTCTAACGTGACTACAGGCCAATCACGTTAGTGCCCTAACGGTAAGAATGGGGTGGTGAAATTTGGTTGTTTGGTTCAGATTGAACAGATCTTTCGACTAGTGGAAAAATAAAAAACGTTCAGTTGTAAAAAATTAAGTAAGATTCCAAAAATTTTCAAATCACCCTGGTATAACCAATTTTCTATTAATTACATAAATTATAAATATTGATATATTATTTTAATTAATAACAACAAAATATGTATTTACGATTCATCTATCAGTAGACAGATAAAGTTATCACTTTGTTGTTGTTATGCTACATTAATTATGACTCGTTAAAGATAGGAGGAAATTTGATTGTTCTCCAGCTAAACTTTGCAACGTCACACAAGTTAAAGGACAACTTTGTGTTGCAATTCTGCTCATTGATCATCAGTAAAATTTGCTGTTTACAGGGTGCATCTGAAATTATGTTTTTTAATTTTTGAACTTTTTCATGAGTATTTTTATTACAACGTTGCCTATTTAAAGTGTGCACAAATAGAAAAAATGCTTCGTCTTTCTCTCACAGCACCGTCTACTTTAAACAATAAACTATTTATTTGAATGACCCTTTAATATGTTATCATTTTAAAGCGCTCCCTTGTAATTTTATATTAAATAAATTAGTGAATTTTTCAAAATTGTTTTGATTTCATGGAACATTATTTATTAAGCATTTCGACAGCGCGTTTCTTGTGAAGTTCGAACAAGAGCTTTTAACAACTATTAATTATTAATGATGCCAACTGAAAAACTATCTGAGATCGGGCTGAAATCAAACGTGTTATATATGCATAATTAATTAAGTAAAATTGCTGCTGACTTTTTGCACTAATTTTAAAAATCTGCAGTTGTCTTCAATTTTAATACAGTGTGTGTAGAAAATAGCTAAATAAAACACACTTTTCTATAAACGTTTCTCTTTATTTATGACGTTTTTCCTTTAACTTACTATTGTTTTTTCTACATGTGCTTAACCTAATAACATATTTATTTTTTTGTTCTTGAAGTGTCTCTTCTCTTTCTATACAATCGTTTATATTGACAAAAATTTTACTTTTCTCCTTTAATTGCAGTTGCAGCTCCTGTTGACATTGTTCTAAGTTACTACCAGTCTTATATATTTCAGACGTTAGGAATGATATGTTATTTTTTAAAAATGATATTTCTTCTTTATATTCTCCTATAAGGGAATGCCCTACGATATTTTTTTCTTCACAATTTTGTAGTTTTTCTGTTAAATTAGTTGTGAGTACATGTACTTCTGATTCTAGCTTAATATTTTCTTTCAGTAAATTCACGTATTTTGTATAATTTACGGAATCGGTTAAATTTTTGTTAATATCTTCATATTCTTGAAATTTTTCCATGCATATATCGTTAACTGCTAATTCATTGTCATATAAATCCATATAGTTATCAAGTTGTTTAGTACATTCTGTATACAAATTTAGACTTGTGTTATACAAGGTATGATAATCAATACTTAAATATTCATAATCTTCAATGTATTTACTACATACATTTGGATGTTCGTTAGCAGTCGCAGAAACAATAGTGCTGCTTATGCAAGTTAAAACGCAAGATAGAAAAATCTGTTTTAGAGCCATGATTTTTTTGTTGATGCTTACTGGTCAAGCGGTAGTTTTAAACTAATGAATATGCTACAGGTTCTTTTCTTCTGACTTCGATGCACAGAATTGTAGATTTTTTATCTTCTGTGTGTATTTTTTTGCTAAAAGTCTTTAGTTGGAAATTTTTTCGAGGTGTCCAGGACTGTATGGTTTACTTTTTCATCGAAATGTTCCTGCTGTGTATATAAAAAAATTAATGCTTAAAAAACAATGTAAATATTTTATTTCAACCTATTTCCCTTCATCTCTTGGCCATCAAAATACTGTGATGGTACATGCTTCGAGCAAATTGTAGCTTATTAAATAAATGCATTAAATAAACCAGAAATCGTTTTGTTTTGATTTATTTCTAATCATTATCTCAAATAAAATATATTCACTATTATAGGTAAAATTGGTTTTTGTTTTTAGTAAATTCTATTTATAGAGGCAATTTTAACCTATTTTTGACCTTTGTTGAAAGATAATGTTTCGATTTTCGAATTATGTTTTAAATCATATTTATGAAAATTACTTCCTGCAGCTTATTATTATTATATAAAATATTTTGCTAGACAATGCAACATAGATTCGTTTTGTTTGGAGTTTGTTCTAAAAATAGCCCGGATTTAACCCAACCATGACCTCCGAACAACGATAACATGACAAATAGTTATTTTTTTATTTTGTTTTGACGACTTATGTTTTCAATATATTTTATTTTATCCACATATTATGTGTAAATGATCCCAAAAAATCATAGGTAACAGGTAACAGGTAATGACACACACACACCTACCCCCCAGGTAACATCCAGGCTAGGCGAGGCCCGGCGAGGCGTGGCTGCATCCAAAAATTAAAAAAAGAATCTATCAATTGAATACAATCAATATCATGCACACGAAATCTATCGAGCTCCCTCTAAGCGTGTTTTTACCCGCATCAATCCCACCTACTAACATAATGCAATAGAAAAAGACAGCAAGCAATCAGTTTTTATTCCTCTTTTGCTACTCCCAACTAATTCAACAAAAAAAAAACGATCGACCACTTCTTCCACCGAAACCACATTAAGGCCCTTCCGACCAACAACCTCCTCTGGCCAATTACGTCATTGCCGACCACTTCTTCAGCACAAGAAAGAAACTCAGGTGAACCCAAGACAAAATACAGGTAAACAAACACAACGTCACCTCGAGAATCACACACCAATCAAAACACACCGAAACCACATTAAGGCCCTTCTGTCCAACAGCCTCTGGTCAATTACGTCATTGTCGACAACTTCTTCAGCACCAGAAACCACCTCTTCAGCCATTTCCATCCCCCTTCTTACACATTTTTCAACATTTCACACCCCCTTCTCCCACACATCCTCCCCACCACCATAAAAACCAACCACCCCGACCCCCAATAAGGCCCTCCTGCCCAGCAGCCTCTGGTCAATGACGTCATTGTCGACGATGTCTTCCTAAATCACGCCACTTCTTCACCAATGACCTTCAAAACCCCGAAAACCCCGCCCAAGCCGTGGTCGCTCCGGATGGACACATGCCATCGAGAGCAAACGCCGTCGTATCAGGGTACCTTATCTACTAATATCTGCTCTCTAAACACCTACTTTAAAGAAAAAAACACCGTCACCCGCTAGCTTCAAATTTTCCACCCCTATTAAAAATATATAGCAAAAATTTTAGAAGTCCACAAATAAAAACTAAAAAAATGCAAATATCTTAAAAACGGTAAGTTTTATGAAAAAAATAAAAGAAAAATAACACCCTGTCACACCCTTATCGATTTCAGCAGCCCTCTATAACATACAAAAGTTTTAACCCGCTAGCTTCAAATTTCCCCCCCTATTAAGAATATATAGCAAAAATTTTACAAGTCCACAAATAAAAGCTAAAATATGCAAATATCTTAAAAACGGTAAGTTTTATGAAAAAAATAAAAGAAAAAAAAACACCGTCACACCCTTATCGATTTCAGCAGCCCTCTATAACATACAAAAGTTTTAACCCGTTAGCTTCAAATTTTCCACCCCTATTAAAAATATATAGCAAAAATTTTAAAAGTCCACAAATAAAAACTAAAATATGCAAATATCTTAAAAACGGTAAGTTTTATGAAAAAAATAAAAGAAAAATACCACCCTGTCACACCCTTACCGATTTCAGCAGCCCTCTATATCATACAAAAGTTTTAACCCGCTAGCTTCAAATTTTCCACCCTCTATTAAAAATATTTACCAAAAATTTTGCAAGTCCACAAATAAAAACGAAAAAAATGGAAATATCTTAAAAACGGTAAGTTTTATGAAAAAATAGAAAAAATCACCCTGTCACACCCCTATCGATTTTAGCAGCCCTCTATCAAGCTTTTTTAAATATTTTTACTAGGCGGCTTAAGTCATTCATAATCGTAACAATAATTACAATCAAATACAGCCCACAACCCACAAAACTCCCTCCGACAACGTTAAATTTTTAAACAATAGAAATAAAAAAATAGAATGATATATAAGATTTTTTAAACCTAGCAGTTTTTATCTTACCTCCAAACAAATATAAATTTTACCCTTGTACATTATATGCAATGCATAGACAATTAATAGACCGAACTACTAAAACTTAAGTCACTTACCTCATAAATCCCGACCGTTTATAGACCTCCAGACTACTATCCATTTCTAAAGTTTTGACCCCTCAGTTTGGAAGCTTGTAAAGTAAAAGTACAATTTTAAAAAATATAATGTTCACATATTTCGGTAAAGTTACTTGTCTCTATTACACATGTAAAACGTTGTAACCGTAGATGCCTTGGTGCTTTTCTAATGGGAAGGTAATTGTAAAATTGTCACCATTTTTTCCCTATTTCATCACGTACTCAAGTTTAAAAATTTTTTGTGCCTTACTGGTACTCCCAGGCCTAACTAATTTTTTACAGGCGATAAAGTGAACCTTACTTTATTCCCAAAAAATATTATTTGTATTTTTTTTTCTTAGGTTTGGTAGTAATAGTCAAAAAATGATTGTGGTTATGTAATTACTACCAGTAATCTTACAGCAAAAATTTTTGTTTTTTTGTATTGCATATAAAGAGATGGAACTTTACGTTTAACGAAAATTTAGTTTTGGCAGTTTTCATAAACCTAAATACAAACAATTAAGTTGTGTAAAGGATAGCAGCATTGGGCTTGCGGGATGGAGCGGGGCGTCGAAGGTTGGGTTGTTAAGGTAATAATCATTAAAGTAATGCAATATAGTGAAGGTTTGTTTTTGTGCTCTATATGATAAAGTAGGTAACTGGTAAAATTAAGAAAAAATAAGTATATGCATTGGTAAATATTTACATTTATGTGTATTTAACGATTTTCTATTGTTTCATTAAGATCTAAAAAATAGGCAAAACGTGTGTAGTGGAACAATAGTAATTTAAAAATATTACTTCAAAGTGAGTAACGTAAATAGGCCAATTAGCTTTAGTTATTTATAATTCACCTAAAAGAAAAACCATATTTTTGATGTTCCCTTATTTTTATGATTCTCATATTTGGAAAATTGTAACAAATGCTGTGTTAAGTTTGTCTGCATTTGCCTTTGCTTAATAATAAAAGAAATATGTGAAAGTGGCCTGTTTACGTAGAATCACATCTGATTTAACTTTGAAGGTACAAAGACCTGACAAAATTTATGTAAACCTAAAACTAAAAATAACCTAATTGGATTACACCACTCTTTTTTACCGAAGAATACCTACACTTATGGATCGTTTTCTCCTTCTTCATCATTACTAAAGTCGTCATTTGAATCATCATCTTCATCTAAATTTATAATTAATGGTTCTACATCAACTAAGTGGTCTTTTTCTCTGTAGGATTCCTCAATTTTATTAGCGTGTCCAACGCAATTTTCCCAAACAGAATTTGGCACGTTCTGCATCGTTTCAAGACAAGAATTTAGTACATTTGTGATTTTAAACGTAGTATTCAATTTTGCCACTTTATTTTTCTCATATGCCCAAATTAATTCAATTGCGTTGAATTCACAGTGTGCAAGTGGCAACCATAGAAGCTTTACATTATCATTACGTAACTCCTTTGCAATTGTATCTAAAAGATACGTTTTTGGAAAGTGATAGTTCTTGCATAGGTCTAAAAGCATTGGTTTGGTTAATTCATTAAACGTTGTAAATCCATCGGGCAATGTTGCTTTTCGCTGGGACATCCATTCTATTATTGTTTGTTTTGTCCAGGCAGTTGTAGGATTTCGAAAATTAGGATCCAACATTGTATGATACGGTGCTTGGTCAATTACGATTACTGATTTGTCAGGTATTGCGGAAAGCACTGTTCTAAACCATTCTTCGTAATGTTGTTTATTCATCTCGTTATGGTAATCCACTGACGCCGCACTTTTTTTCCCAACGAAACACTTCAGGCAGCCATCCAAAAACCCATTTTTACTACCAATATGTAAGATAATAACCCGTTGTCCTGATCCTGATGGCCGTTTTATTCCACCTCTAAAGCCATTAATTTCCTGTATACCACCTCTGTATTCATCAAAATTATCCCGTTTTGTGGGATTAACCCTTTCAACCCAGCCAAACTTCCTTGAATGATTTGCACCGCACCATGTTTCATCTGTATAAAATATTTGCCAAGAATCTTCACGATATATCTTTATGGCGTATAAGAATTCCGCTCTTCTGGCAGCAATTGTGTTTTGTTCCATTCAAATTGGTTTATTAATTAGTTTTTTATAGGAAAACCCAAGTTCTTTAATCCATCGGTACAAAGTCATTTCTGAAAATTCTGGTAAATAATCGACATCTTCTTTCAATTTCTGGTAAACTTCTTTTATAGAAGGAAACCGGCGCTCCAGGTAAAAATTTTATATTGTTCTCCTTATGACGCCCTGCAAAATCTCATCACATTCCAGTCGGGGCCTTCCACTTCTCCCTTTAGATGGTATAATAATACCGGAACTTTTTTCTTCCCCAGTAACACGTTTAACGGTGCCTTCACTAATACCCAGGCAATCTGCTGTTCTTTTAACCACTTGCTCAATCAAAATATTTTCCAGACCGTTCTCTTTCACTTGTTGACTAACTTTCTCTTGTTACACTAAAGGTGTCGTGGATACTATAAGTATCCATAGAGAAAGGGTACAGTAGGTACCATAAGGACACTAGAGATGTCGAGGATACTAAAGGTATCAAAAGTACAGTAGGATACTACGGGTATCCAAAGATTAAGGGTACAGTAGGTACCATAGGGACACTAGCGGTGTCAAGGATACTAAAGGTATCAAAAGATTAAGGGTACATTAGGTACCATAGGGACACTCGAAATGTCGAGGGTACTAAAGGCATCAAAAGATGAAGTATGTACCATAGGGACACTAGAGGTGTCAAGGATACTATAAGTATCAAAAGAGGCATGCAGGGTAGAGTAGGTACCGGAAGGACACTAGAAGTGTCGGGGATACTACAGGTATCAAAAGATGGTACGGTAGGTACCACAGGGACACTGGAGGTGTCAGGGATACTATGGGTATCAAAGGATAAAGGGTACTGCAAGTACCAACGGACACTAAAAAGTGTCAAAGATACTATAGGTATCGAGATATGAGTGGCACTGTAGATACCAAAGAAACACTAAAGGGGAGAGCACCATGTGTTGTGTGAGTTGACTCGAGGGATGATTATGTTATATTTATATCTAATGTCTGTAAAGTAAATATGAACCTAAACCACCTGAAAATTCCTTAACTATAAGGATTTGAACAAATCATGGTAAAACAGCTATTCTCCGGGCTATATGCCCCTACGAGCGCTGGATTACATACCAAAATTTGCCGTATTTTGGCTAACACTGTTAGACAACAAAATACTTGGTTTGTGTGTGTGTAACCAAGTATTTTGTTGTCTAACAGTGTTAGCCAAAATACGGCAAATTTTGGTATGTAATCCAGCGCTCGTAGGGGCATATAGCCCGGAGAATAGCTGTTTTACCATGATTTGTTCAAATCCTTATAGTTAAGGAATTTTCAGGTGGTTTAGAGAACTTATTCTCAATTTTACGTATTTCTATATGTACCCCTGACAAGTAGACTTCATTTCATTGTTGTAAATATGAACCTTTATTTAAGTACTTTTCTATTAGAAGTCTCTATCTTAGGAAATGCATTGGTAGTATTATTTGAAACTTTTAGGCTTGCCAACATTTTGTAGGAATAAAGATGAGAAACCTAAAGCATTTGGGCTTGCTAGTACTTTGTTGGGACAAATTAATATCAATGTGTTAATGACATATTTTCACATTTTTTCCATGTTATTCAAGTTCTGATACACATTTTGTAACTTCATTTGAAATTTTTGTTTTAGGTTCGTTCATTAAAATTACGTGTGTATGTCTTCAAACATCTCTCAACTCAACCTCATGAAATTGCTGGGACATTCAAAAATTCCCAGGATCAACTAAAAGTTAACAATATGAGAAGTTCCTGTAAGGCTGGCTTAGGGGAAAATGCAAGCATATAGCAGCAATTATGTTATATTGCACCAGGTTATATATCTTCTAATTAAATTGGCCGTAACATTGAGGCCTCCAGTGATTAAATGATAATATCAATCATTATTAATCATTTTAGTTTTTGTTCCTGTGCTTTCTTTATCTGTTTATGGACATGAAAGAGGTGTCTTCAATTGATGTTCAGTATATGGAATAACTTTCCAGTTATGCACCATGATCAATATCAGACTTTGAATGCATAAGGTAACATTTTTACTATTTATTAGAATAGAAAAACACTTTACTTAAAGTTATATAGTATTTTATAGTTTTTACTCAGTGGGTTAAATTTTCATTTTCTTTTTTTAAAAGTTACTATTTATGGATTGTCATAAAAAAGCATTCATATTCCACTCAGGTTGTGATAAAAGTACTTCGATAAGAAATTTACAAAAAAATTATAATTAGCAAAGTTTATTTTGTTTACTGTAGATATGCAAGGTGCATGTAACCCTACTTTAAGAAAAAATGCACCTAAATAAAATTTAGAAAATAGTTAATTAGTAAATTTAACCAAATGATTTTTTTTTTGTTTTAAATCTCCGTTCAATATATTGTATTAAATAAATGGCATTAGGAGGAAAGGTAAATTAACTGGTGTTAACAAATGTATCTTAAAACTAAAAATTAAAAAAGGTAACATTGCTTTTAGTGGTAGGTATTTTTTGAAAGGCTTTTATACTAACACCAGTCCAGGGGTCTGAAAAGTGGATGTAACTTTAAGACTTTTGTGACTAGAAAAAAAGTAAATCAAAAATCTACCTAGGATGTATGAAATATTCTTATTTTTCCATATAAGATGGCAGCGCTGAAGCCTTGCGTAATCGGGGGGTACTCCTGGGCCTACAGCATAAACGCCGCAAATTTTATTCGATTCACTTCAGCACAGAGGGATATTTTGATTTGTTGAAATGAATTAAGTACGAACAATTTTGTAGATCATGAAAAAAATATGGGTTTTTGATCTAAGTTAAAATTGGCTGTATTTATGCGACAGCGTATTTGCATTTTAAAACGCAACGCAAGTTTTAATCTTGAAAAACAAATTCAATGAACTAGAACAAAGTTTATTAAGTTTTGAATATACTTTGAAATTGGCGACCCACAAAGATATCATAAAACAATTAGAAACACCACATTTCTATAAAAAAATTTTTAATTGGTACAACTTTTTTTACAAACCTGTGCAGCTCCTAAGCGAAGAAAAACAAATAGAATTTAGGAATAAGTATGATGGTTAGTAGTCTACCAAAATCTGCATTGGTCAAGTGGCAAGTATTTAAAAATAATGTTATTTTTTGGGTGATTAAATTGATTAAAAAGCAACTATGACAAATAAAAGTGGTTTAAAACACTACAGAAATTAAATTAATAGTCATGGCATGCAGAAAGGTGTACATTTGTGGTGACTCAGTGCCACACATATACAGTGTCTACTTAAGTTCTCTACATATGGGAATCTTGTTTATTATTAATTTTACGAAAAAAAGTTACTCTTTATAAAAAGTTCTGCTTCCTGAAAAAATCATATTAGACTATTAAAACTTGAAATAGCATGTACAAAGTGGTCAGAAAAGAGAAAAATTTATAATTGACCCAAGAAAGAATTACCCTTCAATTTTTTTTAGAGCAAAATGAAATAAGAAAATGTTAGAATTAAAAATATCTAAGTTAAAGTCCATTGCTTTCTATTTAAAAATTTAAATATGTTAATTCTTAATGACACCACCAATGTCTTGCCACCTACATACCAGCAAAATTTCCTTATGATTATTAACTTGAGTTGCATATTTACATGTATTTTTTAGTTACTTAAAAAAGAATTTACATATCGCTCAATTGCTACAACTACTTAAATATTATTATAATATTAGTTGTGTCGTTGTTGCAGCAAATGAGCGATATGTATTTAAATTGTTAATATTATTTTTCTGTAGAAAGCAGTGGATTTAAGCTTAAATATAATTTTTAATTATAAGTAACAGTTTTTAATTTCATTTTGCTGTAAAATAAAAATTAAGGGTACTTCTCTCTTGCGTCAATTATAAATTTTTCCATTTTCTGACCCTCTGTATATGCTATTTTAAGTTTAAATGGTCTAATATGAATTTTTTAGTAAACTGAACTTTTTATAAAAAGTAACTTTTTTTTCCGTAAAATTAACAATAAAAAAGTTTTCCGTATGTATAGAACTTACGTAGATACAGTGTATACACCCTCTCATTTCACTTAAAATATGATGTTGCCTTCAAAATTGGAAATAGAAAGTAAAGTTACAAGTTTTGACTACATATAGGCATCACAGGTGTGTTTTACAATATAAATGGACTCAAATTAAAAAATAACACTAGGATTTTATCTAACAAAAAATTTACAATATTTCTGTTTAGCGCCCATAAAATCATTCTCTGAAGTTTTATCCAACAATCTGCTGAACTGTAACTTGATATTTATATTTTTTCTGCTGCTTGTACTTTGTATTGTAAATTTGTAAAGGCCAATAAATAACATGAACTGAAAATTTGATTTGAGGAAAAAAATCATACATACCTACTTATATTTCTGTCTTAAATGTACCTTTTCTAATAGTAAAATAAATAAATTAGCTAAAGTACATTTTCTAAAGATAGAAGATAAAAAAATTCTGAAGTCTAAGGTAAAAATTTTGTATGTATTCCATTCCAATTAGGAAGGTTTGTTTAAAAAGCAAGGCATAAAAACTCTTAACAACAGCTATCTAGTTTTAAACTTTTGCATTTGAAGTGGTTTTTAAAATTTGAAGATTCATTTCAATTATGTTTTTGAGCCCAAGTTTTTCCTAAATTTTAATCTAATTTTAACTTCTTCAAAACAGTATATCAATGAAAAAATAAATTTGTGTATGGCTGAATCCCTAATTATTATTGTATTTTTATTTATTAATCAAATTAAAGCAAAATTTCGCATTTTAAATATGAAATATGTATGTAGGTGAGATAGGAAAATATTGAGAACAAAACAATAAATCTAATATTTTAATATTATATGTATAGTTTTTGGGGTATTATTTATTTCACGTAAATTATTGGAAATCGGAGATTTAACATTTTCTTTTCTTTAATAGAACTCTTCTTGATGAAAAGTCAGTAACACCAACAGAGGCCAACATTTTGATTGCCCAGAGGTAACAATGATACAGAATATTTGGAAAATGCGAAGTTTTTCAACTTTATGACACTGTCACTTCTGCCTTTTTACCCCAAAAATTCGCTGTGATGTAAGTTAGGATTAGCTGTGATTTTATTCTACAAGCCAGTGTAATATGAGGATGAAACGCCCTGTAGGTAACATTGGTAATAGTTAAGAAAATCAAATAGCAATTAAGCACAACGGGTTTATGTAGGTTAACAACAAAGCATAACAAATTATTGTAACTCGGCATGAACCTTTTTTTTGGGACATGCATTCACTTTTTGATGACAGTGATATAGATAATATACAGAGACGTTAGTAAGACTACGATGGTTTCATTTTATTATTCACGACTTCATCTAACAACGATATTAAAGTATTACATGGCGATCCTGCCAGGATATTAACTATATGGAAAAAAAAAACGAATAGGAAAATTATTTTAATGGATGGATGGTGCTAAATTTATACAAAGGAAAAAATGGGCAATGCCAAGACAAAAGAGGAGATAGTAATTAACCAGGCCTCAAACGGTGATGCAAGAAGCGAGATTTCCAAAAACAGTGGGCTAAGTTTATCCGAGTGGCTCCTGATAGGTTTGGTAGCCTCAGCACTTATGCTTTTAGTTGGTTGGGCCCTAAAGCAAGTAAGAAAAAGTCTAACACGGACCATACGGCGGGAAATATATAAAAATGAGCTGCACAAATCCAGGGCAGAGCTAGAAGAGGAGGAGAAACTATAATTTTAAAGTTCTTTTGTAGGGTTTTTTTTTTTAGGACAAAGAAGAACAAATAAACGAAATGGAGGTATACGTGTAATATGGACAGATTAGTAGAGAATGAGTAATAAAAATAGTAGTATATAGAAATATTTAAAGATTGTGCATGTAAGTTTTAAATGTAAAATTATGGTTTATATAATGAATTTATGGGAGTTCTAAAATATGGGCCCAGTTGTCAAATTTTGGAGTAGATATTTCGGATACAATATTAATGGGAGATAAAATTCGCGAGATTTGTAACTCTTTATTAAATATTAGAACTAACCTGGTAGAATTAAGACACGAGAGACGAAGAGCGCCTATAGTTCAAACCAAAATAAAAGAGGCAAAACTCTGTTATGCCCAACTAAGTAATGAACTTTCTGTTGTAAACGAAAGAATAAGTAAGGCTCAGTTAGGGGATTCTGATATTAGGTACATTAAAGAGACGGTAAATAATATTAAAAAACTTTACACCGAAATTCTGAGTTTTGACAAACAAAGTGCCGAAACCGAAATGGCTTCTTTTGATATCAAAGTTGCTACGAATCTATTACCAGTGATGAATGACTCGGAAGACACTACCATTCGGTTAATAGAGGCCATAGAATTTTATGAGTCTATGCTTAAAGACGAGGATAAACCCACGTTAATTAAATTTATTTTAAAAACTCGTCTTTCAAATAGCGCTAAGCTACGATTAAAATCAACGTATGCTTCTATTACCACATTGGTGAGCGATATAAGGACGCATCTTTTAACTAAAAGGTCGGACACTGCCCTCCAGGTAAAATTGCTTTCTGCTAAGCAAGGGGAAAATAGTATTGAGGATTTTGGTAAGCAATTAGAAGATATTTTTGTGAACCTAACCATTGCGCAAGCGGATGGCATGGCGGACGCTTTTGATACGCTAAGGCCAATAAACGAAAAAATGGCAATAAAAAGGTTTGCAAGTGGCCTTAGAAATCAAAAGCTAAGCACAATTATATCTTCAAGAAATTTTGTAGCCTTGAAGGATGCCATTAGGGCAGCCCAAGACGAAGAGACTTCCTTCCAAAATAATACCCAAATTTTTACCTTTTCACACAGAGGAAGGGGGTATTTCAGACCGTTTTCTAGGAATTTTACTAGGGCAGGAAGGCAGGGAAGATTTATTAACGATTATAACCGCAGAGCGTCTTACAATAATGCTAATTTTCAACGAAATAGTATTCAACAAAACAATCATATTCCAGTATATTTCAATCAGCGTAATCAGCGTTTTCCGAGGTATCATAGAGGTCGGTCATTCACTCACGGTAATAATAATAATAATATTATAAGAGGGTCTCGGGCACTAGGTCACAGAATGAATTTCGCTGAGCAAACTGAAAATAACCGTCGCGAAAATACTACGAATACAAGTACTTCAGGCGATCAGCAAAGCTCAAATTTTTTTCGTGCCTAAAAATGATAAATGTAATAAAATTTTTACTTATTCCGAAAAATGTTCAAACTTCGTTTCTTTTTTTGTAAATAATAGAAAGGTGGATTTTTTGGTCGATACAGGGGCATCATTGTGTGCGCTTAAATTAAAATGTTTAGATCCAAAAATTCCATTGCATAAAGAAATTATCGAAATTAAGGGAATTGGGGGTAACATAGTGTCAGTGGGATACGTATATTTAAATCTTAGTATAGGAAATACGGTATTTAGAGAAAAGTTTTACATTTTTGATACTTTGGCGTGTAATATGGACGGTATAATCGGCGAAAATTTTTTGAACAAATATAAGGCCAATTTAAATTACGAAGACCATACCTTAACTGTTTTGAATAACAAAGATACAATAATTTTAGATTTAAACACATATAATGATTTTATCCTAGTAATTCCTCCTAGGTGTGAAGTGATTCAGTATGTAGCTACGGGCTTACATGAGGGATGTGTGATAATGCCAGATGAGTTATGCCAGGGTGTCTTTGTGGCAGGTATAATGGCGCAGCCTAAACAAGGCAAAGTACCTGTCAAAATTCTAAATACGCGTGAAAGTGAGGTACGTTTGAGAAATTTTCTACCGAAAACTGAAACGATAAATAACTATAAATGCTGTCAATTTACCCCTCAGAAAAATGATGCTTCACGAGTGAAAGAATTATTTAAGCTACTGAAGCTCAGTTATCTGAATAAGGAAGAACAAGATTCTATAGAACAAATTTGTGCCAAATTTTCGGATGTTTTTCATATGCCCGGGGATAAGTTAACTGTTACAAATCTGTATAAACAATCAATTCAAGTTAAACCAAATACTCAGCCAATTTATAGAAAACCGTATAGACTTCCGCAAGTATATAAGGAAGAAATAAATAGGCAAATTTCTCAAATGTGCGAAGATGGTATAATTGAGGAAGCGCAGAGTGAATGGTCGTCGCCAGTTTTACTGGTACCGAAAAAGAGTGACGCGTCCGGGGAGAAACGTGCTAGATTAGTTTTGGATTATAGATTTTTGAATCAAAATTTGGTAGACGTCAAATTTCCTATCGCGAATGTAGTCGATATATTGGATTCTCTCGCAGGAGCTCTTTATTTTTCGCATCTAGATCTCAGTCAAGGGTAGTACCAAGTAGAACTAGAGGAACAAAGCAGGAAGTATACGGCTTTTACCACCGATCGCGGTCAATGGCAGATGAGGAGGCTTCCAATGGGGCTGAAAATTAGCCCTTGTGCTTTCTCAAGGCTAATGACCGTGGCAATGGCAGGTTTAAATTATGAAAAATGCTTGGTGTACCTTGATGACCTTATAGTTTTTGGCAGAAGTCTGAACCAACATAACAAAAATCTCCTTGATGTTTTTTCCAGGCTCCGTAAAGTGAATTTAAAACTGAACCCTTCTAAATGCGAATTTTTAAGAAAGGAAATACTTTATTTGGGTCATGTTGTAAGTTCCGAAGGGGTATCTCCCGATCCAGACAAAATTAAAGCATTAAAACAATACCCAGTCCCGAAAACCGCTGATGAGGTAAAGCGCTTCGTGGCTTTTACAAATTATTACCGGAAATTTATCCCAAGTTTTTCGGAAATTACCGTACCCCTTAATAAATTGTGTCGGAAATATGCGAGATTTGAGTGGACGAGTGAATGTGAAAAAGCTTTTATATCTCTTAAAAATGCTCTTATTGAATATCCAGTTCTGGACTACCCAGATTTTTCAAATCAAAATGAATTTATTGTACAAACGGACGCATCAAACTTTGCTATCGGGGCGGTAATATCAAATAAAAATAATAAACCAGTGGCATATGCCAGTAGAAGTTTGAATAAAGCCGAAATCAACTATCCAACCATACACAAAGAACTTTTAGCTATCTTCTGGGCTGTAAGATATTTTCGCCCATATTTGTATGGTCGGCGCTTTAAAATATTAACTGATCATAAACCGCTTATATATCTTTTTAGTCAAACCGACCCCGGCAGTAGGTTAACAAAATTCCGTTTGTGCTTGGAAGAGTACGACTTTTATATTGAGTATATAAAAGGGAATGAAAATGTTACGGCGGATGCATTATCTAGAATAGTTTTAACTTCAGAAGACTTGAGAAAGATGAACGAAAGTATGATTGCAGTTATGACTAGGGGGCAATGTAAGCGTGGAGAGGTGCAGAAGGAGGCGGACGATAAGGATAATGCTAACAATGTTTGGCTTGATCACCCAAATATTGCAGAAATCCTTAAGCAACCCAAAAACGGCACCGAACTACGTTTGACGTCATCGGCACAAATAAACTCTTTATCAGAACATGTTACCGAACGCGTGGGAAATTTATATTACGTTCCATTAAAACTTACCTTATATCTAGACCAAAACACTCGATCAACATTGGCGCGAGACGAAATGTTGAGAGATTTGGTTGAGATATGTAGAAAAGCTAACATAATTGAATTATATATAATAAAAAATAAAGATAATATAGAATTTATCAAATGGATAGGTAAACAAATTAAAAATAAAGCAATTTGGGGGGGCCCCCGTATAAATATTGTACAAGGTGTTAGCAAAATAATGGACAATGATGAAAGACGGGTTATATTGAATGATTTCCATTTACTCCCAACTAGCGGGCACGCGGGTGTCAACAGAATGACAAATAATATTAAAAAATTTTATTTTTGGCCGGGGCTGGATAATGATGTTCGAAATTTTGTTAAAAGATGTGAAATTTGCCAGAAACAAAAACATTCGAATCATTATACCAAAGAACCAATGGTTATCACCTCTACAGCCACTTCAGCTTTTCAGAAAGTATATTTGGACATCGTAGGACCACTTCCGGCTGACATAAATGGATTTGTTTATATACTGACGCTGCAGTGTGAGTTAACTAAATATGTTGAGGCTTATCCGCTAAAAAGCAAAGATGCCGTGTCTGTGGCGAGGTCTTTTGTAGATAACTTTATCTTACGATATGGTTTTCCTCTGGAGACAGCAACAGACAGGGGTTCTGAATTTATTTCCTCCACAATGAGCGAAACGTGTAAACTTCTAGAAATAAAACAAATTCTCTCAACGGCCTATCACCACGAGAGTATCGGTGCTCTAGAGAATTCGCACAAGGTGCTAGGTGCATATCTTAGAATCCAAACACAAAACCATGAGGCGGCTTGGAGCACTTGGCTGCCTTATTGGTGTTTTTCATATAATACTACTGTACACACCGAGACTAAATATTCTCCTTTTGAGTTGGTTTTTGGCAAAAAATGTCGGATTCCAAGTAACTTAATTAGTGAGGTGGAGCCTATCTACAATTTTGAGAACTATCCTCTTGAGTTAAAGTATAGATTACAAAAGGCTCAGGAAGATGCTAGGGCCAACTTGTTAATGTCTAAAACTAAAAGAAAGCAGCATTTTGATGATAAAAGTAACCCGGTCCAGTATAAAAAGGGCGATATGATCTTAATAAAGAACGAAAAGGGTGATAAAATTTCAAATCCTTGCTTTCTGGGCCCATATTTAGTGGAAGAGGATGTACCACCAAATGTAACAATTTTGAAAGACAATAAGCGCGAATTAATCCATAAAAATAGAACTAAGTTATTTTATCAGTAAGTTAGCGAGTAAGTTAGCAAGTAATTATGGATAGAAGGGCCCTACAACTCTATTCTTCTAATTCTCTACTTTTATACACCTTTCCTTGTTTTCACTATTTCTCTATGCCTTCCATGCTAGTTTAAGGATTTATTATTTTATTGTACTGTAAGGACATACTACTTTTACAAAAGTAGGAGGTTTAGCTATATAGAAATACTATTTTGTGTTTATTAATAAAAATTTTCTTGATTGTTATAGCACATACCTAGTATGGGGTTATAGCTATGAATATCTCAGGGTAATATTTACGTTCATATTATACTCTTCGGGAATTTCTATTTCTGAAGGAAATATAAATTCTTTAAATTGCCGGGGAGGTGTAATATGAGGATGAAACGCCCTGTAGGTAACATTGGTAATAGTTAAGAAAATCAAATAGCAATTAAGCACAACGGGTTTATGTAGGTTAACAACAAAGCATAACAAATTATTGTAACTCGGCATGAACCTTTTTTTTGGGACATGCATTCACTTTTTGATGACAGTGATATAGATAATATACAGAGACGTTAGTAAGACTACGATGGTTTCATTTTATTATTCACGACTTCATCTAACAACGATATTAAAGTATTACACCAGTCCCAGAAGACTTTCCTGTTGCGTCGGAGTTTTTTTAGACTTTAGATTAGGTACAGTCGTATTTATAAAAAAACGTACAAGTGAGACTGGACATAATGGCAGTGGCGGTTGGTGAAATTTCAAAGTTGTATATCTCTGTTCATACTTACAGGACCCGTACCAAATTTAGGGGTTTTAATAGTGAGCCTACTGAGAATGTTTTGATAAAGAAAAAAAACTTTTTATAATTTGCGAAAAAAAGTTGAATTTGTGCTCAGCTTCCCACTGGGAAAAAATAGTTTTTCTAAACACATTTTACATCACTTGGTCAAGAATTTTTAAATTTTATGAGAGACACGTGTTAGTAGAAAGTTATAGTAATTTGAATTTTTTTGAACCTAAAATGCAATTTTTAAAAAAATCAAATGACTACAACTTTCTACTAACACATTTATTTCTCTTAAAATTTATAAATGTTCAACAAAATGATGTAAAATTTGTTTAGAAAAACTAATAAATAAAATACATAAACGTGTTCATTTTTTCCCAGTGGAAGCTGAGCAAAAATTCAACTTTTTTTCGCAAATTACAAAATGCTTTTTTTCTTTATCAAATCATTTCCAGTGAGCTCATTAGTAAAACCCCTAAATTTAGTATGGGTCCTGTGAGTAAATAGGAACAGAGATATACAACTTTGAAATTTCACCAACCGTCACTGCCTAATGGTTATATTTTATGCTAAATTAGTACTTACCTAGTACAGTCTTCAAATTTGTGTGATGTTAAAATATTTAGGTATATAAATAAAATTTATTATTTCTGATGGTATTAGTTCTCAACTAATTTTAATGACAGTTTTTGTTTTTATATTAACAGTATAACAGTATAGTTATTCACATGCGATTTCTCAAACTATTGAATCAAGTACTACATTTAATTAACATTTACCCACCTTTGGCAATGGCATTAACATATTGGCTGCCACATTACAAGTATTTAGTTATAATCCTCGTCAACTATAAGGGTACATATCCACGATGACATATTTTCCCCAGACTGTTGTCTCATGATTTTTTTGTGATACGTATCATTTATGATAAAAAATCATGAGACAAAGATCTCGGGAAAATAATTCATTGTAAATTTGTACCTTAAGTCATGTTGTTACCATTTATATATAAAATAACTTGCATATCAGAGCAAAAAATCACCAGCCGAGATAAGAATTTTAGTCCGGGCGCATATATTAAATGAATTATATTTTTCCATTATTGTATTGGTTTAGTTTTTCTTGCAAGTTCAAAATGCCTGAAAGAAGGTGTAAGCTAATTTTAATACACTGTTTGCAATACATTTGAACAATAATTTTGTACAAACAACGAATGTATTATTTATTTAAACGGTTTAGAAAACCTATTCGCCTGGACTAAACTCTGGCGATATCTTGGACAGTAGGCATATCCAAACAAACAAAACAGCAGTTTATTCCTCGTATAAACGGATTTATTTAACTGCTTAACAGATTACTGGTAAACCAGGCCTTAAAGGAATAAACAATTTTATATTCGGTTAAAATCGGTGTTCTTGCAAATTTTTTAACTGGTGATGAATAAAATAATACATAATTATTACTGTTTTATTTCACTAACTAAATACCAACTCTAAGATATTTTAAGAATTGGGACTACACATTAATAATAAAAGACATGTTAGAAATTGCATTATTTATTGAAATTGTAGTATAATATAAAAAAATAGTCTAAAATTTAGGGTTTGGCTGAAAGGTTCTAATATTTTTATCGTGTTATGTAAAATTTGCGATCTTTTTCAAATATAAACTTCAGTATCAATAATTTGGCTGTGCGTCGATAGGAATCTTTATTGCTAAAAAAAAATTAAATAATTTGTCATTAAGTCGTTAAACTTGTGCTTTCATTGAGCTATCTCAAAATTATGTCCAGATTAAGTCATGTTTTTTTAACAATAAATTTTTCATTAAAATATTTATGCAGAGACTGTTACTAAAATGTAACCAACTTAATTGTTAATAATTTTTGCCTGTTTTTAACCTTCTTACTACTTTTAATTTCTTAATTTGTAATAAAAATAACATACTTACCAAAAGCCAATATACCTATCTCTATCAATAAATTCTTGCTGTAATACCATAATATATCTGAAAATAATAAAAATATTATCATTTAGAAAGGAAAAAGTTACTTTTTGAATGAAGTATATTTACAGCTCTAACATTAGTATTAAAAAATCTGCAAAAGTCTTCAATAACAAGTCAAATTGTAGTATGTTTAGATACACTAAAATTACATTATTACAATAATTATTCCTTTTAGCTGGTAAAGTAGAAGCTATTAAATCGCCAAGTTTAATTTGCAACCGGCGCGCGGTGGTTTCTGTTAAAAATCGTGCGTACTGGAATTCAGTTTGGAGCTCAAGTTTTTTTGCAACATTTTAAAATATATTGGCCAACAAGACCTTAAGTTTTCGCTTCAGCAGACAGACATACTTGATATAGGGACCCCAAAACGTGGATATCTGAAAAAAAAACTGAAGGTGATTGTTCATGAATGGAATACTTCCTTTAGCAAGGGAAATAATAATCTACAATAAACATGTATGTCACACTTTATTGCATACAACTGGTGCAAGAGTGATGGTAAAATAGAAACGTATTAACTGTGAAGGTGGTATTTTCTATTGAGTCTCTTAACATAAATGATGATAAGCACCTGCTTATCGTTAAGCTTGGATTCTCGATGAGCTGAGCAAACCTGACCTGTGCCAAATGTTTAAAAAAACACTTTGTGTTTTATGAATTTGACTCATATTCGACATTTTATCTATTGTTGAAACATGATTCCTTTTTTGGCAATAAAAAATGGCCAATTTCTAAAACTCAATTGCTCTAAATTTAATTAAGAACCAAACCATCTATTTCCTTGTTCTGTAAAACTATAGTGGTTATTTAAAAACGACGAGTGCTCGTCCCAAAACATTATAACTTGTCGATAAGCAGATGCTAATCGAAAATCTAAATCTTTCCGCTAGGTGTCTCACAGTACCTGACATTACTGGGGCAGTACTTGGAAGTACCTAGCATTACTGGGGCAGTACTTGGAAGTACTTGACTTTACGCTAGTTTTGGCAATACGTGTATGCTCAAAAAGCAAGTGAGACGCCCCTCGATATTATCCCATGGTTGGTTTTTCAGTTACCGTATGAATACCTATATCTACAATAAATAAAAAAATCATTATAGTCTCTACTGTTAGCTACTAATATAATTAACAATCCTGCTATTTCATTTTTTTTTAAATTGTTACTCAGTTATTTTCTATAAAAAAAACAATGCCACTGACGATAGGGGTAGACACATAAAAAAGGCATATATATTTTATCAAACCAAAAATTCGATAAACGTATCGATGTTTTGCATGCCAAGTTTTTAAGGGAAAAGTAGACAATAATGTTTTGACTTCTTTGATGAATTTTATGTTTTTTTATGTATCAGCCCCGGAAAGTTATTGGTTTTTTTATAGCAAATAACTAAGCAGCAACAATGTTAAAAAACCAACGTAGTAGGGATGTTAGCTGATTACTAGAGCTTGCAATCCCGGACGTATGTTTGGATCCCGGGATTTTCGGAATCGAAGAAACAAAATCCCGGGATTGATGCCGAAAAATGAAAACATTAATAAAGGTAAATTATTTTTATTTACATTATAGTAATTTTAAAATAAAATCAAAACATGTAGAGGACACATAAAAGTATAAGAAGCAAAAATAATTTGAATTCTTTTACTACTACTAGTACTATCTAGTACTTAAATTAATCTTCCAGGGTTGCCATATTGTCATATTTCTCATATATTTGTATTTCTTCCAAATTTCTATCCATTCTATTATATTATTTATTTTATATTTCGGAAACCACTCTACGTGCTACAATTGCATATCGTTGGCCTCGCTGTTATTTTGTGAACCCTGACCAGTTTATACTGTTTGTATAAACTGTTCTTGATAAATTCATATAAATAGCAGGTCAGTGGTATGCAAGGGAATCCGTAGTAGTTCATCCGTAGTTTCATATTAGTATCGGTACGACGGATCCATCGGTGCCGTTTGGGACCGATGCCATAAGCGTCAGATGAGTTGAGTAGCTACCCCAACGTCCCGTAAGATGCTAGCTCTACAACTAATAGTCTCGGATGTGAACATGTAAGTTAAGGTCTCTAAATCTTGTGATATTAATATTAGGTTTGTTGTCATTGATGTTAAATATAATAAGCATAATTTATCAACCCCTACAACCCCTACGTGATAATATCACACGTTAAACATTATTTTTAGGAAAAATACTGCGATGAAACATATTTTCTAATTTCTTTATTTCGGGACTTAAGTGCCCAATTCCGGGATTTTTCGGGACTGAATTTTCCCACTGATTACTTTCTTAGATATATAACAACATAAAAAACATCAAAAATTGCAGATTAAAAAATATCGATTGTCTAAAAACTTAAAACTTTACTTCATAAAATTTCTTTTAAGGATACTGAAAAAAATACAATCTAGCATTATATTTCCACAATGGCCGCATGTCAAGTGAATTAGTTGTGTATCCCTAACAGTACTATACTATGTAAGGTGCCTTTTTAAAATTGAAACAAAAATAATCTGTGTGGTCCATTAAGCGTGCAACAAATGGGAAATTTTTTTATTAGTTGCACAACCGAAATATAAATAACGCCCAAAGTTGCATGTCCGATAACCATATCAGGTGCACTTAGAATGGCTTCAAGTCAAACAACATACAGAGCAGGCCAAAAAATATAATAATCGTTCAAGAGTAAAGTACCCTTATTTCGGAAAATACAGAAAAACGGCATTAAGAAAAGTTGTTTAGAATTAAAAGATATGCCCAAATACAAAGTCATAGCCTTCTATTCAAAGAAAATATATTTTTTTGACTGATTTAAATTATTTATTTATTTATACGGGAACTCCATTTTTACAACAATAATAAAATATTCTTAAGTGGTGATAACAAAATTATATCACATAAATATCCCTATTTTGGTTACATAATTCTAGAAATATGTTTTTTAAACTGATAAAATTTAAATTTAAATGGATCGAGAACATATTCATTGTACAGTCTACACATAAGGGTGAGAGGGTTGTACATGGCGTGGTTTGTGCTACTGGTGGGAATGTAGAAAAGTTCATTATTTCTAGTTCGACGTGTGGTTGAAAGGTGTATCAAATTTAGCAAACGTTCACAATTAATACTTCCCATCAATAATTTATAGAAAAAGCAAATGGAAGACTGCGCTCTCCAGTGTATGAACCGCAAGGCGATTCAGCACAGGCCCATTATTAATATAATATGGGTTTTGAGCATCGGTATGAACATCAATATTAAAACGCCAGGCAACAACACGCAAAAATTTTTTGAATTCCCTCCAGAGCGGCTATATGCACTTGATGATATGGAGACCATACCACAGATGCATACTCCATCAGAGATCTGACAAGGGAGCAATACAACAATTTAAGGGCATTTATAGACAGGCCCGCGCTGTTAACCATCATATTGTAGTGCTCTTGGAAGTTAAGCCTGGAGTCCAGAATCACGCCAAGATCCTTAACTGAACCTTTAACAATTAGTGCTCGATCACCTAAGACATAAATATTTCTTATAAGTCCTGTTTTTCGCGAAAAAGATATAGAGAAACACTTATCAGTGTTCAACGGAAGTCCACTGTTTTGGCACCAAACACTCACTATCCAGAACACTTTGTATTAACATGTAGTCCGATGGTTCCGAAACCCTTCTGAACAATTTTAGATCGTCAGCGAATAATAAAAATTCTGAATTAACAATCGCATTGCCAATATCATTTATAAATAAATTAAACAATAAGGGGGCACAGTGAGAGCATTGCGGCAGCCCCGATGCCACCCTTATTTCAACTGACAAAATGTTGTAAATATGCACAAACTGAAAACGATTTTTCAAAAAGCTTGCGATCTACGCCAACAAGATATCACCAAAACCCAGTGCTTTTAGCTTAGCCACCAAAATTGTATGGCTAACCTTGTCGAACGCCTTGGAAAAATCAGTATGAATACTATCAACCTGAAGTCGGTTCTCAAAGGCGTTCAACAAGTAATTCTCATACACCAGTAGATTGGTAGTCGTGGATCTACCATCAGTAAACCCGTGCTGTTCAGGTATAATAATGTGTTTGCAAGCTGAAGCAAGTACATTGCATACTAAGGAATCAAAGAGTTTCGGTATAGCTGAGCATATCGACCCTCCGCGGTAATTTTGTACATCAGCTCGATTTCCAGCTTTAAATATTGGGGTGATAAAGCTTGTTTTCCAGTAATACTGGAAAAACACCTATTTGTAGTGATAAAGAAAATAAATGAAGTGTGGGTTTACTCAGAGTACACACACAAACCTTTAACAATTATTAATACCGTCAAACACACTGATCAATGACAGGCTCACTCTTGGTAGATCCACAGTATTGGGAAAAGTGTAAGTACATTGTGATTTTCATCTGTGTAAATTTTAGAAAAATTCTTAGCAAACAGATTTACTATTCCCTCCACTGTGTCTTCAGTTGTTTCGCCCAAAAACATAGACTTTGGATAACCACTGCTCTGTCTAATATTATTCAAGTGCTTTCACAACTGACCCGGATCTAAAGTTAAGTAAGCATCAACCCTCTCAATATACTGATCATAGCACAGGTCACGCAAGATTTCGTACTGATCCCGAAGGTCAGAAACAATAGTATAATCATTATAATTACCCCCGTATAATGATTTTTATCCTTCATCAAATTGAAGCAAATTTGTAAAATTTAGATTTATATTTTTTTTAGTACTTAACCAAAAACTTCATATCTGTTGAAACAATATTACACACAAGTTTCGAATTTCGCAAATAATCTTAAAAACAAGGCAAATACTTGTCTAATAATAATGTGCATGTAGTTTTTGGTTACTTGAAAAAATATAAATCTTAGTAAATTTTACAAATCTGCTTTAATTTGATGAAGGTTATGTAGAAGTGATTTGATTGTGGTTAATTTGAAATTGTATTATAGTTGTATATAAAAAAATCAATATACGGGGGCAATTTAAAATTTTCATAAAAATATATTTTCTTTGAATAGAAGGCTATTACTTTGTATTTGGATATATCATTTAATTCTAAACAACTTTTCTTAATAACGTTTTTCTGTGTTTATCGAAATATGGGTACTTTACTCTTGAACAATTTTTATATTTTTTCGCCTGGCTGTATGCTGTTTGACTTGAAGCCATTCTAAGTGCACCTAATATGGTTATCGGACATGCACCAACCTTTGGCGGTATTTATATTTCGGTTGTGCAACTAATAAAAAGAATTCCCGTTTGTAGCACACTTACGCCCGGTTTTACAATTGGTAGTTAACTTATAGTTAGGAGATAATTGGTAGTTACAGTAATTTTGACGTTATTCAATCTGTGGTTACCCCGAAAGTGTAAGTAAACTGGAAGTTAAAATAACTATTGCTTGAACCACTAGTTAAATACTAAATTGGGGGTTAATATCAGTAACGAAAATTGAGTTGATTGTAAACGCATTTGTTTTGGTATGAGGATGACGACGTATTCGTCAGAAGACCAAAAATTATTAGAAGACGTCCCAATTTCTTTGAGGAGTTGGATGGGACAGATTTTTTCAACAGATTTCGGCTATCGCCTCAAACTGTAGAAGAGCTGGTCGCAGAATTAGAAGACGTTTTGACCTATCCAACAAATAGAATACAAATATTGACTCTCGTCAATATCGGTTAAATTTGGTACATCTGGTGGACCACCACCCGTCTTGATGGAGTTTTGTTTAATTAGAAAAAACTTGACTTTTGTAACTTTCTTTAAATTTGCATATTTATCTTTTAGGGTTTTCGCAGTTCTAGATTCCCCGTGAGACTCCTATACTCCATTTCAATTTTTTTCCAAACTTTCTCCTTCTCTTTCCATGTTGTTGCTCCGCTCTTTTTGCATTTTATAATTTTCTTATATTTTCCTATCAAAGATAGTAAAATTCTCTCTTCATCTTTTGTAAAATTGTTAGATCGTTTTTGTCTTTATTATCCATTGCCGGTAAACAATTTCACATTTAAAAACCTGCATTTAAATTGTAGGTTATGTTATTCCAACAAACGATTTTCTCTTTTGTTGGAAGTCCGGCCCAAATCAACAAAAAATTGCTTTTTGCGGTTTGCGCCAGAAAATTTGACAACTTGTTGCCAACATAAAGAATTGTATGCAAAACTTTCGGTTTGCTAACTACACCTTAAATTTTAATTGAAAAACGGAATGGCAATGGTCGTCAACTATAAGTTAAATTTTGACTACCAGTTAGGTAATTTGCAAGTTAACTGACAAATGAAAAACCGGGCGTTAATGGACCACACTGTATATATGTATATGTATATATATATATATATATATAGAAAAATGGAAGATTTCTTGGCCTATAGGTAATATAATAAATGTAAATGCGAAGATTTACTTCTTCGCTAGTGCAGCGAAAAGGCCGTGAATGAAAAATAAAAATAATGAGGACTATCTTTGATTCTGGTCTGGGTGACCTCCTGCTATCGATTTCTGGGCCCTTACCCATCAGCGGGCAGGCTTACACCCAGGGTGGCTGAAGAACAGACCACGATTTGACCAGAATCAAAGAGAGTCCTTATATCCAAAATGTTCGGAAAGGATGGGTAAGATGTAGTGGCTCGCGCCAACTAGGTCACCCAGTGTTGCTCCAAAAATGTTTGGCTGCTAACACAATAATACTCGAAAGTATTTCGAATGTCGATTTTCTCGACGTCGACGGTACAAATGCACCATTGTACAACAATAGTAGAAAAATGGAAGATTTCTTGGCCTATAGGTAATATAATAAATGTAAATGCGAAGATTTGCTTCTTCGCTAGTGCAGCGAAAAGGCCGTGAATGAAAAATAAAAATAATGAGGACTATCTTTGATTCTGGTCTGGGTGACCTCCTGCTATCGATTTCTGGGCCCTTACCCATCAGCGGGCAGGCTTACACCCAGGGTGGCTGAAGAACAGACCACGATTTGTAAGCCTGCCCGCTGATGGGTAAGGGCCCAGAAATCGATAGCAGGAGGTCACCCAGACCAGAATCAAAGATAGTCCTCATTATTTTTATTTTTCATTCACGGCCTTTTCGCTGCACTAGCGAAGAAGTAAATCTTCGCATTTACATTTATTATATTACCTATAGGCCAAGAAATCTTCCATTTTTCTACTATTGTTGTACAATGGTGCATTTGTACCGTCGACGTCGAGAAAATCGACATTCGAAATACTTTCGAGTATTATTGTGTTAGCAGCCAAACATTTTTGGAGCAACACTGGGTGAACTAGTTGGCGCGAGCCACTACATCTTACCCATCCTTTCCGAACATTTTGGATATAAGGACTCTCTTTGATTCTGGTCAAATCGTGGTCTGTTCTTCAGCCACCCTGGGTGTAAGCCTGCCCGCTGACGGGTAAGGGCCCAGAAATCGATAGCAGGAGGTCACCCAGACCAGAATCAAAGATAGTCCTCATTATTTTTATTTTTCATTCACGGCCTTTTCGCTGCACTAGCGAAGAAGTAAATCTTCGCATTTACATTTATTATATTACCTATAGGCCAAGAAATCTTCCATTTTTCTACTATTGTTGTACAATGGTGCATTTGTACCATCGACGTCGAGAAAATCGACATTCGAAATACTTTCGAGTATTATTGTGTTAGCAGCCAAACATTTTTGGAGCAACACTGGGTGAACTAGTTGGCGCGAGCCACTACATCTTACCCATCCTTTCCGAACATTTTGGATATAAGGACTCTCTTTGATTCTGGTCAAATCGTGGTCTGTTCTTCAGCCACCCTGGGTGTAAGCCTGCCCGCTGATGGGTAAGGGCCCAGAAATCGATAGCAGGAGGTCACCCAGACCAGAATCAAAGATAGTCCTCATTATTTTTATTTTTCATTCACGGCCTTTTCGCTGCACTAGCGAAGAAGTAAATCTTCGCATTTACATTTATTATATATATATATATATATATATATATATATATATATATATATATATATATATATATATATATATATATATATAGGGTGTTTCAAAAAACATGTGACATCGCTTACAGGGAGATTCTTTGAAAGAAATTGAGGCAAAAAGTTCTTATGAACATGGGTCCGCAGATGCTTTGTTTCAAAGATACAGGACGTTAAATTTTTAAATGGTCTTTACATGTTAAAACCGATGGTTGGGAAAACTAAACCAGTAAGGCGGTTAATAAAATTACATTTATCTCCCAAACGAAACGAAAATTGAAAAAATATGAAGAGATAAGTTTTGTTAAGAATTTAACATACTATTTGACCGTTATACGAAAATGTGAAAAAATCAGTGGCGTACATGTTTTTATTGGAAAAATATTGTACCGTCTTCTCATATGTACCCCCTGGAGGATCTGTCAAAGTCTTTTCATGGTCAGAATTATGCTTAATTTAAGTACTTTAAACAACGTAAATTTCATCAAAATTGATGAAGCCATTTGGAAAATATTTTGGAAAATCTGAAATATATATATATAGATATATATACATATATAGATCTATATATATATATATATATATATATATATATATATATATATATATATATATATATATATATATATATATATATATACAGGGTGTTTCAAAAACATGTGCCATCGCTTAAGAGGAGATTCCTTGTAAGAAACTAAGGCAAAAAGTTTATATAAACATGGGTCCGCAGATGCTTCGTTTGCTTAGGTTTCTAGCATTCTCCAAATCTTCTTCGGTATACTTTTTATAGTTCCTACTGCCAAGTTCTATAGTTTTTATAGTCTAAAATTTACACAATATCATTTAAACATATCAATCTCACTATAACATAACCATAGAAAACCATATTACTACTCAGTTGGGCACAGTGACCCTTAGCACTTACCTTAAGTCAATAGATCCCAAAAGTACGCGCCGACGTATCTGCCTACTACCCTGTTTAAAATCATACTAACGACTTCGCGCTTTTTCAGCGGGCAGCAACAAGTGTTTCTAACGGTTTCGGGCAAAGCAAATTGCAATGTTGCCGAATATTTTTAAAATAATTTTAAAATATTTTTATATATATATATATATATATATATATATATATATATATATATAATATATATATATATATATATATATATATATATATATATATATATATATATATATATATATATATATATATATATATATATATATACCGTAACCCGGTGATACTTTGCAACTTATAGGTTACTTTACACAAGCGAGCAATTTTTAGGAAAAACTAAATTATTTTAAAAATATTCGGCAACATTGCAATTTGCTTTGCCCGAAACCGTTAGAAACACTTGTTGCTGCCCGCTGAAAAAGCGCGAAGTCGTTAGTATGATTTTAAACAGGGTAGTAGGCAGATACGTCGGCGCGTACTTTTGGGATCTATTGACTTAAGGTAAGTGCTAAGGGTCACTGTGCCCAACTGAGTAGTAATATGGTTTTCTATGGTTATGTTATAGTGAGATTGATATGTTTAAATGATATTGTGTAAATTTTAGACTATAAAAACTATAGAACTTGGCAGTAGGAACTATAAAAAGTATACCGAAGAAGATTTGGAGAATGCTGTAAGAGCTGTAAGAGCTGGACAAAGTTATCGGGATGCGGCTGAACGGTATGGAATTCCCTGGAAAACCGTATGGAACAGAGCTAAGGGACTACACTTAAAGAAGGTTGGGGGACAAACAACTTTATCCGAAGTAGAGGAACGACACTTAGTCGATGTACTTCTTGCTGCGTCTGAATTTGGCAGCCCATTGACTTCCCTTGACTTAAGAATATTAGTGAAGCGTTACCTGGAGCGAATGGGGAAGACTGTGCGCAAATTTAAGAATAATCTACCAGGTGGTGATTGGGTCCTAAATTTTTTAGATCGACACAAACACAAATTATCGAAACGAAGTTGTCAAAATATTAAGCACGCTCGAGCTGAAAAAAACGAAGAAGAAATGAATGAATATTTTCAAAATTTAAGGCAAAGTATAGAAAACGTTCCACCTAATAATATTTTAAATTTTGATGAAACAAATTTGTCCGACGATCCTGGTTCTACCAAGTGTATTTTTCGCCGAGGAATGAAATATCCAGAACGAGTATTAAATACTTCCAAAGCATCGATTTCGATCATGTTTGCCATAACAGGATCCGGGGAAGTTTTGCCACCCTATACAGTTTACAAGCCAGAGAGACTCTATGACCAATGGACCATTGGAGGACCGAAAAATGCTCGTTATAATAGATCAAAATCGGGATGGTTTGACGCTGTTTCATTTGAAGACTGGTTTACCACCATTGTTGTTCCCTGGGCGAATAAAAATCCTTTGCCGAAAGTCATAATAGGCGACAATTTATCGTCGCACCTAAATGTTAACATAATAGTAGAGTGCCAAAGAAACAATATTAGTTTGTGTTTTTACCGAAAAATGCAACTCACCTCACTCAGCCGTTGGACGTTGCCTATTATGGACCTCTCAAAAGAATATGGAGACAAATACTTTTAAATTATAAAATTCAAAATCCTCGAGATCAAACCTTAAATAAAATTTCTTTTCCGCCTTTGCTAAAAAAATTAATGCAACAACTAGACTTAACCAACCAAAAAACTATCGAAGGGGCATTTCGCGGAACAGGAATTATTCCTTTTAACCCACAGGAAGTTTTAAAAAGGTTGCCTTCAATGAGGGCAGAACAACATGTGCCAGAAAATGTAAGTAGTTCATTGTTGGAATATTTAAAAGAAACACGCTCTCCTCTAGCTGAAAGGCAACCCCGACAAAGCAAAAAGACTCTTAAAATTGCTCCTGGAAAATCAGTGTCATTTGAAGATATATGTCCAGAGCCATTAGACTTAGAAATAGAAGAGTCCGAACAAGAAAACGTCGACGAAAACTCAAACGATGAATTAAATGAACAGTTATCAGAAACAGTAAATGAACACGAAGACGAAGACGGGGTTAATAAAGATGAAGAAGAAATCTCATTTCCACAAGAAGGAAAGTTTGTGGTTATTAAATTAGCCTCAAAAAAATTTTTTAAGCACTTTATCGGACAAATAAAAGAAGCGCATCGACCAGAAATTATATTAAAATATTTGCGTCAAAAGCGAGACAATATATTTGTGTTTCCTCCTCAGGATGACATATCCCAACAGTCTGAAGATGATATTGTTGAATTTTTGAAGACCCCAGAAGTTAGAAGGGGACTTTATAAATTTAACATAGATGCTAAAAAGTTTAGTTTTTAATTTTTATTACCTATCTACCTGTGTAGCAGTATATTTTTAGAGTTTAAGAGTTATTTCATTTTTCGTCTACTTCTTTTATAAAATAAGAATTTTTTAATGTTTTTTGCATTTTCTATTTTGTTTGTTTATCGAGTTATACCTAGTTTAAGTTTCTATTTTTTGTTTATTTGAAACAGTTTAGTTCCTAATTCAAGACTGATTTGGTACTTAATTAATAAATTTCGTAAAAAAAAATCAGGAAATATGAGTTCTTTTTTTCCTCCAAATTTGTTGCCCAGGCTTTCAACTACTTTTAAAAAGTATAAGACTGTGTAAAGTCACTCTAAATAAGCTTATACTTTGAATTTTCATGCATTTTAGATGCTTGTGTAATTTGACACTGTTGCCAGGTGACTTTACACAGTTTAAAAAAAAAATAAAAATAAATCAGTGGTTAACATTTTGTAAAATTTTAATAGCAAAATTGACAGTTCTACATCAAAAATACTACATAATTCACGCTGAACCAAATTAAATAAAGGCGGTATGAGATATTATTATAATAAAAAATGCATAAAAACTGTTGTAAAGTAACACCGCGGTACGGTATATATATATATATAT
Organism: Philopedon plagiatum; assembly: GCA_963971165.1. NCBI lineage: Eukaryota > Metazoa > Arthropoda > Insecta > Coleoptera > Curculionidae > Philopedon > Philopedon plagiatum. The sequence goes on from OZ020194.1 coordinate 45,650,017, forward strand.
ATATATATATATATATATATATATATATATATATATATATATATATATATATATATATATATATATATATATATATATATATATATATATATACAGGGTGTCCGGTAAGTATCGGGCCCCAAAGAGGTACCCAGCGATTTACTTTTTTCGTATTATTTTTTGAACCACCTCGTATAATTTGATACAATTTTGGCATTTTGTACAGAGGATAGGTACCCAAAAATAGGTGCTACACGGTAACATTTAATTTCTCAGGAAAGCCAGAAACGGACTCGCCCCAATACACAGAAGCCAACATTTTTGACAGGTGTCATGGAATCGAATTAAGGATATTATTTTTGGATACTACAAACATTTTACTCCAAAAAAGGTACCCTTCAATTCTTTCGATACAATGAACGGTTTTCGAGATAAATTAGTTTTTTCTGTGCCTTTTTTGCAACAGTTATTAATTCAACAATAAAAAATAAATCTGTACTATGGCAACAAACCTCTTTTTATTATCACTTGCTTATGTTGCGGGCTTAATTATTATCAACATATGTAACAAAACTTAAACCAGAAATGGTAAACTGGTTTTTACAATTATTAAATCTTTGTGATGTCATTTTCGGTCAAGTATTTACTACAGTCGACAACTAAACACCTCCAGAACATTCAAAATAATTTAAAAGAACTCGTCAGATTAACAGTTTTTTATTTGTCTGTTTTATTAAACATCACTTTAACAGTTGCTCAATATGATCACCCTGTGCCTATACTTCAATACACTTTTTTATCCTACGAATATTTTCCTGCTGTACATTAAATAATATTCCAGGATTGTTCCGAATTTGATCACAACACCCCCTTATTCTTTGAATTAAGTCATGCATGGTATTAACTGGCGTTGAATACACAAGCTCTTTTAGATAACCCCACAAAAAAAATCCAATGGATTACGATCAGGCGACCTAGGCGGCCACAAAACAGGTCCGCCACGACCGATCCATCGATCACCAAAAGTATTAATCAAATGTTGTCGAACTAAATGGGAGAAATGGGGCGGCGCACCATCATGCATAAACCACATCTGAGCTCTTGTTTGCAGGGGTACGTTTTCTAACAAATTATCTAAATGCTGTTGCAAGAACTGTAGATAGAGTGCACCATTTAACCTATCTTCTAAGACGAATGGACCTACTAGATCATTTCCAATGATGCCAGCCCACATGTTGATCATAAATCTTTGTTGGTGCTTTGTCTGAACAATGACATGTGGATTTTCCTCAGCCCATACATGTAAATTATGGGAATTTATTATCCCGTCTTTTGTAAAACCAGCTTCGTCGGTAAATAAAATAATCCTTGTAAAAATGTGATCTTCTCTATGTTGTAAACACCAGTTAGCGTAAAGCAGTCTTGCTGGGTAATCTTTAGGAGACATAGCATGAACCTTTTGTACATGATAAGGATGGAGGAGTTGTTCTTTAATGGTTTCATGAACAACCCATTTTGTTGAACCAATCTGTGTCGAGAGCTTTCTTACACTGATGGACGGATTATTAGCAATCTGGTCCAAGATATTTTCTTCTACCTCAGGGACTCTCGCCCTTAGTGAAGGACCCTCGCCACCACGTCGCGGTAAAAAGGATCCTAAATAAATATGAAACCAGAAAGAATTTAAACAACTTTTTTACTTATTCCTAATATTTTACCTGTTTCTCTTAAGCGACGATCAACACGTTCAAATGTCTTCCTATCTGGCAAAATTCGAGCCGGGAATCTATTACTATAAATTCTTCTTGCTTCCAAAGAATTGCAGAGGGCCTGTCCATAAACTAAATGTATGTCAGTATATTCTGCATAGGAATAATCCGGCATTATTACTTTATTATGGTATACAATTTTTGGCGATTTTGACAACTCAAGTCAATCATATAGGTAATAATAAAAAAGGCCTGTTGCCATAGTACAGATTTATTTTTTATTGTTGAATTGATAACTGTTGCAAAAAAGGCACAGAAAAAACTAATTTATCTCGAAAACCGTTCATTGTATCGAAAGAATTGAAGGGAACCTTTTTTGGAGTAAAATGTTTGTAGTATCCAAAAATAATATCCTTAATTCGATTACATGACACCTGTCAAAACTGTTGGCTTCTGTGTATTGGGTCGAGTCCGTTTCTGGCTTTCCTGAGAAATTAAATGTTACCGTGTAGCACCTATTTTTGGGTACCTATCCTCTGTACAAAATGCCAAAATTGTATCAAAGTATACGAGGTGGTTAAAAAGAAAAAGAAAAAAGTAAATCGCTGGGTACCCCTTTGGGGCCCGATATCTCGGTCAGGGAGCACTATAGGAAAAAAAATTATATGAAACACTAGACTTATTTTAACGTTCCCTACACGCTCCCCATACTTACCTTAGTTTGCCCCATACTTACCGGACACCCTATATATATATATATATATATATATATATATATATATATATATATATATATATATATATATATATATATATATATGTATATATATATATATTGAGTTTGTTTTTCTTTTTTCTTGGACTTATCTGGTATATTTTTTTACTTTTTCCTTCCTTAATTAAAAACTAAGAAGGTTTTTTCTTGGGTTTATTAGTCCTAATGAATTAAAAATCGTGTTTTTTTATATTATTACACTTTTATTGACGTTTCAGTCTCGTCTTTCGACCTTCTTCAGAATTTGTTTTTTTTTAATTTAGAAATTATTCTATTCTTTTTCATTGCTTGAAGGAAAATTATCGTGTAGTTTATGGTTTTTATTAAAATATTGATTTAAAAACAATTAAGACACGTACACATTTTTAAAAAATGATCACCGTTTGTCGCGGCATATAGGAGAATACTCAAGTATTTCATGAAAATAACTTGCCCGTAACAGAATATATAGCAAGCATAGAGTCAGCTATTCATGATAAACCAAACGAAACTAAAGACACTATTCGCTCAGAAATTGTAAACGTAATCACAAACCACAACATTAAAATAAGACACAAAAACAAAAAACACAGCAATTTCCAGAAAAAAATAAATAAACAGTTTAAAAAAACAAAATATTTCATTAAAGATAACCCTGATATTACAATTTTAAAACCTGATAAAAGCAACAAAACAGTAATCATGAACACAGCTGACTACAATGCAAAAATGGACGACCTACTAAATGATAACGCAACATATAAAAAAATACGTAGCGACCCGACCAATATTAATCAATCTAAAAATAATACATTCATAAAAAAACTTCTCAATAAAAACCAAATAACAGACACAGAAGCCAAAAAACTCACAATTCATAACGCAGTACCACCAAAAATTTACGGACTTCCAAAGCTTCATAAACCGGGTGTCCCACTAAGACCAATAGTATCTTCAATCCAATCACCCTTTTACAAATTATCAAAATATCTTAGCAACTGCCTTTCAAAAATAACGGGAAAAAACCAATATTACATAAAAGATTCATTTACTTTTAAGGAATTCATCAGTACATTAAAAATACCAAAAAATTATAAGTTAATCTCTCTCGATGTTACATCACTATACACTAATATTCCAAATGACCTCTTAACTAACATAATTAAAGAAAAATGGGACTCCTTAAAAGAACATACTAATCTCACTCTAGACATGTTCATGGAAGGAATAAATCTAACAGTTTCCAATAATTATTTTCAATATAAAGACTATTTCTACAAACAACTTGATGGTTGTGCAATGGGCTCCCCTATATCATCAACAGTGGCGCAGCTTGTTATGGAGTATTTGGAGGAAAGTGTCATTGAAAGCCTATGATCTTCTTCAAACGATACGTAGACGACTGCCTTACAGCTATCCCCGAAAACCAAATAAACGATGTAATACAGGCTTTCAACAATTTCCACCAAAAACTTCAATTTACGTCAGAAATAGAAAATCAAAACCAAATAAACTTCCTTGACATGACAATAATTAGAAATATAACCAATGAAGACCTCAAAACTATATGGTATACAAAAAAAAAATATGGTCTAGACGATATTTAAACTACAATTCTAGCCATTCCAAATCTCAAAGGAATAGCGTAATTATAGGCTTAACAGACAGAGCATTAACTTTAACCTCGCCAGAATATCGTCCAAAAGCCTTAGAAAAGGTTAGAAAAGTACTAAAAGAAAATCACTATCCAGAAGGACAAGTAAATAGAATTATAAAACAAAGAACCTTTAAATTATATAACAATATAACTAAAAATAAACTAACCAATGACAACGAACCAAAAAGATATGTAGCTCTACCCTATACGAACGAATTATCAGAAAAAATTAAATACATTTTAAATAAACACAATATTATTGTTTGCCATAAAGCCCAAAATCTTTTATCATCTTTATTCTCTCCCCTTAAAAGTAAAGATTTATTTATTTATTTATTTATTCATTTATTGACGGCCAATGCCATTTTCATCATTACAAAAATTTTTTAGCAGAAAACTAATAAATAATTACTAACTAATTACTAACTTACATACAATAAAAGTAAAAATATATACATACATAGTATAAAAGTTAACTGATGTGTGGTCAATTAAATACATACATATAACATATTAGAGGTCATCAATGTCCACCCCCGATAGCTGCTTTAGAAATTTTTTAAGAGGGCAAAAGAAGTTAAGTGGCTGCAGTTGGTTAGCAAGGGACACATACCTAGTAACAAAGGACTGACGACCATAGTTAGTGCGGTGATAAGGCTGATGAAACGTTATTATATTTCTAGTATTAACAGGTGATGCGCGCAAGCCAATGTTTGATGTAAGATAGGGGCAATCAACTAAAGAATTTATAATTTTGAAAAGGAGAAGAAGATCATGAAGATTTCTTCTTTTATATAGTGTGTCAAGATTGAGTCTTCCGCACAATGCTTCGTAGCTATATTCAGTGTCCCTGAAGAATTTATAGTGGACATAATGCATGAATTTCTTTTGTACGCGTTCAATTCTGTCAATGTGGCAGGTATACTGAGGATCCCACACAGAGGAAGCATATTCTAAATGACTTCTAACAAAACTACAAAAAAGGATTTTAAGAGAGCGAACTGTAACAAAATCATGTGAAATTCTGTTTATAAATCCCAACATCCTTAATGATTTACTGACTATTGTGTTTATTTGGTTAATGAATGACAACTTTTCATCAAGAAAAATTCCAAGATCTCTTATGTCCTCTACAGAAGATAGAGTTGCATTATTAATATGATAATCAAAATTTGTTTTCAGTAGACGGCGGGAAAATATCATCAGATTACATTTTGAAATATTAACACGCATACCATTGTCATCACACCAAGTCACAAATCTATTGAGATCCTCCTGCAAAGCAGCACAATCATCAGGGGCTGAGACTATTTTAAACATTTTTAGATCATCGGCAAAAAGAAGAAATTCAGAAAAACGGAAGCAAGATGCGATATCATTGACAAAGATATTAAAAAGAAGTGGTCCTATATGAGACCCTTGAGGTACTCCGGATGGTACAAGAATTTCACGCGATAAAAAATTATGAACTTTCACAATCTGGATCCGATCCTCAAGATAGCTCCTCACCCAGCCGAGCAGTGATCCGTTCACTCCCAGATATTGAAGTTTTTCAAGCAATATATTGGGCGGGACCTTATCAAAGGCCTTGGAGAAGTCAGTGTAGATTGAATGAACCTCCACACCCCTCTCCAAGGCCTGCAATATAAAATGAGTATAAGTAAGAAGGTTTAGATCCAATAAAAATTAAATCTAATGTAGTATACGCTATACCCTGTTTAAACTGTCCTAAACAATATATTGGTATGACTCCTCAACATCTTAACCGCAGACTAAATGGGCACAAATATACAAAAAATGCGTCAACTGCTTTAAACCCCCCATACACGCTCGAGCATGCTTGACTCGTCACGAGCCCAACTTCAAACCGAGCATGTTCGTTTGATGCCATCACGTCCGAAAGTTCCAACATTTTCCCAACCCAACATCAGCGAGCTTCCTGATGTTGTATTCTTTGCCTTCAATACTTTTTTTAACTCCCTCCGAAATGAAGCTCTTAGACTTTCAATTTTTGACTTTACAAATTTTTCAGTAGCATCAGGGGTAATTTCTTTGCACTTTTCTGCAAGTATACCGTAACTGTCCCTCTTCATATGTTTGTTGCGGTACTCTTTGCTTCTTACGTCCCAAAGGGCCCTTTGTTCCCTGTATAAATTTATGAATTCCGTCCAAAACTTTTTATTGTCGCTGAACGACATCACGACAAAATTACGCTAAATCAAGAGCACCGAAATATGTCTATCTCGTTCAGCGGCTCGCACGGAAATGCTGGAATTGGCCAACATTCTCGGCGACTACCATATACTTACGAACATGTTTGCGCCGAGCGCGTGTTGGTTGGTGCCATCGAGCCAAGCTCCGAGCCGAGCCTCCCTACCGCCAACTAGGCTTGTACAACACATACACGATCGAGCATGTTGGTCCGAGCCTACTTCCAACTCTTGCTCACCCAACATGCTCGAGCGTGTATGGGGGGTTTTACACAAACACGAAAAAAATGAGACTTCGATTTCAACAACACAAAAATTTTAACCCAAGACAACAATTACCAAAAACTCCTTGTTAAAGAAATGATCCACATAAAAAAAGAACCTAACGCAGTAAACGATAAACAAGACATTAACAATCTCAGTAAAATTTACTACAACCTAATACATTAAACACATAAATTAGAACACTCGGTATATAACATACATTTCACCAAAAAATCTGCAATTTTATCACAAAATAAAGAAACAAGAAATAAATCATGAAAAAAGAGAAAAAAATTACTGGTAGAGATAAAATACCTCAATACTAATCCTGGTTAGTACATTTTTAAACATCATAATGTCTCGAGGTGCGTATATTTTATATAATATATATTTATGTTTGTAATTTATAATTAATTTTAGCCAAACAATTTTTAATTCATGTGTATTGTCATTCGTTGTTTTTAATTGTGTCTTCATTGTATAAACACTGTATTTTAAAAGAAAAAAGTAATGTAACTCCATTTTATATGTTTTTAGAAAAAAGCTAAATAAAAAAAACAACAGTTTTGAAAAAGCCCAAAACCAATGGGCGAAACGTCAAAAAAGTTGTCTTAATTATTCATAATAAACCTCTACCCAAGAAAGCAAAAAAATACAGTTATATATATGTATATATATATATATATATATATATATATATATATATATATATATATATATATATATATATATATATATATATATATATCCAGTGGCGGTCGCAGCTTTTTTCAAAGGGGAGGCGGTTTAGTAGGTGTTGGGTTGGCCCAATCGTCGGGTTAGTGTGTTACAAGAAAAAATTACCTATGTATATTCAAAATTTCTGTTAAAAAAGCATACATGCAATTTTATCTAGGCCACAGTCTATTCTAGAGACGTGTACTGCCTGCACCAACGGTTTTAAATTTTTTGTTTTACCCGCATCGATCATTTATTAATTATTTCTTCTTTCGTCTTGGGTAAGGGGGGGCGATCGCCCCCACCGCCCCAGGATATCATAATACTACCTGCAGATAAAGGCAATGCGACCGTAGTTATGAACACAAAAGACTACGCAACAAAAATGAAAAGACTCCTCGACGATCCGGTCTACAAACCAATCGCCAGAGATCCAACAACATACTTAGAAAAAACAACAAAAACAAAAATAAACGAATCTCCTATAGATCCGGAAACAAAACAAAAGCTCATCCCCAGAGAAAAATCAAGCAGATGCCCAAACCTGTATGGACTTCCGAAAATACATAAGGAAGATATCCCACTAAGACCAATCGTCAGTGCTTTCAACTCCCCACTACAAAAATTGGAAAAATATCTAGCCAGCATCTTGCAACCATCAGTTGAAAAAGCTAATTCCTACGTCAAAAACTCTGAGCACTTTACACAGATCCTAAAACCTGTCAAGCTTGAGGAGAATGACATCATAGCCAGTTTTGACGTCAAGTCCTTATACCCCAGTATACCGGTTGATGAAGCTCTGGAACAGATATCAAGAAACGAGACCTTCCCAAAACACGTGGTGGATTTAGCCAAACACTGTCTAAAAAACGCATACTTCTTATTCGATGACCAAATCTACAGACAGACGGAAGGCGCAGCAATGGGTTCTTCACTATCACCAGCCATAGCAAACCTCTTCATGACCTACTTCGAAACCAATGCTCTTGAAGAAGCCCATCTCAAACCAAAACTATGGATTAGATATGTCGACGATGTTTTCGTAATATGGTCTTTCGGCAAGGACAAACTACACCAATTCTTGGATCATCTAAATTTCCGCCATCCAAAAATCCAGTTCACCATAGAACTCGAAGAAAATAGCAGTCTTCCATTCTTAGACGTGCTACTAACAAAAACAAAAGAAGGAACTCTGCGACACACTGTATATAGAAAACCAACACACACAAACAGATACCTCAACGCTGAGTCTCATCACCACCCAACTCAAATACAAGGAGTAGCCAACACACTGATTACACGATCCATTCGGCTGACAGACTCCCAAGGGAAACAACAGGAACTAGACAACATAAAAACAGCTCTGAAACAAAACGGCTACAAAACACATACAATAAAAAAAGCCATAGACCAGGAACAAAATCGCCAAAAAAAAAAAAGAAACCAGAAGAATCCACCAAAGACAGGCCCATATCTATACTACCATATATCAAGGGAACAACAGACAGAATCGGGAGAATCCTACGCAAGCACAACATCGCGAAAACTTGAAAACCACGGTGTCTACAGCATCTCATGTGGGACCTGCAGCAAACATATGTAGGACAGACCAATAGACGAATATCAGCAAGATTAGAAGAACACAAGCTCTGCATCAAGAACAAACATCGTCAGCCCTTTTCCGTCACCAGCTTGAAATAGGACACAAAATCAACTTCGACAGCTGCAAACAACTAGCCAACATAGACCACTACAAAACCAGGCTTATCCGCGAAGCAATCGAAATAGAAAAAACCGGCAACCTAAACAAACGCGACGATGCCTTGAACCTTCCAGCAACATGGAAATCCATCATCAAGCCCTCTAACATGAACACCACGATGGCCGAGAACCAAGTGAAGCCGAACACACCTCCCAAGCAGACCACTCAGGGGGCGGAGCCAACGCCGGCCAATAGATACGACCTAAGACCGAGGCGATCCACTATAAAACCACGCACTGCGGCTGCCACCCTCAGTTTACTTTCTACGACCAGCGAGTAAGCACAGAAGATGCCAAATGAGATTTTGGCGAAACGTCTGCAAGTTTCAACTAGAAACGAATCAAACGAACGGATGTATTCCCGGATTAACCACGACACATATTTCTCCATCCGTGAAACCCTACGTACTTATATATATATATATATATATACAGCATTTACACACAATAATTCCTGAACAGGGAGGTACAGACTAGTAAACCCCAAGTAGGTACATTTTAACTTTTGGCAGGTGGTTCTTTATGCATGGTAACTAAATAAAAATAAATGATGCCCACATTAATTATATATATTTTTTTTATCTAAGACATCCCACGTAGACTTCAAGCCTAAGTGTAACATGTTAAAATTGCACTTTTATGTTTTGATATTTTGCCGAATGCGCAGATATAGTTTTCCCTCTTAATTGCAGTAATTTAAAGCAAATAAATAAATAACCTGTAAGTTTTTGTGTTATTAAGGAAAGAAAGGAATATCGGAGAAGCTAAATTATAGTAAGATAGAGGTCTATGCCTTCTTTCCTTTTGGTTTATTTATTTATTCAATAACATAACGATTTTCACAACTTAACGATACAATATACTTACTAGAAGTAACATTCACTTATTCTAAAATTGTCTTTTTGACTAGTTTTCTTTGAAATTAAAATATGATATATCATTTTACCATTGTTTGCACGCTTCAGTGTAAAATCACAGTTAGATCCATTTTAGGTGTACTTCTCTGAATCGGTGCTTTCTTCCCACTAAAAAGAAGAGCAAGAAGGAATGTAAGTAGGGGTCTCATTTAGATATTATTACTTGTTACCTTAATATTCGCTCGATAGCTTTGACCAGTTGATTAGTCAAATGACTGGTTGTCTTCGATTGGTGACTTTTTAATGTGTGTGACGGCTGTTGGCATAATTTTAAGCATTATTTGCATACAGATTTATTGTATTTTACGAGTTTCTCCTGGAGGCCCCCCCTTTCTTGCTTAACCATGCTCGATCTAGTTTGTTTGCCCAAATATTTCTAGTTTATATCAACCACCGTTAATTGTTGAGTGTTGTGGAGATCGATTTAGACTGGTTTCTGGTCGATTTTCCTAAAATAATTGCGTAGTGCTTAAAATGAGGTCATGTGTGTGTAGATGTAAACATTGGGTTAATTTTCACTACCAGGACACCAAGATTTGAGGAATGATTTGGGATACTTACTGTAGTTGTTTTGCTGTCTCATTCGTGCTTTTGTATCATATAAACAGCAATTTTCAATCTTTTTTCTCTTGAAGGCGATTATTTATTTATTTTCCGATTCTGACGTCTGTCTGACATCTGTTAGTGTAATTGCTATCTGAGTGATGATATCAAGACAGTGGTGCCAGTCGGTGACTTAACCTGACACACCCTTTTCCTGGGGTAAGTGTTGTTATCAAGGCCTGATAGCCTAGAGTCAAAATTCGAGGGTACGTTGTGGTGAAAATCGCCAAAAGTAATAAGCGAAATTTCTTCGGAAAGCCCTTAAAATCCTGTTTTATATTGAGAAAATTTTTCCTAATAGAGTTTTATTTAAGTTCGCGTTGGATTACAATATCAGCAAAAAATAATCTAGAAGCAAAGCTTCGTTGGTTTCTGCGCATGCGTAGGTTTCGAAAGGACAATCCGGATCAATCTAGTTCAGAGCGGGTTCAGAGAATTGAAATCAGACGTAAATTAGCCCTTTTACTAGCACGACACGTTTTTGGCCGTGGGCCGAGAAAATTGAGTTTTTTTGGAAGTTTTGCTGTTCCGAGTGATTCAATTAGTATCCTTTTGTTAGGGAGTACCTCTAAATACCTCGTCGTGGGCTTAATTGGAACTTTGTGTTAGTTTTTATGGAATTTGACCGCCCACTCTCATTGTCAGGAGCAAAATTCTCGGCGCCCACGTGCTACTTTGATAAACCCCGTTTAACATCTAAAGGTAGATGTACATTTATTGTGTCGTAGTTAGTGTAGAGAGATTGATAGTTCAGGTTTAATGGACAGAGAATGGTTGGTCTTATTGATTTTCTCTTCCCAGGGTTTTTTTTATTTCTACGTATTGGTTTGATTTCTGGTTTATTTGCGTTTCCTGGGATAGAGCGGCCCTTCCTTGCGTCCGGCCTGATTTTGAAGATCACTCGTAGCTATCCCAGTATTACTACAAGACCCCACATCTGTCCAGGACTTCTACCACCAAGGTTGTCCATCTTGCACCTGTCAGACCTCAAGCGATTGTTGCTGGCTCACCACTCCCTCCAAAGAGTTCCTTAGCTGGTAAGGCTGAGGCCTTACCAGCTAAGGAACCGCAAGTTTTTAACTAATATTTTTTAAAATATATATCGACTATTATTTTGTTCCTCGACAACTAAGGATAATAATAATAATAATAATAAGTATACTTATCTCAAAATTTTACCTCGAGGAGCAACAAGAGACTTATTCTGTCCCCCCTAAATATAAAGTTTACTCTTTCTATTCCCCCCAAATGTAAAACTTACTATTTACTGTATATAATACTAATATAACAGTTTACTGATACTAGTAGTAAGTGTCATCGAATAATTCTTTTGTTTTGGTAGTTAACTAATGGAAATCTTATCGTGTCCCATATGTTAGATTTAAGTCAGGGGTTATAATACAGGGTGTGCGAAAGTGCTGTAAACTAGACGTGATCACGTTTGGGGACTGAGCGTGCGCCGGTTATACCCCCGTAATGCTCATTTAGAATTACACGATATTACATTTTCTTTTAATTTGATATTAATATAACCTTTGGTATTATATTTTTAATTGATATTAACATCACTAATTTGTACCAAATTTTAACGGTTATTAATATAACCAATTTGTTGTTTTAAGCGTTGTTGTTTCATTAGATACTAGTATCGAGACGAGTGTTGGTGGAAGGCAGACTGCAGCCGGGGGCTTGACAATTATTCGTGATTTTTGTCTTTCCTCGCACAACATCTATACAGGGTGTCTAAAATAGGTGATACCACTATTGCTATCTCCGAAATGGTAAAAGATACGAGGTCGGTTAAATTAGAGAAAATGTGCCATTTCTAGTCCCTATTCATATTCCGTTTACGCAGTTGCCAAATTTTCTATAGTTTCTTATCTACAGGGGATTTTTTAAAAATAGTCAAAAATTTAATTCCTAAATATCTCTAAAACTATTATAGTTAGAAAAAGTTGTTTTTACAAAAATCACACGATTTTTTACCTCTCTAAAGGAACGTTATTGTTTTGTTAATACCATTTGTTTTTACTGAGTTACTGACACTAGCTTGTTTTTTTCAAATACGGACCTGGATTTTTTGCAGCATTTTTTGAAAGAATACTTCATACCCTTTACAACTATGTATCACTAGATTATGGTTTTCGACGTTTTGATCAGGAATAACAACATCATCAGGATTTTCTATAGATACGGACCAGGAATTTTCCATGTTAAGGCACAATTTCACAACTTATCGCTGTGGTTTAAATTACTCAACTGATTAATTTTAAACTGTGTTCATGATTACTAACCAGAACCCTTTGGTCATTAAAGTTTGTCAAATTGCACTTAAGCCAATGAGTTATTCAAAGTAAAAGTTTAGCAGACTCAGATCAGATATAATTAGCGGCCTTTATTAACAGCACCTAACTAGTGGTTAAGTTTACTAGATATTGTAAAAGGCACCCTTGATGATACGTCTTCATTATTTACGTTTTTAATATTTTCGTATCCAAAAATCACCTTTCGGTTCAAAAGATAATAATAAATAATCCTATTTTACCTAATGGTTTCATTTCTGTTGCAACTCATTCTGCTGGTACAGTTGAATTACTATTTGCGGGCTTTGAAAACAAACCATATTATCTCAAATTAAAGACCTTTAACTATATTCTAGCATAAAACCATTGTCATATTTACTGGGTTCGGATTATAAGGAATTCGAAACTAAAATCCGTTTTCTGCTTTATTTTTTGACGTTGCGTTGAATTATAAATTATAACATATGGACGGGCGGACGAATAGGTTGATGGACGCGATTGGACTGACCACACGAAGCCAATCACGCCTCTAAGAATTAATTATTAGGATTTGTTATAATTAAAACTAAGCTTATGCTTTTTTCAGGCGTTGGATCAATTTTCCAAACTTGAGGGTCCTGGTTGGTAATAATGATTATTTAAAATTTACCAGTTAAAACAATTTAATCCATAGTTACTGATTCTGACCTAATTGTCTCCATAATAGGTCGTGAAATGGCGCATTAACTTGAAAAATGCCAGGTCCGTACTGGTAGAATATCTTGATGATGATACTATTCTTCACCAAAACGTCGAAAACCATAATCAAGTGATACACAGTTGTAAAGGGTAGAAAGTATTCTTTCAAAAAATGCAGCAAAAAATCCAGGTCCGTATTTGAAAAAAACAAGTTAGTATCAGTAACTCAGTAAAAACAAATGGTATAAACAAAGCAATGACGTTACTTTAGAGAAGGTAAAAAATCGTGTGATTTTTGTAAAAACAACTTTTTTCTAACTGTAATAGTTTTCGAGATATAGAATTAAATTTTTGACTATTTTAAAAAAATCCCCTGTAGATAAGAAACTATAGAGAATTTGGCAATTGCGTAAACAGAATATGAATAGGGACTAGAAATGGCACATTTTCTCTAATTTAACCGACCTCGTATCTTTTACCATTTCGGAGATAGAAATAGTGGTATCACCTATTTTAGACACCCTGTATACAGGGACATGGCGTAAAACCTTTAAAATCACGTGGCGCTCTAAAATAAAACATCTTAACTCCGACCCATCTCGCTGTTTAAAAGCTGGCGGCCATCATTGTCCCCTGGAACAATTCGTTGTTAGTATCTGGTTAAGCTTGACCTAGTTTGGTACTAGGGATCATTTTTAAAAATTCAGAATTATTTTTTATTAGTCTTTGGTTTAATGTAAAATTAGCGTCGCATTTTTGGCGCCCAACGTGGGACCATTTTTTTTCGTAACGTGGGGCCATTTTTATTGAAGTGGGGCCATTTTCATTGAAGTGGGACCATTTTAATTGCGTGGTTGCAATTTTTGAAAAATTTCCCTAAATCTAAGGATTTTTTTTCTCTTTTTAATTGAATATTTTGATGATTTGGTAGAGAATTGAAAGGTATTTAGAGCTGATTTAATTGCGGCGTTGCCATAAATTCCCAAATCTTCATTGATTTTTTTGTATTATTTTTATATAGTGGTATAGTAGAAAGATTGGTTCGCGGGTTAGGTCTGTTGAGAATAGGACTAGTAGGAAAGAAGCTCAACAGGAAGTATTAGTTGGTTCGGATAACCGCAGCTATACCACTTGTATTAAGGCATTAGGTACAGATATTTATTATAATTTTTTTTTTTTGGTGTTTTGTTGGTTTTTTTTTGGGTAACTTCGTGTCAGATTTTTTGGTGACTTTGTGTTGGTGAAATATTGTGAATTTAGTGATATCTTGGAAAAATTTGATCGTGGGTTAGTGAAGTGTGGTGATATATATAGCGTGAAATAGTTCAGTGGTTTAGTTACGGAGTGTACAGTGCTGTAATAGTGGATAATTAGGTGTGTACTCCAGTGAATACTTGTATATATTTTGTGATTTAACTGATCGCTGATACATTTACAAGATGTCATGAAGAATTGAAATTAACAGATTAGACAGGGATGAACTTGTATACGAGCTGGAATGGAGAGGTATAGATACTGGTACGGTGGATGAAATGAGACGTCGATTGGTGTTGGCAAGACAGATGGAAAGATCTGGAGAAAGCTTAAATTATTCGCCTTACCCATTTTCGTTTCAGGAGGATATTGCAGCAGTGACCAAGAAGTTAGATGGACTAAGCGATGTTGTGGATTCATTTTCAGACACAAGTAAAAGTAGACTCTTTTTGAAGTTACAGACTAAGTTGAACCATGTATTAGGAAGGATTGATCACATGGTCTGCACTACCGTAGAAGAAGGAAAGTTACGAGGAATAGTGGTAGCTCAAGCATTGACTATGATTGACCAACTTAACACCAAGGCCCAGGGCCGGACTGGGTCCGAAAAATTTGGCGGACTATTTAAAGGTAAAGGCGCTGATTTAAATTAATAAGCTTTTTTTAACTATTATTTTAACTTACACCAAAAGGCGCCAGGGCGTTTTGTAAACAAAAGGCGCGGCAGACTGCGCCCGCCAGCCCGCCGGGCCAGTCCGTCCCTGCCAAGGCCTCATTAGTTGACGGTAAAACTCAACCGATTCCCCCTAATCTCTCTGTGCTTCAAAGCAGTTTACAACCATCGCAGACAACTACTAATCCTGCTCCCGTGCCACAACAGCAGCCCGCTAGCCCTACTTCAACACATGTAGGTCCTTCACTTCCAAGTTCTTCAGTTATTGGTCCGCAGCCTCCTAGTGCTAGTAGTGCACTTCCTACTTCATTTGCTGTAGCTGGTATTAAGCCGATTTTGCCCCATAAATGGAATTTACGTTTTACTGGTGATAGAAAAGGTATGTCTGTCATGGCTTTCTTTGAGAGAGTTAAAGAATTGCGTCGTGCTAGAAATGTGACTAAGGATATTTTATTTGATTCTGGCATTGACTTGTTTGATGGAAGAGCCTATGAATTTTACCAGGATTGTCGAACAGAAGTTCAGACATGGGATGAGCTAGTTGCAAAATTTAAGGAGGAATATCAACCGGCTTTTTACAGTGAAAAATTGTTGGAGGAAATTAAACGAAGAACTCAAGGTCCAGATGAGACTATTGGAACGTATATGGCTATAATGGCACAGTATTTCCAACGATTGCAGTGTCCTATATCTGAAGATGCAAAGCTGAATTTCTTGCTTAGAAATATCGCACCAATATACCGGACCCAGTTAGGAGCTTTGGAAATTACGAGTTTATCCCAATTAAAGACATTATGTAAAAGGATTGAACAGAGAATGCAGTCTGGCGACTATGTAGCTCCCCCGAAGAAGGGACAATTTTTGGAACCTGATTTGGCATAATATGTTGGTTTGGAAGACCAAGTAGATAAAATTAGATTGTCTGAGCCAGGTTCAGGTGGAAGTTCTAGACGGGAGGTAGTTTGTTTTAAATGTCGGAAGCCAGGCCATAGAGCTATAGGATGCGCGGAGCAGAACCGGAAAATATACTGCTATGGATGTAGAAAAGAAGGTTTTACCAAGCGCACCTGTCCATTCTGCAATTCGGGAAACGGAAAACGGCACTCTTAGGAAGTCGGCCTTTGAGGACCTGTTCAATCCGCCGGCTACAAACCGATTTTGGACTTTATTCTCAACCACGCACAAAATGACGAGCGACCATACCTTGAAGTTGATATCCTTGGGTATACCTTCTTAGGTTTATTGGATTCTGGAGCCTCTAGAACATTCATCGGTCAAAAAGGATGGTCAGTCTTGCAAAATCTACATCTACCTTTAAATACAAGTAAAAAGACAGTTTGTACCGTTGCTAATGGAAAACGAGAAGAGAGTATCGGAACTTTGGAATTACCAATGAGAATTAGAGATAGATTGAAGATCATGGAAGTTATAGTTCTACCAGAGTTGCCACACTCGCTGATTTTGGGATATGATTTTTGGATTACTATGGGTATAGTACCCGATCTAAGGCATGACGAGTGGCATTTTTCTGAAAATATTGACACTATCTGTACTCTTGAAAAGGAGCAACTACAAACGGTCATAACTGAAAAAGAACAGCTTGAATTAAATGAACTTATAAAGACGCATACAAATTTAATGGGATCAGAGATAGGTTGTACGACTCTCGCCCAACATAAACTTAAGACAAATTCGGAACCAATCGGGCAAAGAAGCTATAGAGTTTCACCGGTGATACAGAAACATTTATATGAAGAAATTGACGAAATGTTGAGACTTGGTGTAATTGAGCCATCTCATAGTCCTTGGTCGTCCCCAGTAGCAATCGTAAAGAAGAACACCGATAAAGTAAGATTTTGTGTGGACTATCGTAAATTGAACAACGTAACGCAGAGGGATAGTTATCCACTTCCGTTAGTATCTGAGACACTAGATAAGCTCAAGGACGCCAAATATCTTTCTAGTCTTGATATCAAGAGTGCTTACTGGCAAGTTCCAATTGAAGAAAAGTCAAAACCACTTACAGCATTTATCTGTCTCAGAGGATTGTTCCAGTTCAAACGGATGCCTTTTGGATTACATAACGCACCAGCAACTTGGCAACGATTGATCGATCAAGTTCTCCAAGATTTAGAACCTTCAGTATTTGTGTACTTGGATCACCTGGTAGTGATTTCACAATCTTTTGATGAACATCTAAGAGTATTAAATGAAGTTTTTAGAAGACTCCGAGAAGCGGGAATCACGGTGAGTTGGGATAAATGTCAGTTCTGTCGGCCTGAAATGAAATATCTTGGTTATGTTGTAGATAGGCGTGGCCTACATGTGGATCCTGATAAGGTAAGAGCTATGTGAGAACTATCTAGGCCTAGAACAGTCACCGAGGTTCGCCGAGTAATTGGAAGCTTCTCTTGGTATAGGAGATTTGTCCCTGACTTCTCTGCCATCGTCACACCAATCACAGCACTTACTAAGAAGAACAAAAAGTTTAACTGGACACCGGAATGTGAAAACGCTTTTAGAAAAATTAAGGAATTGCTGGTAACAGCACCAATACTAAGTTGCCCTGACTATAGTAAAGAATTTATAATCCAGACTGATGCTTCAGGATATGGCATCGGTGCAGTGTTACTTCAACCTCAAGAGGATGGAGAGAAGATAATCTGTTATTTGAGCCGTTCACTTACGAAACAGGAAAGATTGTATACCACCTCTGAAAGGGAAATGTTAGCATTGGTTTACGCTATTGAAAAACTTCGTCCATATATAGAGGGTGTACCGTTCACGGTTATAACAGATCATTCCAGCCTACGATGGTTATTGAATTTGAAGGATCCAACTGGTCGATTAGGACGCTGGTCCGTTAAACTACAACAATATGACTTCAAAGTACAGCATAGACTAGGTAAAGATTTAGCTCTTCCTGATATGTTATCGAGGACAGTACCTGTTATAGACAGCATAGGGGATTGTGCTCAGCCAAAGATTATTCTAGATAAATGGTATAATAGAATGATAAAGAAGGTAGAAGACACACCTTTAAAGTTTCTGAATTGGCGCTACCAGGAAGGAGTATTGTACAAATATGTTAAAGACGACTATGCTGCACTTTCACCCGATAGTGACTGCTGGAAGATAGTAGTACCAAAAGAAAACCAACAAGCCTTAATCAAGGAAGGTCATGATCCTCCCACAGCAGGTCATATGGGCGTATATAAAACTCATGCTAGATTGGCAGAAAAATACTATTGGCCTAAGATGCGAAGTGATGTGGCTCAGTACATCAGAAAATGTGCCACCTGTATCGCTCATAAAAGTAACTCTCAAGGAAACAAAGATCATATGGTGTCACATCCCAAACTTTCACGACCATGGGAGATGATCTCGACAGACATAATGGGACCATTGCCAAGGTCCATAAAGGGAAACTCATTTATCTTAGTAGTGACGGATTATTTTAGTAAGTTTTCATTGGTGTTTCCCCTTCGCAAGGTAACGTTAGCCACTATCATAAAGCGTATTGAAGAGGATGTCTTTTTGATGTTTGGAATCCCAATGTGTGATAATGGACCACAGTACAGAAGCACTGAGTTTAGAAGGTTTACGGATAAGTACGATTGTACTATTAAATTTAATGCTAATTACCATCCTCGTGCAAACCAGACTGAGAGACAAAACAGAACCCTGAAAACGATGCTGGCCATGTATGTTCAAGAAAATCATACTTTGGGATGCTAATATTCATAGTTTGGCTTGTGCCTTACGCACAGCACGTCATGAAGTAACTAAAGTTTCACCATATTTTATGAACTTTGGCAGGAACATGTGTTTGTCAGGTAAAGATTATGACAGAAGTGTGTTAGCTCCAAAGGATAACGACGAATTGACACCAGTCTCTGGAAACACAGCTTTTGTAAAGATGTATGAAGATGTTCGAACACGATTGAAGGTAGCCTGTGAGAAGGGTGTTTTGAGATATAATTTGCGGAAAAGAGACACGGAATTGACAATTGGACAAAAAGTATGGAGAAAGAACTATGTCATCTCGGACGCAACCAAACACTTTAGTAAAAAGTTAGCACCTAAATATATAGGACCTTTTATAGTCCACAAACGAATTTCTCCATGGACATACGAACTTAGACATGAGTATGCTGGAAACCCGGCTATCTGGCATCTGAAGGATTTAAAAGAAGCACCTTACTTCCGTGATTAACCCCAGAAGGGTTAATCATCTTGTAGTAAGGGGAGGATTTGTAACGTGTTAAAATTGCACTTTTATGTTTTGATATTTTGGCGAATGCGCAGATATAGTTTTCCCTCTTAATTGCAGTAATTTAAAGCAAATAAATAAATAACCAGTAAGTTTTTGTGTTAAGGAGAGAAAGGAATATCGGAGATGCTAAATTATAGTAAGATACAGGTCTATGCCTTCTTTCCTTTTCGTTTATTTATTTATTTATTCAATAACGTAACGATCTTCACAACTTAACAATACAATATACTTACTAGAAGTGACATTCACTTATTCTAAAATTGTCTTTTTGGCTAGTTTTCTTTGAAATTAAAATATGATATATCATTTTACCATTGTTTGCACGCTTCAGTGTAAAATCACAGTTAGATCCATTGTAGGTGTACTTCTCTGAATCGGTGCTTTCTTCCCACTAAAAAGAAGAGCAAGAAGGAATGTAAGTAGGGGTCTCATTTAGATATTATTACTTGTTACCTTAATATTCGCTCGATAGCTTTGACCAGTTGATTAGTCAAATGACTGGTTGTCTTCGATTGGTGACTTTTTAATGTGTGTGACGGCTGTTGGCATAATTTCAAGCATTATTTGCATACAGATTTATTGTATTTTACGAGTTTCTCCTGGAGGCCCCCCCTTTCTTGCTTAACCATGCTCGATCTAGTTTGTTTGCCCAAATATTTCTAGTTTATATCAACCACCGTTAATTGTTGAGTGTTGTGGAGATCGATTTAGACTGGTTTCTGGTCAATTTTCCTAAAATAATTGCGTAGTGCTTAAAATGAGGTCATGTGTGTGTAGATGTAAACATTGGGTTAATTTTCACTACCAGGACACCAAGATTTGAGGAATGATTTGGGATACTTACTGTAGTTGTTTTGCTGTCTCATTCGTGTTTTTGTATCATATAAACAGTAATTTTCAATCTTTTTTCTCTTGAAGGCGATTGTTTATTTATTTTCCGATTCTGACGTCTGTCTGACATCTGTCAGTGTAATTGCCATCTGAGTGACGATATCAAGACAGTGGTGCCAGTCGGTGACTTAGCCTGACACACCCTTTTCCTGGGGTAAGTGTTGTTATTAAGGCCTGATAGCCTAGAACCAAAACTCGAGAGTAAGTTTTGGTGAAAATCTCCAAAAGTAATAAGCAAAATTTCTTCGGAAAGCCCTTAAAAATCCTGTTTTATATTGAGAAAATTTTTCCTAATAGAGTTTTTTTTAAGTTCGCGTTGGATTACAATATCAGCAAAAAATAATCTAGAAGCAAACCTTCGTTGGTTTCTGCGCATGCGTAGGTTTCGAAAGGACAGAATCCGGATCAAGCTAGTTTAGAGCGGGTTCAGAGAATTGAAATCAGACGTAAATTAGCCCTTTTACTAGCACGACACGTTTTTGGCCGTGGGCCGAGAAAATTGAGTTTTTTTTGGAAGTTTTACTGTTTCGAGTGATTCAATTAGTATCCTTTTGTTAGGGAGTACCTCTAAATAACTCGTCGTAGGCTTAGGTCATATATTGGAACTTTGTGTTAGTTTTTATGGAATTTGACCGCCCACTCTCATTGTCAGGAGCAAAATTCTCGGCGCCCACGTGCTACTTTGATAAACCCCGTTTAACATCTAAAGGTAGATGTACATTTATTGTGTCGTAGTTAGTGTAGAGAGATTGATAATTCAGGTTTAATGGACAGAGAATGTTTGGTCTTATTGATTTTCTCTTCCCAGGGTTTTTTTTATTTCTACGTATTGGTTTGATTTCTGGTTTATTTGCGTTTCCTGGGATAGAGCGGCCCTTCCTTGCGTCCGGCCTGATTTTGAAGATCACTCATAGCTATCCCAGTATTACTACAAGACCCCACATCTGTCCAGGACTTCTACCACCAAGGTTGTCCGTCTTGCATCTGTCAGACATCAGGCGATTGTTGCTGGCTCACCACTCCCTCCAAGGAGAAGAGGCTGAGGCCTTACCAGCTAAGGAACCGCAAGTTTTTAACTAATATTTTTTAAAATATATATCGACCATTATTTTGTTGCTCGACAACTAAGGATAATAATAATAATAATAAGTATACTTATCTCAAAATTTTACCTCGAGGAGCAACACGAGACTTATTCTGTCCCCCTAAATATAAAGTTTACTCTTTCTATTCCCCCCAAATGTAAAACTTACTATTTACTGTATATAATACCAAAGAAAATAATAGCAAAGAAAATAATAGCTACGCACTAGAAGTATCATGTAAGATTATTCGGTAGACCGCGAGAGGCGCTGGCCAAATATGCAGACCGGCAGATTTACAGCAAAATTTGATTTCGGCGCTCGAACGCTTGACGATTTAAAGGACAGCGTTGTCGGATTCGTTAATTTTACGTTCGTATAAGAAATACAACAGGTTGTATTGTACATAGCGCGTTAATAAACTACGCTAATATAAAAGGGGTAGGTATATCTGTTGATTTGTTAGGTTTAGGTAACTAAAAATTAATGGTCTAATTTATTCCACGAAAATGATGACAATTTCATTTAGTTGTGTTTTTACAGGGTGTTTTTAATTTCTCCTTTTTAAGTGTAGCCGAAATTAATAATAAAAACTAAACAATTTTTTTTTATTACGAATAGAGAAAAGAAAATTTAAATTACCAATATATTACATAGTATGTTTATTTATATTCTATTGGTAAATATAAAATTTGTCATACATTTTTTACGGTATAATATAATCTAAGTAATATTGCTTGTTTTATAAAACCACGCTGTTAGGTATACATTGAGCTATTTCTATTATTGTCTGCCCAATATATCTGCAACCGGCAAAAGAATTTCAAGCATGCAAGGGAAGGCTTAAACAACGTTGCCCATTTGTTTGCAGACCAATTTTGAAAAGCTTTTTCATTTTCCGTTAAGATTTAAACTTTTCTTACCACATCTGGTTTACAAACAAATTGGTAACGTTTTTAAGCCTTTCATTGCATTCTTTAAATTCTTTTGCCGGTTGCAGATATCTTGGGCAGAATATGTAAACTTTTTAATAAAAAATTGTAATTCCTAAACACATTTAAGATTTTAGAAACGGGATCGATAAGCTATTGTTTATACAACTTTTAGAACATTACAGGGAACCTTAAGGGTGCAACATTTTTTTAAATTAAATTTTGATTTTTATTACTAACGATCTTTAACTCTTATGTCAGTAAAAATAATGAACTGGTTTTAGTGGATACATCGGTTCTAAAATTAAACTTGAAATTGATATTATACAAGTCTCCATACTTTTTTGTATGTAATAATTTTTTAAATATAAGGGGGACAAGATCAAAAAATTATTTTTAGTTTTTATCCTGTTTTTTTATTACACTAATTGAATTTTTCAATTATAATAACAGGGCTGACACGACTAACGTCGACTGACAACTTAATTTAAATATTTTAATTTTACGGGCTTATAGTAAATAGTACATACATTAAATTTTGGAGTTCATCAGTTTTCGAGATATGCTGAAGACAGATCGACACAAGTGCTGAGCTTTTTTTCGTTTTGACGAACACCAAAAATATAAAATGTAAATGGTAGGCATGCTGCGCTATTCACCAAAAAGAAAAAAAGATTGTGTTTTAATAATTAAACTGGCATTGATCTTAACAAGAAGTCCTATGCCCAGAAATTTCGGTCACAGATAGCATGAGTAAAAAATTTGGAAATAGGAAAACGTTAATTAATGCTGTTCCGTATTAATAAAACTAGCCGCATTAAAATAGTAGGTTTGACACTGATAAATTTCAGATGAAGTATTCCGTGTGCTAAAAATGAAAAAAAAATGAGTGTGTTAAATGAAAAACATTTTAAACTAAAATTTTTGACACAATGGAATTGAACCGCATAAAAGTAAAAACAAAAGTGAAATTTCCCACTAAATAGATTGTAGTTATTTGAGAAGTTTTGTTTAAGCCTACACTATTTCAGTCTTAGCTGTTTATAAAAATTTTCATTAAACTTTTTACTTCTTAGTTTTATGCTCTTTGTTTAAAAATTTACTTTTAATATATTTTTAGAGGCACATCTTGCTAGATTTAAGGCTCCCGATCTACTCGTATTGTACTGTCGTGGTTAAAAAAATGAAAGTATTTCTTAATGGTTTTTCTTAGAGAACTGGAACATAGACTGTGAATTAGATGTACCATTTTGTTGTTCACCGTTGTACATTAAATCTGTTGAGATCAAAACTTGTTTTGCTTCATGCACCATTTATTATCATGAGTGACATTTTGTGGACAAGCAAACAGTATTATAAAACATTTTATTGTGTAGTTTTTTTGTACCTACATTGCATGACCCTTCAAGGAACACCAAGTTATAATAAAAAAATTATGATTTGAAAAAAAGGAAAATATATAAATTATACGCTAGTCTCTAAAACGAGGGAGTCCGTTTTTAAAAAATTTTAATTTGCTAAAAGCAGTATCGTTACATGTAGACCAAAGAGTAGTTATCAGCTAACATTTCTACTACATATTTCAGTTTTTTTAACATTGTTGCTGCTATTTTGCTATGAGATACCAATGACTTTCCCAAATAAACGCATAATTTACTAAAGAAATTAAAGTTTTATTTTGTACCTCATGCAAAAATTCGGTACCCCTATCGAATTTTCGCGTGGCGCAGTTTTAAGGATAAAGTAGGTACAGGCCAATGTTTTTATTTATTATTATTTTTTTTTTTTTTGACGAATTATATGTATTTTTTATATGCCGATTTGGGAAAACCAAGGTCAAAGGGAAAGTTGGTGCTCAGTTTCAGCATATAACTGAGCAGCAATAAAGTTAAAAAGCAAAACAACATGGGGATGTTACCTGATGACAACTCTTAAGCTATGAAAAGTAAGAAATGGCTTCGCAAATGCAAGCCGGGTCTATACTCGATGATGACGTATAGACTTTATATAATTTTCTGGACTTAGTCAGTAGTTCTGTTCACACGACTGGTTGATTCGTATGACAAGGATGGTTTATTTTATCTTATATAAAAATTTAAAAAAATAATAGTATTCTGGAAAAGCACAAGTTTGTTGAAAATTGTTGGCTATTTGTTTTGTAAATTTTTAATCTTTTGAGTAAATTTCTTTTTAGTATCTCTAGACCACTTGCAGAATTTGAATGTTTGTTAAAATCAAATGTTCAATTAAAAACGCTCGATGTTCATAGCAGCGATCTTCTGTATTCCCCAACCAACCCACATTTTTTGCTAAGAGTTATTATTTAGTTTTGACCCAACAGATTCCTCATGTTTGATAATCTCAAAATAATTTTTAAACGAGTTATGTCGCACAACAACCACCATACCTGCTGTATAGACATTATTAAATTGCAACCGCAGCATATATTTTACTTTTATTGTTGTGATAGTGTTTTACAGTTCAGTCAGAGTTTAGCATTCGTAAAGAATAGACATAAGCTGTAAAGCACTAAATTTTCGTATTTTGTAACTTCAGAAATAAAAACGTTTTTTAAAAACAGATTTCCTGGTTTCGATAAGTTAACTGGCGCAGTCGGGTCGGATCGATAGAATTGATTTTGTATCGCAGATATCAATTTCGGAAACCGATTAATCTATCGAACGGACATTGTGACTCTTTGACTTGTGGAGGTGTGTGTTATACAGAGTGGCTTCTCAAACATCAGAAACCCCAATCCATTGTGGAACTGTGCAACCCACCATCTTCAGCGAAGACCACGGAGAAGGAACAAGAATAGTCCTTTTCGCAAGAAGATTTTTGGTTGGTTTCAGACAAACATTGCTGAGTCATCAATTCTTCTTATAGACCGAAATGCCAAGGATAATCTACCTAGTTATGTAAGTGTAATTTTAAGTTATAAATGTCTGCCGATGATTTGGTAAACTCTTTAAGCAATTTAAGTTTAAATATAGAACCTTCAGCGGACTCTGACTCCACTTCCCATCCTCAACCGGAAGTGTCATTACAAGAATCAAAAGATTTACAAAATTTAATAAATTATTTATGCGACAACAATACAAATTCTAGTCTACAAAATAATTTAAACTCTGAAATAAATCCAAACAAGAATTTACTTTTAAATCGTGAAAATATGGCTAACACATTTAAACCCGAATATTTAAATTGTGTTCCAACATTTGACGGGAATCCCACAGAACTAAATAGATATTTAGCAACCTGTGAAACAATAATAACTAATTTTTATGATACTGCTAATCCAACGAGCTTTCAAAATGTTTATTTATTAAACTCTTTGATTGGTAAACTAACAGGCAATGCCCGCCTGGTAATTAACATCCAAAATGTTACAAATTGGGCTAGTGTAAAAGCAACACTTTACCGAAATTTCGCAGATCGCCGAGACGAAAGTTGTCTTAATAGAGATCTAGTTATGTTAAAGCAATTACCAAATGATTCACCCCAAAATTTCTATGACAAATGTCTAGAATTACTTAATTTATTATGCAGTTACGTAGATGCACATAAGACTGAACCTGCAGCTACTGTAAAACGAGAACTTTACCAAAAATTAGCACTTAAAACATTCTTATCAGGTCTTAGGGAACCTCTAGGAACCACTATAAGATGTATGCGTCCAAGCAAATTAACAGACGCAATACAGTATGTAATTCAAGAAGGAAATATAAAATATTTTCAAAATCACTCATCTCAAATAAAAACCAACATAAAAAATTTGGGAACACGTCCCACCAACTATCACCAAAATTTTAATCATAATATGCAAAGGTTACCCATACCGTTTAACTCGCATAATAATAATAACCAATTTAGATCGAATTTTCCTTCACAACCTGTAACAGTTAGGCCAAACCAAAATTATAGGCCTCCACAAAGGTTTTTAACCAACTCTCAAGTATTTGGTAAACCAAAAAATGTCTTTAAACCCGATCCAAATAAACCATTACCTAAGGCAACACCAATGACAGTGTCAACCAGACAAACGTTTAGGGCTAATAATAACGATAATACTAACTATAATAATTATAACAGAAACAATCATTTTGCAAATCAATCTAATCAGCCGCCCAGGTATACATTTGAAGAACTATATAACACAGATACAAATCCATATTCTACAGAAACAGAATATAACTCATATGACGAATATCAAAATGAATGTCCTAACCCTGACCTACCGTACGATTCTCAATATTGTGAATACCCGATAAATAGTTACTATAATGAACAAGACGACTCACAGTTGCAAACTGACGAAGATGAGTCACCCGTAAATTTTCAAGTAGACCCGCAGAAGAACACGGATATTTGACAAATCAAATAATATCCCTTAATACGACCAATACTAGTGAACTATCTTATATAGTATTCCCTGAATATAATTTAAAATTTTTAATTGATTCAGGATCGACAAAATCATTTATAAATCCAAATTTAGCTTTTAAATATTTCCCAAACTGTATAAAAAATGATCCATTTATTGTATCAACTGTTTTCCAACAATCATCACATCAATATAGTGCAATGATCCCCGCATCTAAAATATTTAATTTAC
Organism: Philopedon plagiatum; assembly: GCA_963971165.1. Classification (NCBI taxonomy): domain Eukaryota; kingdom Metazoa; phylum Arthropoda; class Insecta; order Coleoptera; family Curculionidae; genus Philopedon; species Philopedon plagiatum. The sequence continues at coordinate 45,677,292 of OZ020194.1, forward strand.
CAGAAAAAACAAATCTTAAATTTTTCTTATTCAAATTTCATAACGTATTTGATGGACTAATAGGTCTTGATAATTTAAAAATATTGCAAGCAAATCTAAATTTTGTCAAAGGATTTTTAATCACCCCGTATGCTAAAATAAAATTATCTTTTCATAAAACGCAAACTGAATTAAATTGCATTACTATTTCCCCTAGATGCCAACAAATTATAAAAGTTAAAACTTCTATAAAAAATGGCGAAATAATCATTCCTCATCAAAAATTTCACAAATGTGAAATTCCTGAATGTTTAACAATAGCACGAAATGGAAAGGCTTTAACACCTATTTTAAATAATACTTGTGAGCCTATAACGTTAGATTTTTCTGAACCTCTAGAAGTCGAAAAAGTTTGCAAAAAAGATTTAGAGAACATTGACCTTAACAATTTTGACGATACCACTAAAAATAAATTGGACCTTTCACAGATACGTACAGACCACTTAAATGTCGAAGAAAAAAATGCTATTTTAAAATTATGTCACAAATTTTCAGATATATTTTACCAAGAAGGAACACCCCTGACTTTTACACACAAAATAAAACACCATATCAGAACCACTGACGAAATCCCTGTTTATACGAAAAGCTACCGTTATCCTTTTATTCACAAAAAAGAAGTCGAGAACCAAATTAACAAAATGCTCAATCAAAATATTATTCGACCTAGTAATTCGCCCTGGTCATCCCCAATTTGGGTAGTACCCAAAAAACTAGACGCTTCTGGCAAGCAGAAGTGGAGAGTAGTTATAGATTTTCGTAAAATAAATGAAAAAAGTTTAGACGATAAATACCCGTTACCGAATATTACAGACCTTCTCGATAAATTAGGTAAGAGTCAATATTTCACCACACTTGATTTAGCCAGCGGATTTCATCAAATTGAGATGAACCAAGATGATATTCCTAAAACTGCTTTCAGTACCGAGAATGGACATTACGAATTTTTGCGTATGCCATTTGGGCTTAAAAACGCCCCCGCGACATTCCAACGTGTCATGGACAACATACTACGTGGAATTAATAACGAAATGTGCGCTGTATATCTCGATGATATAATTATCTTTTCTAGTTCTCTTCAAGAACATATTGTTAAGTTAACCGAAGTTTTCAAACGACTAAGAGAATCAAATTTCAAAATTCAATTGGATAAATCGGAATTTTTAAGAAAAGAACTAGCATACTTAGGTCATATCGTAACACCCGAAGGAGTGAAACCTAATCCGGATAAAATCGCCGCCGTTAAAAATTTTCCATTACCTACCACAACAAAACAAATTAAAGGATTTTTAGGTCTTCTCGGATACTACCGACGATTTATTAATAACTTCGCGAAAATCACCAAGCCATTAACGCAATGTCTAAAGAAAGGTGCTAAAATAGTACATAACGAAGAATTTACTACTTGTTTTGAAAAATGTAAAAACTTATTAATGAATGAACCAATATTACAATACCCAGATTTTAGCAAACCATTTAATTTGACTTGTGATGCAAGTAACGTTTCCTTGGGATGCGTTCTTAGTCAAGGACCAATAGGTAAAGATTTACCAATTGCTTACGCGTCACGCACTTTAAACGATTCGGAACGAAACTACTCGACAATCGAGAAAGAATGTCTTTGTTTAGTTTGGGCTACGAAATATTTTCGTCCATATTTATACGGAAGAAAATTCAATATAGTCACTGATCATAAGCCGCTACAATGGCTATTCTCACTAAAAGACCCTGCTTCTAAATTAGTTAGGTGGAGGATCAAATTAGAGGAATTTGATTACAAGATAATTTATAAAAAAGGTAAATTAAACACAAATGCCGATGCGCTATCGCGAATTGAACTCCATGCTAAAGAAACAGAAAACACCTTTGACCTAGGACAATATACGAACGACGTAACACAGTACTCTTGGCAAGATCCACAAACTAGTACTCATAATAACGATATAAACATACAAAATGATAACGACAACCTAGATCAAATATCAACCTTAGTACAACCTGACAATGAACCCGTAGATATCACTATCGAACCAGCTGACGATGACGTCACGATACATTCAAACGACACAGAAAACCCCATTGTAGGCATTCCTATCGCTGAAACACCAGTAAATTATGGAGCTAATCAAATTATTATACAGGATGTATTACATTCTCCGGCAAAACCTAAAACGACAATTTTATTCGAAAAGAAACGCAGAACCATTGTTCAAATCTCTAAAAATAATTTTGAACAAGATATTATTAATTTTACTAAAGAAAATATTATCCCTGACAAACAATATCAATTATACTTTGAAAATCCAAATACATACGAACCATTCTGCGAAGTAATCAGAAAAACTTTTAAGTGGCCGTCTATAAAATTCAAGCGCTGTCTAACTAAGCTAATTGACGTCACAGATAAACTAGACATACCAGAAAGTATTCAAAATTATCACGAAGGTAAATCTAACCATAGAGGTATAGACGAAACCGAACAAAAAATTAAAAATAAATATTATTGGCCGAATTTAAAAAGTTCTATTCAAACTTACATTAACGATTGTGAAATTGGTCAAATCAGCAAATATGACCGCAATCCTGTTAAAATGCAACTGAATATTACACCTACGGCAACAAGACCTTTCGAAATTATTCATTTAGATACCTACACCTTAGAACAAACAAAATTTTTAACAATAATTGATAGTTTTTCTAAATATGCACAAGCATGCCCATTAAAATCTTTAAATGCTACAGAAATTGTAGATAACCTTTTATTTTATTTTTCACATCATAAAATACCAAAACAAATAATAGTTGACAACGGAACCGAATTTAAAAATTCGATAGTCACAGAACTTTTACAATTACATAAAGTAAAAATACATTTTTGCTCTCCTAATCACCCACAGTCTAATGGACTTATTGAAAGACTACATTCGACATTTTCAGAACATATACGCTTATTAAATAATCAAAATTTTAATAAAACGCCTATTACACAGAAAATGATCTACGCAATATTAGCATACAACAACTCGATACATACTTCAACAAAACTTAAACCTATAGATGTCATAAATGGACATATTACAGACGACAATCCTTTTGATATAAATCTTGAACAATAATTACTTAGCGACTATGTTAGTAGTTATGGCCTTACTTCAGCTGACCCCCACTCCTCTCCCTCTGACGTCACAAGCCCCGCCCCCTTGTTCTACGCATGCGCGAAAAGAAACTGCGCATGCGTCAGCTGCGCGCGCATCTGTCAACTGTCATCTGTCAAATGTCAGCTGTCATCTGTCAAATGTCATCTGTCATACGTCATCATCTGTCAACTGTCACACTCTTGGGCGTTAGCTACTTTGGTCTTAACTACTTGGGGGCCGTAACTACTTGGGGCTTTAACTACCTGGGGCTTTAACTACTAGGACCTTTAACTACTTGAGCATCAACTACTTGGGGCACTATCTATTTGGGGCCTAACTGCGTCGGATATGAGTACTACTCCTTTAAAATATTATTATTTCACGAATATGACGTCAAAAAACTTTTTTCTTTATTTTTGCACATGCCAGGATTAGAACCAGGGACCTGCATACTGGAAGAGCAACGCTCTAACCAACCGGGCCATCGGCTGCTCATAAAATATTGGGTTCACAACAGCTATAAGAGCCCTACAGTTTTCAAGTAGAACTTTAACATAGGTCACGTATTGAGAATTATGTTGTTGTGGGGGAAAAGTATGTCAGCTGTCACCTGTCATTTAGGTTATGTCAACCGTCACTTGTCACTTGTCAAATGCCAAAAATAAAAATTAAACATACGTAACGGATTGAGCATGACGTTCGAAGTGCTGTATAAAAGTATGTCAGTTGTCACTTGTCATTTAAGATCTGTCAACTGTCACCTGTCACTTATGAAACGCCAGAATTAAAATTTAACGTAAGTCACGTGTTCAAAATGACGCCAGAAGACATGCGTAAAAGTATGTCAGCTGTCACCTGTCATTTAAGTTCTGTCAATTGTCATCGGTCACGTGTTAAACGTCAAAAATAAAAATTTAACATATGTCACGTGTTCAGGGCGGTGTCCGAAAGCGTTTAAAAAAGAATGGCGTCGATCGACCTTAGGGGTCCTGAGATATTTGGTTGAGCGATTAGCGCCCTAACGGCTGATGGTGAAGAGACGAAATTCACATGTAGGATAGTGGATGAGTAGATCTTTCGATTTATCAAATTATTTTTCAAAAATCTCGACTTTGAGGAAAAAATTAGATTTCAAAATTTTTACATCACCCTGTATAGTAAATTTTGGATTAATTATATAAATGATGAATATTAGTGAATTTAATAACGGAAAATAGGTATTAGGTCATCGGAACTAGTAAAAATTAGATTTCAAAAATTTTACATTACCCTGTATAGGAAATTTTTCACGTCACGTCCAGTGTTCAAAATAACATTATAAGGCATGCGCAAAAGTAGGATAGCTGTCACCACCCATTTAAGATATGTCACCTGTCACTTGTCAGTTGTTAAATGTGAAAATTAATATTTGACATACATCATGTGTGAAACGTGACGTAACAAGTCGTTTGGAAAAAAAAACCGAAGTCAATCGATCAACTCGTTCGTGAGCTATCGCTAAGTCCAATACCTTATTGGCTGAAAAGAATTAGTCAATCTTTCTATTAGTTAAACAGTTTTAAACATCCCCTCAAATTACTGTTAAAGCCCCACAAAACCACCCGCAATGTAGCGGCCATTGGCAAGGATCTTTGTGTAGGAAGAGATAAATCAGTATACCTCGTATGTTAGGTTATAGGTGGTGAGGGCTTCCGGTCGGTGTTATTTTATGACTGACTGAGAAATACAAAAGTAGGGCAACTGTTACAAACCATTATACTGGTATAAAGTAAAAATCATGTTTTTTTTTTGAAAATGCCCTTAAGCTAATGTAGGTATATCAATTATAAAATAACACCTTAACAGAGCTGCCAGGCGTGAACTGATCCCTCAATCGCGCTCCAGCTCGATTTTTTTTGGATAAAAACGATCACCGCAAAGCAAAAACCCATAGAACTTTATTAAAACATACATTTACATGTATATGACTCTTTTATTTTCAAATCAAACATATTACAATATACAGTTTACAATAGTACAAAATATCTTTTCGTCCTCCTCCATGATACTGTGATGTTCTCAGCTTACTGTTCCAGCAGCTTGGATAATCCTCTATTTAAAGTATTTTATTAATTTTGACATCTTTCGCCCCTATTTTGCTGGCATCTTTCATTTAGAATGGCTATTGTGTTATGTTTCTATTACATTTCCGTTCGTTGCTTCTTGTATCCATAAGGTTCCGAGCTACCATCAGGAAGAAATTTTCTTTTTACCGAATTAGGTCGATATATCTTGGTTTCGATATTTGTTGTGACACTATGATCTTTTGTCCGGCGAATATTTTTAGATATGATGGGTACAGGGTCTGTTTTGCAAAGAACCATACTCTTTATAGTATCAAAGTTAACTAATTTTGATGCAGCGTAATTTAAAAATATACCTTTCACCTTACAAACTACCTCTTCTGTGCTGCTCTTTGTTGCGTAAACCTTAAAGGCATAATTCTTAGGGCCTCCTGAAACAAATTTTGTTATGTAGCTACCAGAACCATAGCACTCTAATTCGTTAGTTAGATCACCGATAAATTTACCCGTAGGCAAATCATCTTGACAAGGTTTGGAGACATAAATCACAGAATCGGTGTCATAGTATAATTTAAGTCTAGCTTGGGCGGTAACATAAGAAGCGATGGCGACATTTACGGTAGACAGAGAGTCAAATACTTCTTCGGTGTGTTCATAACTGACAATCAAAGTTTTCTCATTAACTGGTAGAACTCCGTTGATATAGATTCCGGGGTTCGTAAACATGGCAAATAATTCCAATGGTTGATTTATTTTCTTGGTTTTAGGCTGATTCTCCCGTTGACCGAATTTTCCCCAAAAGGAGTTAAGTATTAACTTCGCCAAGGATCTTAGCCCCGGGTTATCCAATATTTTACCATACTCAAGCTGGATATCCTCCCTCTCGAAAAAATCTTCAATATAACGATTTTTCTCTAGCTCAGTAACAGTAGCACTGGGCCACCCCGATGCCTCCTGCTTTATCTTTATAAATTTGTTCATCATAGCTGTAAACAGTCCTTGAACTCCAGCGGCCATATTTAACCGCTGTACCTTATATTTCCAAATTTCATGTACTTTTATTATTGTATATCCTTTCTCTACTGCCTTAAGCACTTCATCTAATACCCACGTGCCGGTTAACGCCCGCTCTTCGTCATTATGGGTACAGTAATCACTGTTCATTTCCTGTCCGCATTTCCTACACAGAACAAACAGTAACTTATTGTTCATTTTAGTGGGGAGAACAGGGTGGTACAAATCTGTAGGTGGTAGAATTGTGCATTTTATCAAGCCATCTGTCGTCTTTAAATCAAGCTTCTGACACTCTTCTCCAACAAATAGCTCAGGGTGTCCTATGGGAAATTTACCATATTTACACACATATGGATATAAAGAGCAGACATCTACATACTGAATCTTCTCTCCATCCTTTACTTCATAATATTCGCTGGTATTGCCCGTACGACCACCATAAAACGCATCTCTGGGGTTGAGAGGACTCATAATTATAAGGGGGTGTGCTTGGGTGTAATTTCTAATCTCAGGATTTTCTTCTATCAGTTTTCTAAATTTACACTCCCACATTTCATTGACTTGAAAACCAAATCCCCTTAATCTTGTAATTTTCGCTTGTGTGGCTTCATAACGCAAATTTAAAGTGATTGAGGGATCTTCGTAAAGAGGGCGTCTCTACCAAACTTGTAACATGTGGGGCATCCGTGGTAATAGCACCCCTGGAATTCAAAGACTTCGTTGATCTCAGCACAATACCCGTCAACTTTCACACTACGTAGAACAGCTTCTCTACCCTTAGCGGCATGCAAAATATTTATATCTCTCTGTTTTTCTTCCCACAATAACCATTCAATCGCAATACCACTCTGACGATCCTTCCAACGATAGCCGTTTTTAGGTATAATTCCAATTGTGTTCGGTTCAAGAAAATTCCTTCTAAAGACCTTATTGCAGCATGAAGCAATTGTGACGGCCTCTGTAAATGGACAGACGTTGGTTGTGCTTAGAAGTTGTTCTCTAAATTTCAAACACGCTGCTGTTAAAATCTCTACATCGGAAATACAATAATCGACAAGATCTTTCTGCATGTCAAAGACGTCATATTTGTGCTCCTCGTACCACTGAAGAAATTTAGCTCTGTCGGTCGTTTTCATTGTGTCCGGAGAGTAGTAGTCGATGGAGGGTAGGGGTCCAACATAGTTTTCATTTGACCTAGTGTTGAACAAGTGCGGAAAATATCCCTTTTTAAATTTACCTTCATCGAGGCCAAACGCTTTAGGAAGTTTTGCCAGACTCATAGGGAAATAATTTAAAGAATCTATGAATTTAATATTACCTACTTGCATCAGAATTATTTTAGAACCTCTCATAATAAGTTCGGGCGTTAAGTCAGTTTCCGTTAAAATATAGTTCAATATAAATTGATGATCAAATGCTTGACCATTGTGAGCTAGCACAACAACTTCTTTAAATTTCTTCCTTAGCTGTAACAGGTGCCGGGTAAATGCCCCAACTGGATTTATACCCTTAAGTTTTTGTAACCTAACTCCACATTTTTTGCAAATAACAGTCTCTGCGTTCATGCACTCGTCGCAGCATTGCTTGAATACGCAAAGATTAGCTTTATGGAGTAGCGCACTGTCGTTTACCTCCTCTTCTTGTTGTGTTTCCAGGTCATAAAATACAAATATTATATCTTTAGTTTTAGGCCTTCCAGTGTCTCGTTGAATATGACAAAGATCATGAAAGATGATTCTCCGGGACATGAGTACGACAGGTTTTACAATATATTTCTCCACAGAAATGTTTTCTGTAAACTTTTATTATTTTAAAACATTCATCACAACTCCTAATTTCTGCACAAACAGTGGTCTTCTCCCAGGATCCTTCTTTTAAATGGTTGTCGTAACAGACTTTTCCTTGAAAATATCGATGACAAGAATCGCATCTGACTTTAATTTGACCAGCAGCACAGTTTGCAGCTTGTAGGCAAGATCGGCAGTTTTTCTGACATATATGTTTCTGCTTGTGATCGTAAGGAACATAACATAGTTCACAAAAATAGTTGGAACAAAAGGCAGCCGTCAGGGATGTGATTACGTTGAAGTGATCCTCATGATGTAGGAGATTAAGTCTCTTATTGCTTTCTGATGTTCCCTCAAAGAGAACATCTCTACCTTTTGATCCATAACTGTAGACGACGATTTTATAGTCCTTGAGATATTGTTGAACTTTTTCCAGCTCTATAATTCCAGCACCCCCATCAGGAATGGTAAATTCAGCTTGCTCCATCAAAGTTTTAGCTCTCTCTGTTTGAATTTTTCCCACATCTTTCCTAATCTTGTTTAATGCAGGGTCTTTATTAGCACTAGCAATGGCCACTACTAGAGCACGTGGTAGGCATAAATTGTCCGTGTTTTGAATAGTTATGATTCCTCTTCTCATGCCACATTCCTCTTCAAAACTGTTGTATTTCTTTCCTCTTCCTTTGCCGGTTGGTAGTCGCACACTTGTGACTTTAAGACAAAATGACTCTGTGTTTAAACCTGCGGAATTCGATTGATAAACGTTGCTAATAACATTCCAAACGTCATCGTAATTGATTTGTTCTGCAGGCCTAAATCGAATCCATCCTTCACCACGACTAAAGTCCTTAGAACAAAAACTAAAACCAACATGATCTGACGCTTGTAATCCTTCTGTGGCCTTTTGAATGACCTGGTGTATAGCATCTCTCACCCAGCCAACTGGTTCAGTTCCTTCGGGCACAGGTTTCAGTCTAAACTCCAATGCACGACCAGTGACATTGTATCGTCCGACTTTTCGAACGGTATCCTTGATAATAAGAAACTTTTCCATTTTAACTAGACACGTCCGTACACTTCAAGAGACTGATGAGAAATGACTAGACGACTGTTTGGCACCTCTATTTATAACCTCGGTCTGGTAGAAAGGAAGTGCGTTCGAAAACAGGGGGTGCGTTCCGATAACCAACTGAAGTTCTGCAAAAAGAGTTTATGGTTTAGTATGCAGGAAAATTAAATTACTAAGTGCTTACGAGCAGTATTAATAGATACGAAACCAGTACCCAGCGTCCATGAAGAATATTACCTGAAATGAAAGTTTAAGGAATTACTATGCAGCAGCAGAATAACATGAAAATGGCGGTGTTCACACCTTTTCAAATAGTTTATTACATAATTACGGTAATGCATGTCTATAATAGTTAAACAATTTTACTCCACACCTTTTTAGGAAAAAAGAAAGATAATTGTACCGTCACTACTTTTTTCTAAAATTAATAGTTTCAATTGAATATTCTTAGTGTCTGTAACAAAGAAATAGTTATCACAAACTTATCTATTACCACTTTTTTCTGTACATTTAGGAGGTTAGATAAAAATATTTTTGATACTTACGAGACGAAAATAAATTTCAAAAAGTTCTATTTCACTATCTTAAGTGTCGAAGGTGATGCCGCTCCCCAGATGTGGGAGCTGTACTCTAGGTTAGGTCTGGTTTGGGAAACATAGAGAGAGTGTGTAAGTTGGAAGGGGAGAAGTAGTTTCGGGCTCGAAAAAGAAAACCAAGCTTTTTAACTATCGATGGGGCTACTGAAGTAATGTGTTTGTGCCAGCTGAGATCAGGTTCGAAAGCGACGCCAACGAGAAAGAAGGTTTCGTTTACATTCATGGTACTAATACTTCGTGAGAATTTGAATCTGAAGAGCTACTGACCAGGAAGGCTTTTCAGACTGCAGATGATGATACCTGTAATAAGGAAACAGCTGCCTGGATAGTACCCCCACCACTTATTTTGAGTATTAATCTATCTTTATTACTTTTAAACGTTCAGTCTTAGTTGATCAGTTGAAGCGAGCACAATGTCTAAAGAGTGCTTTTGGGGAAGGGCTTGCGATTGTAGCGAGTGTCAACCAGAGCTAGAGGAAAAATGTGAAATATGTTTAGACAAGGATGGATATAAAGTTGGTGGGAAACGAAGAAAAGATCGCAAGAGCATCACATATTACGAGTTTAAAACTTATTGTTATGAATGTTATCAGGAAGATATCGGGCAATATGAACAAGCAAGATATGAATTACTAAAGGCCATAGTTGATAATCCAGTTCGGCCAGAACAAAATTTTTTTAAATCACAGACCGAGGAAGATATTCGTGCAAGGCTTTTAGGTTGTTTTCAGGCCAACTTAAAACACATAAAATTTGCCCGAAGTGGTACACCTGATGTGGTCAAGATAGAGTTTTATATTAGTTTTAATTCAGGAAAAGAAAAAAAGAACTTTAATACGAAGGAAATGGAGTTGCCTAAACGAGGAGATTTAGTGGAGTGGTTTACCAAAACCGTCATCGAAGCGTTAGTTACACAAATTCAGACATTCCAAGCACCTATTTGGTGTCTAGATCTTGATGCGCACCTTAATCTACGAGGATGTCGATCTTATACCTAAACGCCTCTTGAGGCACGAAGAAGGGAGTGGTGCAGACGAAATTTGTAACTTAAGTAGAATAACTCTGTAAGAAATGTTTAGTATACCACCAACCGTCACACGATTAACATGGCGGAAATATTACAAATTATTCTTGCCAACATTGAAGAAGTATTTAGTCGGAACCAGTATTATGGGTCCTGTTTACCTGCAACTTTAATGTTTTGGGAACTTGCTAAAAAATATAATGTACATATAGAACCAAAATGTGGAAAGATTTTCTACGAGGAAATAGGAGGCAACATTCATTTTTGGAACGTCTTTGAAGGAGAAATTTACGATCCTACCGTGAAAGTTATTAAACATATGATGCCATCTGTAGACCTTACGAAGTTTGTGTACAAAGACGATACTAGTATAAGCACAGATATGGAGGCAGCACTAATGCTAGATATTTTTAATCAGTTCCAGAGAACAAACACAACACACCAATACTTTTCCAACGCTCCAGATAAACTTAAAACTCTGAGAAAAATTATCCATAGAAATGTAGCTAGATGTATTAAATAAAAGAATTAAACCAAGTCCTTAGATGTTTTACTACCTGAAACAATCAAACTTAACCTCAACAAATATTCTAGTGCAGGTGGTACAAAATTCTTCGAAACTTAAACGATTCTCAGCCTCAAGCTATTTAATAGAACAGGTTCTGTTTCCAAAGGATTCGAGCTTTTCTCAGGGCATTTGTCTTTGTATTGTGTGACGTCCCGTTAACGCCCTGTGAACCACCGTATTGTTGTCCGGTTACTGCCCGGTTGTTGTCCTATTAACGTCCGGTTGCTGTCCGGATAACGTCATGACGTTGTCCTGTATGTGTTATAACGAGGTTTTGATGGATAAAAGGACATGTTCAGATTAAAGGTTTTAGTTGAGAACTGAATGTCATAGTAAGAAGATGTATGCCAACCGGCTAAAGTATCAGCTTCTTGAAACACCAGCTGTTAAATATGGTGTAAGGACAGAGGGGTCTAAGTTCTTTCTTGGAAATATCCCTGTTGTAATAAAAGATAACGTTCTCATAATAGGGAAAGAAAAATTTTGCTGACGGATGGACTGTTGAATTTATTAGCTACAAATCAACCAGTAAAATTTAATTCAAACGATTTGAATAATTATAAGAAGCTTTTATTGATTACACATGCACACCGAAAGGGCTTCAATGGAGACGAGAACATTTTAGCCTCCAAAGGGTGGAAATATACTCATATCATTTCCAAACTGTTTCCTCCGAAAAGAAGTTATATCTCAAGAAGGGTGGGCAAGGCAGAAAACAAACATCCCGAAATGCAGAACCAAAAAGACCTAATGAAAAAATTATGTAAACTTAAAAGTCAAAAGACACTCACCGCTGAAGAATGCAACTATCGAAGTAAGGAAGAATACAAAGAAGAAAATGAAAAAGCTGTAGAAATGGATACAGTAGAAGAATACGATGATGTTAATGAGTTGGTAGACCGTCTGAAGTATTTAGAACAAAGCAATACTTCGGGGGTTAACACCCCAAAAGTAATGGCGATTCTGAAGGAGCTTGAAAGACTCGGCGTTATAGAATTTTATTAGTGTTGATAATAAATAGAACAATTGTAAGGTTTTTGGTGTACCCTGTATAGTATATGTTTTAATACAAAACTAGAATAAAAGTATGAAAAATATCGCTGATATTTATTTAAACACCCTGTAATATCTGAGATATAGTAAAAAATAAATTATGCCGAAAAATTATGCATCCGGTTAAGGGCCTTATATCTAAATATAAATGCTGTTTTGACAGTGACGTCAAAGGGTTCTAGACTAAAACTTTGAAAACCAAAAAAAATGTCTCATTCAAAACTCTTGAAACAATAATAACGTGGATTTTTCTTATGCTAAGTCTTATATTTTCGAAAAACTGGGCAGTCAAAGGAGATTATTTTTAGCACTACCATTTTTGTGGGTAGTTGTAAAATGCGTTTTTCAAAATACAGCAAAGAAAAGTGCAAAACGGAATCAACCCTTCCCTTATTTTAATAGGTACATATTTTGAAAAAATTTACGACTATTTTTTATTTAAGACGACATTATGTGATTAGGCCGCATAAAAAGAATAACAAGGGCCTCCAAAAGACGCTGGAAGATAGGTTTCACAGCTGAAATTGCCCCTTTTGTAGGGAGGTCTTACGAATCAAGCTCCACTATCTTGAACCTCAGTGAGGCTGTCTAAAGGGGCGTAATATATTCTTAGTATACAGATATAACAATAAATCGCTAAAGAGCTCACAGAAAAATTTCTCGCACCATTTGAGGATATTATTGCATAAAAAGACATATTTTAAACAGTCATGCCTCCAGCACTGTAATCAAAAGTAGCTCCTTTTTAGAGTCAAAACAAGCGAACATGTAACAGAGCAAACGCAAAAAGTTATTTGAAGTTGAAGCATGGCCGATGGATGGTTCTTTAATAGCCAACAGGCGACACTTAACCCTGATCATGCCCATAAGACATATGGAAAACACTGTATATACCAAACTCCTTGAAGGTGCCAACCCCCTTTGTAGAGAGGAATTACCGAACACCGAAGTCAGTACGTCTCCCCTCGGAAGGGTACCTGACGTGTTTCCATGCGGAAAAATGTCGACCATCCCTTTATACCCAGAAGGAGCCAGCTCACTAACACGACATACCGAAATTACTTTTATAGTTTTCAAACTAATCCCCATAGTTTGATAGTTATATGAATCTAAATCTAGACAGCACTATGGTTTTGTGGGCATTTGTTTTAGATATCCCATCCCATAATTCCTATCAAATAAAAATTTAGTCGGATCCCTACGATCGTCGATATCACGCACGATCCTGCTACTTTTCAGTGAATACAGCCTAACTATTAATTTTTGAACCCCAAAAACAATAGTAAAAGCCATAATTTATTAAGGCTCTTACGGCCGTCAATATCAAAAATGTTTTGAAGGATAAATTTCCCTCTGATATCGACCTAATACGTCTAAAGATCTTTCTCAAATCTCGGCTCTAAAGTCCCATACATATTCTTGAACGCGCTCGCTATTTAAAAAAAACAAACATTTTAAAGTCTAATAAGGGCCTATTATTTTGTAAGTACTAATTATTCAAAGATATCGGGCGGATGTGACAAACCGCAAGTGTTTCCGGTCTCTTATCAGCACATGTACACTTATATTACCAGAAATATGCATAAATATGTATAGAACGTAATTGGATTTCTTTATAAAATTATTTAAAATTAAAACATTAAATTTTATTTAATTGCTAATGCCTTTCCATCTCCGAATTAAGAAACGAGAATAGTACCATTAATTTCTTTAAATTTTCCCCTTTTATTTGATACCCATCATGCAGTTTATCATCTTCGGGGCCCTTTTTTAGTCGGCGTATCTTCGGGGGACATTTAGCAATCTTATATACACGGTAGAGTTTAGAAACACGATTTTTAGCAAAAAATGAGTTAGTGGTGTTAGGTCATATGAGAAGTAATTAAAATGATATTAGTAAAACAAAATACATGCTTTTGATTCATTTTTCTTTTCCCGAAATTTACAGTTTTTAGCGTAATTTTAGACCAAACTACAGCTTCTGAATACCGAATAGAGAATTTTTTATCTAAGACATCCCTCATGGACTTCAAGCCTAAGTACTAACGAGCCGTGGGCGTCTGGAGAGAAGGGAAAGGTAAGCTATTGACGTGAGATTTAAAGGATTGGACGATGGGACAGAACGGGAAAACCTCTGCAGGCAATTTGTTTCATAATTCGGGTATGAATGAGCGAGAGAAGTTCTAGTTTTTATCCCCAGATCCCAGTGCTAATATTAGTTCAAAGAACTAACTATTTCTATGTTGTTACTTAAACGCACATTGAAAATACTATCCCTAAATTTCGGCTTTCCTGATTTTTATCCAAGTCATCTCACGTGGACTTCAAGTCTAAGTACTAACGAACCGTGGGCGTCTGAAGAGAAGGGAAATGTAATTTCTTAACACAAGATTTAAATGATTGAACGTGGGGGGGGGGCAGAACGAGAAAACATCTGCAGACAATTTGTTTCATAATTCAGGCACGAATATTAATGCAAATAACTATAGATTTATATATTGTTACTGAAACACAAATTTAAAATACAGCTCCTAAATTTGGGCTTTTCGAGATTTTTTTATCTAAGGCATCCTGCGTAGACTGCAAGCCTAAGTACTATCGAACCGTGAGCGTCTGAAGAGAAGGGAAAACATCTGCAGGCAATTTGTTTCATAATTCAGGTACTAATATTAGCGCAAATAACTAAAGATTTATATGTTGTTACTTACCCGCAAATTTAAAATACAACCCTCTAAATTTCAGCTTTCGAGATTTTTTTTTTAATCTAAGACACCCCGGCCTAAGCCATCAAGCCTAAGTACTAACGATCCGTGGGCGTCTGAAGAGAAGGGAAATGTAATATATTGACATGGGATTTAAAGGAGTGAACGTTGGGAGCAGACAGGGAAAACATCTGCAGGCAAGTTTTTCTAGTGTAAATAACTAAAGATTTCTATGCTGGTACTTAAACGCAAATTTAAAATGACAGCCCTCTAAATTTCGGCTTTTCAGATTTTTTTTATCTAAGTCATCTCACCATCGAGTCTAGGTGCTAACGACCCGTGGGTGTCTGAAGAGATCTGAAATGTAATCCAGTGACAGGGGGCTTAAAGGATTGGACGTTTAGACAGAACGGGAAAACATCTGCAGGCAATTTTTTTTCATAATTCCGGTATTAATGAGTGAGAGAAGTTTGAGGATTTTTATCTCGAGATCTAGGTACGGATATTAGTGCAAATAACTAAATATTTCCATGTTGTTACTTAAACGCAAATTTAAAATAATAACCCCGAAATTTTGACTTTCTAGTCCCCACACAAACTCTTAAATATACCAACTATTAATTTTTAAACCTCAAATAACAATAGTAATAATATTAACACGATTAAATAAAACACGAGAGTACTTACGTTTTATAATACTTAGGGCACAACACACAAACTAATTCACAGTAAAAAATCTAAATGACTACCAGTTCAGCCTGATAACAAAAAACTCGAACCCGTATTTTGTCCTGATTGAACCAACCGATCACGCGTAAAGATTTGTTACTACCTAAACTCGTACTGGCGAATCTTTTGTATGTAGTTACTAATTTAGATTCTAAGATATCCAGACCGGATGTGTCAAAACCACAAATCTCCCTGTTGCCAATAAATGTACACTTATATTATCAGAAAAAGGCTCGCAAATATGTTTAGAACTGTATTTGATTTCTTTATAAAATTATTTAAAATAAAACATCAAATTTCTATAATTGCTAATGCCTTTCCATCTCTGAATTAAGAAACTATACTAGTATCATGAATTTACTTAAATTTTTCTCTTTTATTTGATACCCAACACGCCGTTTATCATATTAGAGCCCTTTTTTCGACGCCATATCTTCGGGGGGAGGGGGTTTAAATTTCTACAACTATACACGGTGTACACGTGACAAGTGACAAGTGACAGCTGGTATACTTTAGCATGTGACCTATTTTATCCAATTCTTTTCAGGCATTAAGGCAATGTACTTAATAAGCGATAACTCACGAACGAGTTGATCGATTGACTTCGGGTTTTTTCCAAACGAAATATTAATTTTCACATTTAACAAATGACAAGTCTCAAATCGTTAGTTGAAGGTAAACAGAACCCCTAATACTGGTTTCGACTAACTCCTTCTTCGTTGTTGACGCTAATACTTTTTACTATTTCAGCCATGCTACTCGCTTGACGGTTTGGAGTTGTTGTTTGTACTGGTAGAAAAAAAGTCATGAGGTATAAATAACTATTTATTTCGCTCTATACTTTTACATTATTTGTTATAATATTACTTAGTAAATCTTTGAGTTGTTCTAAAAGCCCTATATTAGGACATTTAATACCAAAGAAATTAAGATTCATCTTTCCTGAACTAACGAGGCTGTTGGTAAATTCATTATATTCGAAATACATGCCGTTTTGAAGGAAGTATAAACGACCATTTGTGTATCGAAATACGCCATCTACTCGGGCAGGAACGCCAGTAAAAAGTTCTGATATTAAGTGTGTTTCTTTCGGTCTAAAGCTACATTCATCCATGCCCCATACCACAAAGTTATTGATAAACAAATAGGTTCGTCCCTTATTAGTGTTAACTGCTGCAGAAATTATCGTTTTATCACCTCTTCTAGCAAGCATATTAATATTTTCCGAGCGTATTAATTTAAAGGTTCCTTATTCAAAAAAGTAAATTGTCTCACCCACAATGGTAACAATTTCGCCATTAGGTCTTTCATAAATAGCTGTAATGTTTTCTAAATCTTTTGGCAAGAATGACAAGTAATCAGTTATCAGGAAAGGCTTGTTATTAATTTCTTTGTTATTTAAATTCAGCATCCACACATATTTTTCATAAAATATGTACAACTCATTTTTTACCACTAAAAATGTGTTAAGTGTTTTCAAATTTAAATCACATAACTCTGGTCGTATCGCGATTTTCTGCGTTGTTGTTTGCAAACTCGGGGTTTTTTCCGTTGGTTCCAGTGGCGGCACAGGCTTTTTTTCTGTTGGTTTCATACTTGGTGGTGGTACCGGTTTTTCCGTTGGTTTCGTACGCGGCGGCAATGGTTTTTCTGTTGGTTTCGTACGTGGTGGAACAGGTTTTTCCGTTGGTTTTGTACGTGGTGGTGGCGGTGGTGATGGTTTTTCTGTAGACACCAAAGGTGTCTTTGCAGGTATGGGATTCGGTAGCGATGGTATAGGGCTTGTGATTGGTCCATAGAGTTGTTGTATGCCAAATATATCATCCGTAGATAGGTTATTGCGTTCTTGGTACCATGGGAGCATAATTGCATTCGGATCCATTGAGTGCTCTAAGCCTAGAGCATGGCCAATTTCATGTACCATTACCCCCAATAAATTGTAGTGTGTGTTATAAAAAATTTTTGTCATAAAACTCCATGGAAGGCGATCATTTAAATGAATTTCTACATTACTGCCGCCGTCGGGGAAATAAGCATGTCCTAATACTCGAGCGGCTAACTTGAATGGACAGAAGTTATTTTCATTTGTCATTGAGTGGTTTGCGTACTTAAAGGCGATAGTTATGTTTGCATCCTTCTGTTCTGTCTGGGTAAAGCGAAGGTTGGATGCTGCTTCCCAGATCCCAAAGGCATCCGTTGCTGCTCTCTGATATGGATAACGAGATATAGCATATGTTGGAGGATAAATAGTCCATATTAAATACGTGCTAGACCACTTTGTAGGGTGTGTTTTAAACTGCGCTACATCTTCAACGCCACATCGGGGTTTGCGCATCAGGTTTATAGTTTTTTCGTTTAAAGTTCCATCTGCGGGTAACTCATAGCTTTCTTGGAATTGTTTCAAACCTTGAGATATTGCCATCAAAGAGTTGCTGGTATTAGTGTTGTTAAGGTACCCATATTGCACTAATTATTTCCATGCCTCTGCTTGAGTGAACGGTTCTTCTTCTGATATTAACTCATCTTCGTTATATTTAACTTCATCTGTAGAAGGTATTACTGCTTCGCTGGATACTGATTCTGCGTGTACAACACTTCCCAGTACTAAGGTTAATATTATGAACAGCTCCATCTTGCACAAGGGCTAAACTCTAAGTCCGGCGTGTTGAAAGGTGTATCTAGGACTGATTATTTTAGAGTTAGTGTTGCCTAAACAAAAATATTTTACTCACTTTATCGTTCCGAATCAATTCCGAATACGAACGAACGAATTCCTGTTCCCCGACACAAGGCTTCTTTCTTTGTTGTTTCGCAGCTGTTAGGAGTTGTTGTTTTTCCGAAATATCATCTGTTTTTTAGCTGTTGTCTGGTTGAGCGGTTAGACGTGTAAGCAGTTGAGTGGTTCAGTGGTTCGCGGTTGGGCAGTTCGATGTTTAAGTTGTTTTCCAGAAAATTGAAGTGGTTCGGAACAGGGTGCTTTAGAACAGGTGTGGTTGGAAACGGGGTTCTTTAGAACAGGGTGGATTTGAACAGAGTTGTTTAAACAGGGGTGTTTAAACAACCCTGTTTAAACAGAGGTGTTTTTAAACAGGGTAGTTTAAACAGGGCTGTTTAAACAGGGGTGCTTAAACAGGGCTGTTTAAACAGGGGTGTTTAAACAGGGCTGTTTAAACAGGGGTGTTTAAACAGCCCAGTTTAAACATTGGTGATTTTAGCGTGGGTTGTTTAGTTGTTATTAACTTAAATAATATTCCTAAATTTATAATTAAATTAAAAATGTCTTATGTACAGTGATGTAAAAATTTTGAAATCTAATTTTTACTAGTTCAGAAGAACTAATACCTATTTTTTCTATTATTAAATCCACTGATGTTCATAATTTATATAATTAATCCAAAATTTGCTATACAGGGTGATGTAAAAATTTTGAAATCTAATTTTTTAATAGTTCAGAAGACCTAATGCCTATTTTTCTATTACTAAATCCCATAATATTCATAACTTATATAATTAATCCAAAATTTGCTATACAGGGTGATGTAAAAATTTTGAAATCTAATTTTTTCCTCAAAGTCGAGATTTTTGAAAACTAATTTGATAAATAGAAAGATCTACTCATTCACTATCCCTCATGCAACCTTCGGCTCTCCACCATCAGCCGTTAGGGCGCTAATCGCTCAACCAAATATCTCAGGACCCCTAAGGTCGATCGACGCCATTCTTTTTTAAACGCTTTCGGACACCGCCCTGAACACGTGACATATGTTAAATTTTTATTTTTGACGTTTAACACGTGACCGATGACAATTGACAGAACTTAAATGACAGGTGACAGCTGACATACTTTTACGCATGTCTTCTGGCGTCATTTTGAACACGTGACCTACGTTAAATTTTAATTCTGGCGTTTTATAAGTGACAGGTGACAGTTGACAGATCTTAAATGACAAGTGACAACTGACATACTTTTATACAGCACTTCGAACGTCATGCTCAATCCATTACGTATGTTTAATTTTTATTTTTGGCATTTGACAACTGACAGTTGACATAACCTAAATGACAGGTGACAGCTGACATACTTTTCCCCCACAACAACATAATTCTCAATACGTGACCTATGTTAAAGTTCTACTTGAAAACTGTAGGGCTCTTATAGCTGTTGTGAACCCAATATTTTATGAGCAGCCGATGGCCCGGTTGGTTAGAGCGTTGCTCTTCCAGTATGCAGGTCCCTGGTTCTAATCCTGGCATGTGCAAAAATAAAGAAAAAAGTTTTTTGACGTCATATTCGTGAAATAATAATATTTTAAAGGAGTAGTACTCATATCCGACGCAGTTAGGCCCCAAATAGATAGTGCCCCAACTAGTTGATGCTCAAGTAGTTAAAGGCCCTAGTAGTTAAAGCCCCAGGTAGTTAAAGCCCCAAGTAGTTACGGCCCCCAAGTAGTTAAGACCAAAGTAGCCAACGCCCAAGAGTGTGACAGTTGACAGATGATGACGTATGACAGATGACAGCTGACATTTGACAGATGACAGATGCGCGCGCAGCTGACGCATGCGCAGTTTTTTTTCGCGCATGCGCAGAACAAGGGGGCGGGGCTTGTGACGTCAGAGGGAGAGGAGTGGGGGTCAGCTGAAGTAAGGCCATAACTACTTATGTTAATGACCATAAAGAAAAAACAAAAGTATTGTATTCTCAAATAACCGAAAAATTAATATCAGGCAAAGAAAAAGTTATTGGCAAAATTAACGAAAATAGGGAAACACCCGAAATTTTTACTCCCGAAAAAGATGTCTATGTGAAAAAACATATAAGGCAGAAAAATGCTGACAAATTCTGCAAACCAACAAAGTTAATTTCTGTGAATACAAAGCGCAAAACTGCAAAAACAAACTCTCACGAAAAGGTACACCTTAGTAATATAAAACGTCCCCTGAGAAAGAAGTACAGTTTTAATAATTCTAACTAGTATTTTTATTCTCTCGTTTCAGAATTCTTCAAATAACATTCGGATATAAAGAAATTTAATACTACTATAAGAGAAATAAGTTATAATGAAAAATTGTTGGAATCCAAATTAAATCAAATAGGGTTTATAGTACAAAAAACTACTTATAGAGAAAATTCAAATTTTATTAAAGATGTTTTAAATCAGATAATCAATATATACGAAATTATCGATTCTACTCTGCAAGATATAGAAAATTCTATTGCTTTTTTTAAGCTAAAAATAATGCATCCTAGCATTATAAGAACTGAAAATCTTTATTTCGAACTATTAAAAATCCAAAAGCAAATTGGTAAAAATCAAATGCCTTTGGAAATAACTTTAGAAAATACCTTAATTTTTGAAAAGTTGATAAAAATAGATTGTTTTATTTTAAACAATAAAATCACGTACCTTTTACGTATTCCTATAACCTACCCTGAAACATTTAATTATCTTCACCTCTATTCCGTCCCTGTACTGAGAAAGAGTCTGTTTAAGGTTATTATACCGCGAAATAAATTTTTGGTAAAAAATGAATTACACTACGCATATCGAGGTCAAGAATGTCAAGAGATCAAGTCCCAGTTATTCATCTGCGATAGAATGGACTTAGAAGAAATTTCAAAAAACAACCCTTGCACAGTTGAACTTTTGGACTCCAGTCGAGCCACCTCCACTTGTCGACAAATCGAAGCCAAAATTACACAACCAATCATCAATCAGTTAGATGTAGCTGATAAATGGATTTTTATACTGCCGAACCAAGAAATTGTCAAACTTAAGTGCAATCAGCAAGAGGAAAGCCAAAAATTGTTTGGTACATTCTTAATTGAAATACCCAAAGGTTGCCTAGTCAATGTGAACCAGCAATCAATAATTAACAATCAAAAGCCAATATTAAGAAGCAGTCAACCAATATTGTTTCCTGATTTTGATAACAAAGTCGACTTAATGCCGACCCTTAATCTTAGCCTTCATCTACAAGAAATCAAACTAGATGGACTTTATGAACTTGAAAACGAAATTCAAGATAATCAACCCCAATTATTCTTCAGCAATTTATCAGAATACCCAAGTATCTGGACTATTATGGTTTACGCAATTTTGACCCTTTGTGCTATATACTACTGCTATAAGAAGAAATGGTTTTTAAAGCACAAAAAGAAGACAGAAAAAAGAAGAAAAGAAGAAACATTGGAACTTCAAGATGTTCAACTACCCCGTTAACCGTGAAGTTGAATCTCCGAGGGGAGGAGTTATGTCGCACATCAACCACCATACCTGCTGTATAGACATTATTAAATTGCAACCGCAGCATATATTTTACTTTTATTGTTGTGATAGTGTTTTACAGTTCAGTCAGAGTTTAGCATTCGTAAAGAATAGACATAAGCTGTAAAGCACTAAATTTTCGTATTTTGTAACTTCAGAAATAAAAACGTTTTTTAAAAACAGATTTCCTGGTTTCGATAAGTTAACTAACGACAAAAATGTTTTATGGACCAAAGATGCAATTTCATCGGTAGGCAGACATTTTATCGTGTCCACCATAATTTTTTTGTAACAAAAATAATTGTTTAGCATTAAATAAGTTAATATCTAGTGCGGAATCATGAAACAAATCAGAACATTGTAGTGTAAGAACAATATATATATATATATATATATATATATATATATATATATATATATATATATATATATATATATATATATATATATATATATATATATATATATTAGCTCCTTGTAGCAGGCGTACACCCCGTATAACTTATTATTAAACCCAATATGTAGACTAAGGTAATTAAGGTTATTGATTATATGTAATTATTATAAGAAAGATAAGCACTTTTGAATTGGTACATTTTTGAATATGGAAAAATAGATATGATTAAGACTTAAAGAAGATAGTTTGATTTACCAAATAAAAGGGGATAGAAAACCCCTAATCCATTCATTACATGGCGATCCTGTCTGCGAACCAATGTTGAGCATTTGAATATCGACGAAATGGGCAAGACACAGAGCAAAGAAGAAATAATAATAGCACAAGCAGGGAATAGCGGTGGTCAAACTAACAGCCCTAGTACCCATGGTTTGGGCTCTATCCAAGATATCCTAAGTATAAGTATTATTGTATTGTTGGCAATTTTCTTTGGTTGGTGCATATATAGAAGAGTTGCAAAAGCGGTGGTACAGAGAATGCGTGCAGAAGTTCGGCAAGAAATCGGGACAAGTCGAGTAACAGTCTAAAGTAAGAAGAGGAACATTTTAGGTTTTTAGGTTACAATAAAAATAAGGGGTCTGAGATTAAAGGAAAATGGTAAATTTAGTGGATAAAAAATGGAATGTCGGTACCTACTGAATTCATATATTTACTAGATGAAGTCAAAGTATTGAAGAGGAATTTAGTGAAGGACAATACGGAAATACGGCAAAAAGAGAAATATAATTTACGTAAGCTAATTAAATTTAAAAAGTATACATTACAATTAAGAACTATTAGGGAAACATTTAATGAAAAATCAAACGAGCCTAGGGTAATAAATAAAGTTAGGGAATATATACAGCAGATAGAACAATATTTAAAAGCTAGTCAAGATATTCTACAATCTAGGTTAGGGGATATCAAGGTAGCGGGGATAGAAAGCGAAATTTTGGTTTCCTCTGACTCAGATTCGGAACATTTTGACAAAGTTACAGCAAAAATGGCTCAAAAATTCGATCCCAAAACTGCATCAGGCCTTCTACCAGTTATGGATGGTTCTGAAACCGTAACTTTACAATTAATTAATGGCATTGAGTGGTATGATGCACTTTTGGATGACGCAGGTAAACGATTGTTAACCACATATGTACTAAAAACGCGTTTATCAGGAAATGCAAATATTAGGCTAAAATCGTCCTATGCGTCAAACCAATTATTAGTTACAGATCTTAGGCGCCATTTTATCACAAAAAAATCCGCGACCGCTTTATCGTCGCAGCTAAATAACATAAAACAAGGGTCACAGTCTGTAGAAGAGTTTGGGAAAGCGATTGAAGAACTAATGGTCGACCTAACTATATCTCAGTCGGGGGGAGACTCTGGAGTGATGGATATTTTGAGGCCGGTCAATGAGAAAATCGCTATAAGCTCTTTTGCTAACGGTCTTCAAAATTTCAGTTTGCGAACCATAGTGGAAGCGCGAAATTACGATACCCTTAGTGAGGCAATTGGTGGTGCGAAAGATGAATATCTAGGCGAAACAAATTCAAAACCCTTATTTCATATGCGAGGCAAAGGTGTTGAGGATAGTACCTATTGCGCCATCTATTGCATACAATGGTAAATATCAGAGAATTTGTTACGTTGGTTGCATATTTAAAGCTTAACCTATGTTGGCATTAGTTTAGTGATTTTGTTGGTAGTAAGTTTTTACAGTTTTAACCTAACAAGGTGTCTTTTTCTTGTGCAATTTTTTTTTGTAATGTTTTGCCATAAAACCAAATAAAACTTAAAATAAAACTATTGCCGTGTATAATTTACATTCCACTGCAGTCAATAAACATCAGGTTATGGGCCCTGTTCACGTATAAGTGGAAGAAAAAGCAAAAGTCTTGAATAATTTCGGCGGCAAAAAAGGTGTGCTCGGGCGGAACGTAAAAAGAAAAAAAAAAGAACGGACAAAAGGCGCGAAAAAGTCGGGAAAGTGTGGTTAAAAGGAACAAATAAAAGTTTTAAAATAAAACCGACAAAAATGAGTTGTAGTGAAACCGCGACCATAAAATTAAGTGGAGATAACTGGCCTGTTTGGAAATTTCAAACCACTATTATACTAAAGGGACGAGGTCTTTTGAACATCGTCGATGGAACCCAAACCAAACCGTCGACACCAGGCGATACTTTAAATAAATGGCTTAAAGACGATGCTAAGGCCCAAGAGCTTTTGGTAACAAAAATGGAACAAGGCCCGCTGGCTCACCTCCTCTCCTGTGAGTCAGCACATGAAATGTGGAGTAAATTAAAAACAGTATATGATAAGGAATCAGTGGTGAGCATCCATTTATTACAACAAAAATTTTTTCAACTCAAGTTTGACAGCTCAGTATCTAATTTTATATCTGAAATAGAGGACATTAAAACAAAATTAAAAGCAGCAGGGGAGATCCTTTCTGAAAAAATGATAATAACAAAAATCTTGATGTCATTGCCCGAAAGTTTTAAACACTTTAGATCTGCATGGGAATCTGTGCCTGCGGATAACCAAAAATTAGAGGAATTGATGTCTAGATTGTTACTTGAAGAAGAAAGAATGAAATCTTTCGAAAATACAACTGCTTTAAATACAAGACTTTCTAATAGCAGGGTACAGACAAAGCAACGATGCCACATTTGTTCGAAGGTAGGACATTTAGCAAAAAATTGTTTTTTTAGAAAAAGAAACACAGAAAAAAGGTCTGAAGAAAATAAACAGAAAAAATACTGTACGTTTTGTAAAAAATCATCCCATAATGTTGATGAATGTTGGCTTAAAAAGGGAAAAGAGTTAGCCTCAGGCAGTAAGAAAAATGATGAACCATGTGTCAACAATGCATTTATGGTGTATACTAAAAAACTAAAAACTGGTGATTGGTGTCTCGACTCAGGTGCCAGCGAACACATGTGCTGGGAGAAAAGTAGTTTTGATAATATAAATCCACTAAAAGTAAGAAAGATGGTTCAAGTGGGTAACGGACAAAAATTAGAGGTTGAAGGAATTGGCCAAATTACTCTGTGGGCGTACAATGGAGAAAAATTAATAAAAACCACATTATCAGATGTTTTATTTGTCCCAGAACTAAAATTCAACTTATTTTCAGCTGGATGTGCACTGGATAAAGGCAATTATTTTATGATATCAGACCATAAAAACTGTAAATTTATTGACAAATTTGGTGAGGTTAGGGCACTAGCTACCAGGGTGAACAAGCTATATAAAATGCATTTTACAACCGAAAATAAGGAATACAATCCATCAGCATGTTTTTCTACAGATACTGAACCACACCTGCTGGCAAACAGCTGTTCTGATGACCTTGACACACATACTTGCATGAAAGTGAAAACTATAGAGAGTATAAAGGAGTGGCACAACAAATTAGGCCACCAGAACTTAAAGCACATCAAAGAGTTCCTGAAAAGAAACAAGATTGAGTACACTGATTGTGAGAAAGACTTTGTTTGTGAGGCTTGTCTGGCTGGCAAACAACACCGTTTAGTTTTTGAAAATAGTGAGTCACGTGCAACTGCACCCCTGGAACTGGTGCATGGGGATGTATGCGGACCTATGGAGAGTACATCACTAGGAGGATCTCGCTATTTTCTCCTTTTGAAAGATGATTTTTCATCCTACCGATATGTGTATTTCTTAAAACAGAAATCTGAGGTTAAGACATGCATAGAAAAATATATAAACTTAGCCGAGAGAGAAACCGGGCATAAAATGAAGGTCCTAAGGACAGATAATGGCCTAGAGTTTATAAACAAAGAAATAAAAGAAGTTTTAGAGCAAAAAGGCATAAGGCATCAACGAACTGTAGTGTACACACCTCAACAAAATGGAAGGGCAGAGAGGGAGATGAGGACCCTAGTAGAAGCGGCAAGAACGTTGTTAAATGGCAAAAAGAAAATGGATAAAACCTTTTGGGCTGAAGCAATTAATGCCGTGACTTATACCCTGAATAGAACAGGTCCCAGCCCTCAAAAACTAAAAAGCCCTTATGAGCTATGGTATAAGAAAGCTGCAGACATACATAATTTCAACGTTTTTGGCAGTACAGTGGCAGTACATATACCTAAAGAAACCAGGCTCAAATGGGACCCAAAAAGTAAACAAGGTTTGTTCGTTGGCTATGGACAAGATGTCAAAGGCTACCGAATCTATATACCAGACAAAAATATAGTAGAGACCCACAGGGATGTCATTTTCTTACCTGAAAAGCCAAAAACTGAAAATAATACTGTGACAATGACTGAAAAAATCACCGAAAATAGAGGAAATGAAGAAGAAGAAGCACAGAATAACAGTTTAAATGAAGACAATGAAAGCTCCTCAGAAAATACTGAAAATGATAGTGACGGAAGTGAGTATCTTGAAGTTGATAGTAATGATTCAGAGGTGCAAGATGAGTTTCCAAATAATAGATATGATTTGAGAAGAGAAAGAAGAAGGAATACAAGATACAACGACTATGAGATGGACTTGGATAAAGTTTTGTTGTCAATGAGTAACGAAGAAATCGAGGTTATGAACTACGATGATGCGATGGCCAGTAAAGATTGTGAAAAATGGAAAGAGGCGATAGAAGCTGAAATTAATGCGTTAGAAGAGAATGAAACATGGTCATCAGTGAGTGAAAATGAAATAACAAATAAAGCTGTAGAGTGTAAGTGGGTTTTTAAGCAAAAGAAGGACGAAATGGGAAATGTGTCAACATATAAGGCTCGTTTGGTAGCCAGGGGTTTTCAACAAACTGGTATGTACGTAAATGATATATACAGCCCTGTTGCCAAGTTGCCTTCATTAAGGATTTTCTTAGCTTTGTGTAACAATTTTAATTACAAGATTTATCAACTAGATGTTTGTAATGCCTTTTTAAATGGGAATATAGATAATGATGTTTTCATAGTGTTGCCTCAAGGTTTTGGTAAGAATGAAGGAAAAATCGTAAAGTTAAGAAAGTCCTTATATGGCCTAAAAGAATCACCAAAAAATTGGTATAAAAAATTTAATGATCTTATGTTTAGCCTAAATTTTTTGAGATCTGAAAATGAATATTGTATATACATAAAAGATACAGAATCGTCTAGAATATTTATTTTATTGTATGTAGATGATTTGCTTTTGGCAGGGGATAATGAATTAGAAATAAGCAAAATAAAACAGATTTTAAATGAAAATTTTAAAGTGAAAGATTTGGGACATATTCATTATTTTTTGGGTATACTCATTACACAGAACTTGTCTCAAAATAAAATAACAATGAACCAAAGCACATACCTTAAAAGTATTTTAAAGCAGTTTGACATGCAAAATTGCAAGCCATGCAGCACGCCTATGGAACCCAATTTTCGACATGATGAGTTGAAACGTGAAAAATCTGAAAATAAAGAAATCGAAAAAAATTGCCGTAAAGCTATAGGATCTTTAATGTACGCAATGTTGTGTTCCAGGCCTGACCTTTGTTTATGTATAAGCATACTAAGTAGATATCAGTCTTTTGCAAGTTCACAGCTGTGGCAAGCAATTAAACGAGTTTTAAGGTATGTGCAAGGAACTTTAGAGTTATCTTTGGTGTTCTATAAAAATAATTTTAAGAATTTAGTTGAAGGGTTTGCAGATTCTGACTGGGCAGGTGATCGAACTGACAGAAAGTCAACTTCGGGGTATATCTTTAAAGTGTTTGGCTGTACAATAAGTTGGTCTTCACGTAAGCAGTCAACTGTTGCCCTCTCATCGACCGAGGCAGAATATGTAGCTCTTAGTTTAGCAGTAAGCGAGGCCTGCTGGCTGAGGAACTTGATTTCTGATTTGAAAATTCCACAAGCTAATTGTTTAAGTGTAGTGATTTTCGAAGACAATCAATCAGCGATTAAAGTATGTAAAAACCCAGAATTTCACAAAAGGTTGAAACATGTGGATATTCGATTTCATTTTATTAGAGATAAAGTTAGGGATAAGGTTATCACTTTAAAGTATATTTCCACAACTAATCAAGTTGCTGATTTTCTTACAAAACCATTATCTTTAGCTCTATTCCAAAAATTCCGCAGCAGATGTAATTTAGAGTAATCTTTAATCTTTGTTTGTTTGGTTGTTAATGTAGAATCTTTTTTAAAAAAAAAAAAAAAAAAGGAGGCAAGAAATTTACCATTGAGGGGGGGTGTTGAGGATAGTACCTATTGCGCCATCTATTGCATACAATGGTAAATATCAGAGAATTTGTTACGTTGGTTGCATATTTAAAGCTTAACCTATGTTGGCATTAGTTTAGTGATTTTGTTGGTAGTAAGTTTTTACAGTTTTAACCTAACAAGGTGTCTTTTTCTTGTGCAATTTTTTTTTGTAATGTTTTGCCATAAAACCAAATAAAACTTAAAATAAAACTATTGCCGTGTATAATTTACATTCCACTGCAGTCAATAAACATCAAAAGGCAATAATTGCTCACACCATTATCATAATAACAGACACGGACAAAATAGAAACTTCCGGAATAATAGGGGTGCAAATAATTTTGGAGCGACCAGTAACAATTGTAGAGGGCATTTTTCGCGGGGTCAGCAAGGTAATAATAATTTCAGAGGGAGAGGTTCTCGCCCTAATTATTTACCACGGGACATTATGGTACGAGAGGACGTTTCTTTGGAAATAGTTCAAATCAAAGAGGATTTTATATGAATTCGGAAGAAGTGGATAATACCAACAGTAATAAGAGCGAAACATTTTTTCGAGGCCCATCTAAATAAAAATACAAATTTTCCTGACCCATTCATATTTAATACGAACGGACTAAATTTTATTTATGTGAAATATAAAAATAAAAATTTAAAAATTTTACTTGATACCGGAGCTTCAATAAGCGTCATTTTTAAAAACGTCATAGACAAAACAGAAAAAGTTAATTGTTTAAAGAAAATAAAAATTAACGGGGTCTCTGGGACAATAATTTCGCAAGGTTCGACAAATTTATGTTTAGATATAAATGGCGCAAAAGTGTGTCACGAGTTTTTGCTGATTGACAGTTTTGAGGACAATGTGAATGGTTTAATGGGAACAGATTTTTTATACGATACTTGGCAAAGCTAGACTACGAAAACTTTCGGTTATCATTTAATGTAAATAATAAACGAATATTAACGTCTATTCACTCGGAATATGAGAATTATACTTGCATACCGGCTAGACATGAGGTAATAAAATATTTTCATACCAACACAAAGGACGAATGCGTTGTAATACCGGATGAAAGTTGTGAAGGTGTATTTGTTGCGGGAATCTTGGTAAAATCAATTTCTAATCGTGTTCCGGTACGAATTCTTAATACACGCGATCAAGACGTGAACATAAAAAATTTTGCTCCAAAAATTGTGCCATTATACCATTATGATATATGTCAGTATAACCCGGCCCACAAAACTGTAAACAGAATAGATAAATTGTTAGGCACCGTAAAATTAGACCATCTCGAAAAATCAGAAAAATGGTCTTTACAAAAAATTTGCTCTAAATATTCAGATGTTTTTCACTTAAAAGGGGAAACTTTAACTACGACAAAAATTTACAAACAAAAAATTCACTTACAGCCTAACACAAATCCTGTTTATGTTAAGCCTTACCGTTTACCGTATTCTCAGAAAACGGAACTTAACAAACAAATTGATAAAATTCTCCGTGAAAAAACAATTGAAGAAGCCTCTTCTCCATGGTCGGCACCAATTCTATTAGTACCTAAAAAAGCCGATGAGCAAGGAAATAAAACGTGGAGAATGGTAATAAATTATAGAAAAACTTTAAATTCAAATATACAGGATGATAAATATCCATTACCGTGTATATCCGAAATTTTAGATTCGTTGTCCGGGGCAATATATTTTTCACATTTAGATTTATCACAAGGATATTACCAGATTGAGCTAGAAAAAGAAAGTAGGCCTTGTACCGCATTTGTAACGGACCAAGGACAGTTTCAAATGACTAGACTGCCAATGGGGCTTAAGATAAGTCCTAGTTCTTTCTCTCGAGCTATGTCAATTGCTTTATCGGGATTAACTTATTCGTCGTGTTTTGTTTACCTAGACGACTTCATTATTTTCGGCAATACCTTAGAAACTCATAACAGCAACTTAATAAAAGTACTACAAAGATTACGCGACGTTAATCTGAAACTAAATCCTGAAAAATGTGACTTTTTGAAAAAAGAACTCTTATATCTCGGACACGTCATTTCAGCAGACGGTGTTTGTCCCGATCCTCAAAAGGTTCAGGCTATACAAAACTACCCTGTACCAAAGGACGAGAAGGAAGTCAAGAGGTTTGTGGCCGCAGCGAATTTCTATAGGAAAAGCATAAAACATTTTGCACAAATAGTTGCTCCATTAAATTTTTTAACGCGTAAAGGTGTACAATTCCAATGGACACCAGAATGTCAAAAGGCTTTTGAAACCCTAAAGCAAGCACTAGTGAACCCACCAGTGTTACAATTTCCAAATTTTTCCGAGACTAATACTTTTATAGTGACATCAGACGCTTCCAATAAAGCTTTAGGAGCTACTCTTTCGAACGGAGATGGTTCGCCAGTGTCATATATTTCCAGACAGTTAAATAAGGCAGAGGTGAACTATCCCGTCATTGACAAAGAACTTTTGGGAATTGTTTTGGCAGTAAAGAGTATCAGAAATTACCTATTTGGGAGAAAATTTATCATTTATACTGATCATAGGCCTCTTGTTTACCTTTTCGGAATGAACAATCCATCTAGCAGACTTACCAAATTTCGATTATTGTTAGAAGAGTATGATTTTGACGTAAGATATGTAAAAGGTAGTAATAATGTAGTAGCAGACGCACTATCTAGAATCGAAACTACATCAGAAGAACTGAAACAAATGTCAAACAGCGTGTGCAACACAATGTTTGTTATGACCAGGCAACAAGCTAAGAAAGAATTAAATAAGCAAAGTTTTGACAGTTCCGTACACGAACGGCTTGATCACCCAGGAATGGTGGAACTTTTAAAACCGCAGAAAAATTCTTGCGAAGCTTATTGCATTTCAACACTAGAATTTAATAATTTAGCAAAAAATAAAAAATATGATTATTGTACAAGCTATATAATTTTTTCAGAAAAAGAAAAGGCTTTAAAAATTAAGAATTCTCGATCGACGTTCGCATGCAATGCCTCGTTGAGAGAACTTAAGAATATTTGCATAAAATATAAGGTACCAGAAATATATATTTTAAAAAATATTAATAATGCGCAATTAATAAATATTATAAGTAGGGATCCCTCAGAATTAAAAATGGCTAATATAAAAATTTCAATTATAAAAGATGTACAAAAAATATCGAATATAGAAATGCGGCAAATAATATTAAATGATTTCCACATTCTACCGAGCGGCGGTCATACAGGCATTAACAGAATGTATAATAACATAAAAAAGTACTATTTTTGGCCAAGTTTGCATACAGATGTTCGCGATTTTGTAAAGCGTTGTGATCAGTGTCAAAGGTTCAAACATTCTAGGCCTAATATTGAGCCGATGTCAATAACCACAACTGCTTCGTCAGCTTTTCAAAAATTATTTTTAGACCTGGTAGGACCCTTGCCGGAAGACATATATGGAAATAAATATATATATTAACGTTACAGTGCGAATTATCAAAATTTGTCGAAGGATACCCGATCCAAAACAAAGAAGCAAAAACTATTGCAAAATCTCTTGTGGATAACTTTATCTTAAGATATGGAATACCTGAGACAATTGTGTCAGATCAAGGAACAGAGTTAATAGCTACAACTCTGAAGGAAGCTTGCAAAATTTTGCAGATTAAACAACTTGCATCAACAGCTTATCACCACCAAACACTAGGGTCGTTGGAAAATACACACAAAAATCTAGGCGCTTATTTGCGAGTGCAAACGGCAGAACACCCTGACAGTTGGAGTTCATGGGTTCAGTTCTGGTGTTTTGCATTCAACAATACTGTTCACACTAGCACAAAATACACTCCATATGAACTTGTGTTTGGTAAGCAATGCAAAATCCCTTCAAATATCGACACAGGTACTGAACCATTGTACAATTTCGATAACTACCCACTAGAACTAAAATATAGACTACAGAAAGCTTGGGAGGATGCCAAAAATAACCTCATTCAGTCAAAAATACAACGAAAAAAAAGTCACGATTCTAAAGTTAACGCGAAAACATATAAAAAAGGCGACCAGGTTTTAGTAAAAAACGAAACCGGGAATAAACTCGAAGAAATTTTTCGGAAAACGTAAATTGAGTCCCGCCTTCATATTTTTACGTAAATTGAGTCCCCTAGTCAAAATAATAATACGTAAATTGAGTCCCGGGTTCCAACAAGAGCTTCGTAAATCGAGTCCCGGGATTTTTAAGTATCTATACAGTGTTTCAATTAAGTACTTGTGAAAAATTACACATTTTCATTTCCTCGAAAAACCGACACGCCATATGAACTTTTCATCTTAAAATTAGTCAAAGAACCACCCTTTATTAATACATAATCGCAAAATTCAGTTACCGTTTGATCATCTGGAAGTTCTGCCATTATATAATCAGTAAAAACAGTTGAAACGTCTTCAGGTCTTAGAAAGGCAAGTCCAAAGA
Organism: Philopedon plagiatum; assembly: GCA_963971165.1. Taxonomy (NCBI): domain Eukaryota; kingdom Metazoa; phylum Arthropoda; class Insecta; order Coleoptera; family Curculionidae; genus Philopedon; species Philopedon plagiatum. Next base: position 45,710,452 of record OZ020194.1, read on the forward strand.
ATGACTTTAAAAAATTTGCCTTTTCTGATTTCGATGCATATACCCGAGCTAAACCAATAGACTGAATTTTGCGATACCAACTTTGGCCGAGATGAAAACGACATCCCTTAATTTTTGTTTCTGTGAGCACTGATTGAACACTCACATGTATGGCCTTTTCAAAATCAATAAAAATATTTTTCGGTGAGAATCTCAATCCTACATTTAAACAGGTGTTAACTAAATGCCTAAAGCAATTTTCATAACATTTCACAGTTTTGTTGGGAAGAAGAAAAAAAGCAAGGGGTACATACGAATCATAATGTAAGGCATGAAAAGTGAACAGTTGATAAAAATATTTAGGGCAACTTTTAAACGCACCATCCACATAAACTGTATCTGAACGGCATAGCGCTTCTAAATTTTTCTTCGTAGAAAATCCGAGAATCTTACTTTGGAGATCGTTGACGATCACAAAATCTTCATTAGCATTGGTCTTGATGTCCATATTTCCAACAGCAGAAAGGGTTTCTTCAGTGGATCTGGGATTCACGTGTTTCGACTGTCGGGGGTTCAGCATGTTCCTTTTGATTAAGGATATGTCATTCCTTGTAAGTGTCTCTATATCATTGTTTTTTAGAGCTAGGTGAATAAGCTTAGAAGGTCTTGCACAAATATCGTCGGAAGCTTTACGTTTTAATCCGTTGCTTAACTTCTGACGCTCTAACTTGTTTTCTTCTAGTGGTTCATGCGAGTGAGGTGATGGTCCTGCCAATACTTCTTCATTTTTTCCCAGTTTTAAGAACGATTTACAGGTATTTTTACTACACATCCATCTTTCGGTGTTATTCGCCAACGTTTTGTGAAAGCGAAATTTATATCCATGTAAAACCAAAAGATTTCTGCCTCTTTCACTAATTATAACTTCCATATTAAAATCAGTCGATACTACTTGATGCTAACGCGAACAAATACTAAATAATGTACAGACAAAATCATCGAACAACCCCAATTTATAATAACACCGCAATAAATTACTTAATTGCTTTTACCTGATTTTATGATAGCCGGACGGAATTTACGTAGGCCCATAAAACACCCGGGACTCGATTTACCTACCTGTAAAAATAATTAACGAATATGGGACTCAATTTACACCGACCCAAATTTTTAACGGTCCATATGTGGTAGTAGAAGATAAGTCGCCAAATATTGTTATTTTAGTAGGGAATAAAATCAAAGAAATTCACAAAAATAGAGCTAAATTGTACAATAGTAATAAACAGAGTTGTCATATATAAGAGTTTGTAAAGATAGATACGCTAAACCCTTTTTTTTGTTTTTTTTTGTTTTCCGTAGGAGGTGTAGTGTAAGAACAAAATATATATATATATATATATATATATATATATATATATATATATATATATATAGAAAAATGGAAGATTTCTTGGCCTATAGGTAATATAATAAATGTAAATGCGAAGATTTACTTCTTCGCTAGTGCAGCGAAAAGGCCGTGAATGAAAAATAAAAATAATGAGGACTATCTTTGATTCTGGTCTGGGTGACCTCCTGCTATCGATTTCTGGGCCCTTACCCATCAGCGGGCAGGCTTACACCCAGGGTGGCTGAAGAACAGACCACGTGGTCTGTTCTTCAGCCACCCTGGGTGTAAGCCTGCCCGCTGATGGGTAAGGGCCCAGAAATCGATAGCAGGAGGTCACCCAGACCAGAATCAAAGATAGTCCTCATTATTTTTATTTTTCATTCACGGCCTTTTCGCTGCACTAGCGAAGAAGTAAATCTTCGCATTTACATTTATTATATATATATATATATATATATGTATATATATATATATATATATATATATATATATATATATATATATATATATATATATATATATATATATATATATATATAAACTGCTGGCCAATTCAAGCGGGACAAACTAAATTTTTGATAAAATTTAGAGTGGAATATTTTCGAAACGAAAAAAGATTTTGATTTAACTTTTTCAGTATGTAATTGAATAGTTCTTCTAGTTTTTATACTTCAAGGCACTATTGCTAGCAGTCGCTGCAACTCTATTTTACAGGGTGTTAAGTGAAACCCTGACTTTTTTGGAAAAGTTTTCCAGTTCCGAGAATCTAGGAAGAATTTTTTTTGAATTTTCTTTTCATACTAAAATGATCCATGGTCAAATACAAAAAAACAATTTCTCCGGATTTTCTCTATTTTCATTTGTTTTCCGTATACAGGGGTTAGTCGAAATTATCGACTTCTTCTTACAAAGGAACCCCTAATTTGGCCGTTTATTCACAAAAAGCGAAAGACCAAGTAAATTTGTAGTTTGAAGTAGTCCAGCTAACAAAATTAATACAAATTTTTGTACAGGGTGTAGCAAGTTTGGATCACGGGCTAGTAAATTATTATTTTTTAATTTCTACAACTTTTTCCTAAGTTAACTATTAATTATCACGTGCTACGTTAAAGGGTTAAAATTTGTTAGGTCCGATAACAGTACTGGATAGAAAGATCCTTTTTGCCCAAACGGGTTTTTCATTTTTTGTCTAGTCCCATTTTTAGTGATTAAACGGCTCGCATTTTGAACCTAACTTTTTGCAAATGCATCCATGAACGATTGAAGTGAGAGTGCTTTTTTGGTGGTACATAATGAATGTTTTATCCAACCAAAAAACATGTAGTGGCCAAACAGCTAATGATGCTTATTCGAAGAATTTTTTAGCATTATACAGGGTTGCAAAAAATATACCACCTATACTTTGCAGGTGGATTTCTGTTAATTTAGCGGCGTTTCTATTTCTTAGTCAAAAGATCTAGTAGGCCAAAAAATAAAACATTTTCTTTGCTATTGACAGTTACCAAGGCAACAAAGTATTCTTCTTTGAATTGGTGCGTTATTATCCTTTATAATGGCTCGATTAAGTGCAAAAGAACAAGCTAATTGTTTGCGTTTACTACAAGATGGGGTAAAAATTAGTATTATTGCGGATATGTACGGGGTTGGGCGAAGTACAATATCTCGACTGCGTCAACGCTTCCACGAAACGGGAAGTGCAAACTATCGTTATGGGGGAGGTCGCCAAAAGAAAGTCGGCATTGCAGATGAAAGATGGTTGGTTAGAGAGGCTCGTCGAAGGCGAAAAATTTCATCAGAGAAAATTAACCAGGAGTTCAGAGCAAGAACACACATTCGTGTGAGCAATAGGACCATTAGAAGAACTTTAAACAATAATAACTTAAGGTGAGTTACTTCAAATGAGATCTTATTTTTTGTACCAATATTTTTAGTGTTTCATTTTAGTAAGTCGGCTATTATAATATCGACGTCAGCTGAGGCGTGAATCTTGGATTTTGCGCACCGATATTATAAATGTAAACTTGAACTAAGTTGTTCATAAATTAAAGTTTTGATAGGCGACCCTAAACACATTATTTGTGCTTGCAGCGTAATGTTCCTTAGTTCTTCCCTAGAACTAACGTTATGAAAATTGACCTAATTTTGCATTTTAGTATAATAAAAGCTACTGTTGGCTTATTTATTGGTTCATTCCCTACACCTATACTACAGATTTTTAAGCCAAAATTTTAATTTTAGAGCTCGGCGACGTGCTAAATGTGTGCGACTTCTACCACAGCATAGGCGAAGACGTCTCCAGTGGGCATATGAACATCGCAATTGGCCATTAGATAACTGGGAAAACTGCATGTTTGTAGACGAGTCAAGATTTAATTTAATTCACTCGGACGGCAGAATATTAGTTTGGCGTGAACGTGGCGAACGGTATATGGAGGAGAATATGGCTCCTCAGGAACCTTTTGGTGGTGGAGGCGTTACTGTTTGGGGTGGTGTAATGTTTAATGGCAAAACGGAACTTTTTTTAACATTGGAGCCCATTAACGGTCAGGTATATAGGGACGAAATTTTAAGCAATATCGTTCTACCATTTGCAAACAATTTTGGGAACGATTTTGTGCTAATTGACGATAACGCCAGACCTCATAGAGCACGCATTGTGCAAGAGTTTTTGGAAGCTAATAATATTACCAGGATGGTCTGGCCTGCAAAATCACCAGACATGAATATTATCGAACACGTCTGGTCTAAATTGAAATTATTGGTAAGTTCTAGGGAAGATCCTCCTCAGACTTTAGAACAACTTGCAGACGCCATTGTTCAGGAGTGGGAAAATATTCAGCAAGAATTTGTCAATAATTTGGTAATAAGCATGCCTCGAAGATGCCAAGAGATAATAAATGTAAGGGGAGGTCCTACTAGGTATTAAGATTTGTTTTGTTTTCGTTAGTTGCAAGTTTTTATAATACCTTCAAGTAAAAAAAATGTTCTATAATTTAAAACGTTTTCTGTTTACCTATAAAAGTAACAACCAAAATTTACATTTTGGATCTCCTAAAGTAATGCCGGGAAAAATAACTACTAAATTTGAAAATTACGTATCTTTTCGAGTACTTTCAAAAGTAATTAAATCTTCTGAAATTTCTATACCTTCTAAAAACTACGCTATACAGAATTTTATAACTTGTTCAGTTGAATTCACTATCCATCTCCAATTTTTGACGAGAAAAATGTACTCCGTGACTATTAATTTAAGACACTTCTTATTAATTAAAATTTCTCAATGCCATGTACTGACTTTTTAGAGCAGTGGTAAAATATTTTTCTTTTATAATGAATAATCGAAGTTTACGAAAATCCAAAGATATCGAGAAACGCGTGGCTTCTATTATAAGTAGTAACTTCTGCACAATCCTGTATAATGTGAAAAAGTTCCGAATGAATATTATTCTTTTTATCTGTATCGTTACTAGATTTTATTAATAATAAGTAGGACATTTTCTTTAATAATTATTAATATAGCAAAAAGGAACTTTATGAATACCTAAAGGACTCTAAAATCACATGATTTTCATATAAAATGTAGGTGATATGTTTTGGGCAAACGCGGACAAAAGCAGCGAATAAGCATCTTTAGCTCTATGGCCACGACACTTTTTTATTGGTTGGTTAAACCAATAAACGATGTCCACTTCAATAGTTCATGAATGCAATCGCAAAAAGTTAAGTTTTAAACGCAAGCCATTTGTATCACTAAAAATGGGACCAGACAAAAAAATTCAAAAACAGTTTCGGCAAAAAGTTCCAAGAAAATTGGGACTATATTCAATTAATTTGAAAATCACATGACTTCCATATAAAGTATAGGTGGTATATTTTTTGCAACCCTGTATAATGCTAAAAAATTCTTCGAATAAGCATCATTAGCTGTTTGGCCACTACATGTTTTTTGGTTGGATAAAACATTCATTATGTACCACCAAAAAAGCACTCTCACTTCAATCGTTCATGGATGCATTTGCAAAAAGTTAGGTTCAAAATGCGAGCCGTTTAATCACTAAAAATGGGACTAGACAAAAAATGAAAAACCCGTTTGGGCAAAAAGGATCTTTCTATCCAGTACTGTTATCGGACCTAACAAATTTTAACCCTTTAACGTAGCACGTGATAATTAATAGTTAACTTAGGAAAAAGTAGTAGAAATTAAAAAATAATAATTTACTAGCCCGTGATCCAAACTTGCTACACCCTGTACAAAAATTTGTATTAATTTTGTTAGCTGGACTACTTCAAACTACAAATTTACTTGGTCTTTCGCTTTTTGTGAATAAACGGCCAAATTAGGGGTTCCTTTGTAAGAAGAAGTCGATAATTTCGACTAACTCCTGTATACGGAAAACAAATGAAAATAGAGAAAATCCGGAGAAATTGTTTTTTTGTATTTGACCATGGATCATTTTAGTATGAAAAGAAAATTCAAAAAAAATTCTTCCTAGATTCTCGGAACTGGAAAACTTTTCCAAAAAAGTCAGGGTTTCACTTAACACCCTGTAAAATAGAGTTGCAGCGACTGCTAGCAATAGTGCCTTGAAGTATAAAAACTAGAAGAACTATTCAATTACATACTGAAAAAGTTAAATCAAAATCTTTTTTCGTTTCGAAAATATTCCACTCTAAATTTTATCAAAAATTTAGTTTGTCCCGCTTGAATTGGCCAGCAGTTTATATATATATATATATATATATATATATATATATATATATATATATATTTATATATATATATATATATATATATATATATATATATATATATATATATATATATATATATATATATATATATATATATATATATATAGAAAAGATTTTTTTCCTCGGTATAGTCACCGAAACGACATAATATAGAAAAATATATAAAGGTACAACACTTAGAGAGTTCATTTGGCCTCTAACATAAATTTAGCAATCTTTGCAAACGCGGCTGGTTTTTCTCTCCGGACACGTGTTTCGGCTACCTCATAGCCATCATCAGCGGAGCTGTATAACCAGAAAGAAAAAAGCCCTCATAGTTGAGACAGTTAAGACCGTCTTAGAACTATGGATTCCAAGTTGTGATGGAATGCAGTTTGCAAAGATTTAATGCTATTTGACTGTGAAATACCGCAGTGTGCTGGTATTTGTTAGTGTGTCACGCCATCTGTGTTTTTAGGCCGCAAGTTGAAAGCCATTCTTTAATGCAAGCGCTCTCGCGTTGATTAAGGATGGTTCACCCTTCAAGTGTTACACGTTAGGTGTCATCCGGTGATGGCACATCTTAGGTGCTATTATAATCACCGGTTTGTCCATTGTGTAGACCCTTTTTTCGACTTAACGAAGCTCTGACAAAAATGAGCAGTATCAACCTTTATATATTTTTCTATATTATGTCGTTTCGGTGACTATACCGAGGAAAAAAATCTTTTCTATATTTGATACTGCTCATTTTTGTCAGAGCTTCGTTAAGTCGAAAAAAGGGTCTACACAATGGACAAACCGGTGATTATAATAGCACCTAAGATGTGCCATCACCGGATGACACCTAACGTGTAACACTTGAAGGGTGAACCATCCTTAATCAACGCGAGAGCGCTTGCATTAAAGAATGGCTTTCAACTTGCGGCCTAAAAACACAGATGGCGTGACATACTAACAAATACCAGCACACTGCGGTATTTCACAGTCAAATAGCATTAAATCTTTGCAAACTGCATTCCATCACAACTTGGAATCCATAGTTCTAAGACGGTCTTAACTGTCTCAACTATGAGGGCTTTTCATTTCTTTCTGGTTATACAGCTCCGCTGATGATGGCTATGAGGTAGCCGAAACACGTGTCCGGAGAGAAAAACCAGCCGCTTTTGCAAAGATTGCTAAATTTATGTTAGAGGCCAAATGAACTCTCTAAGTGTTGTACCTATATATATATATATATATATATATATATATATATATATATATATATATATATATATATATATAAAGGGTAGTCGTTGCTGACTAGTTAGGCAGTAAACTAGTAATATTGGGTTGCGCAGCAAATGAAAGAATACTCTTTAAAGTTGTTCCAAGCTTTCGAAAATATTTATTTTCATCTTCAGGGAGACTACAAAGAATTACTAGTATTAAACATGGTTCTTATATTAACCATTGTTTTAAGTGAGCTTATAAGCAGATTTATTACTTACAACTTAGTTGAGGATGTTCATTAACGGTGTTAAAATATTATCTAGGGAATCAGTGAAGTTCTCCAGAGTGGGATCGAAAACCAAGCGTCATTAATTACTTAATTATTCTAAATTTACAATTATTACACAATAGCACAGACAGATTAAAATTACATGAAAGTTATTAGTTAAAAAAAAAAAAAGGAAGACAATTAAAAATCATTTCTTTCTCCGTTTTTTGAAATTCATTTTAGCCATGCGGCACGAGGTGACAGACTGATTTGATTGAGCGGGAAACTCACTGTGGACTGTCAGAAGTCAGTTATTAGCGACATCTGTGTATTATATTAAATTATATGCGAAACATCATTACAGAAGTCTGTAAAGTTAGGTGTGTTATATACCTTGTAGAGATAACTTGTTGGATTTATATTGCGCTCAGGAAGTACACCCTAGCGGCTGCATTTAAAAGCTTATTTATGCGACATCTATGAATTTCAATCAGAATTATTTGTAATTTGATAAAGAGATTTTGTTATATGTAGGAAATGGGTAAGTATTCTTGAATTTGTTGTGAAGGAAAAAAATATAATTTTTATTATACAATCAATTGTCATTATACTTGAATCTCAGTGGATCTTGACTTTTTTACCTCATCTATAAATGATGCCGCAATAAAAAATATCACCATCTCAAGAACTACTAATATCCTCACAAATTATATAAACTCAAACAAACATAACAAATCACTTTTCCATAACTTACTCTATAAATCAAAAAAGTTCCTTAAGGACAACCCTAACATTATATTAACTAGATCAGACAAGGGCAATGTAACTGTTATCATGGGGAAAGAACAATATTTACAACTCTCCAATGAATTAATCCAGAATGATGAATCTTACATCAGTTTACCGCGAGACCCCACACTTTCGATTCAAAGAAAGTGCAATGAATTAATCAAACAATTGTATAATACAGGACAAATAGATGAGGCCACAAAGAAAAAGCTTACAAGTTACAAGGGTACATCTCCAAAATTTTACTCATTACCTAAAATCCACAAACCAACCTTGTCTGTCAGGCCAATTGTAGCTTCAATTGGTGCACCCACGGAATTTATTGCAATTTTTATAACCGAAATCCTCACAAAAGCATATGACTTCGATAATGAATATTATATTAAAGACTCTTTCCAAGTCTATGAAAAATTTAACCAATTACAGCTCCCTGATGGCTATGTGGTAGCAAGCCTCGATATTGTCTCTCTTTTCAGCAATGTTTACTATGATGCTGCACACAGGGCCATCTATAAGTGTTGGTACCGCATTAGTAACTATTGTAACACAGACAGAGACTCCTTTCTTAGATTAATTGAATTTCTTTTTGATAACACATATTTCTCATTTGACAACAAATACTATAAACAAACTTTTGGTACCCCAATGGGGTCTTCTGTCTCTCCTATACTTGCAACATATGTGATGGACGAATTGCTGGACACAGTTCGTCCTGTTCTCTCCTTTAATCCCCTTTTTTTAAAAAAATACGTGGATGATATAATTGTAGCACTACCACAAAATGGAATCAACGAGATACTAGAAACCTTAAATGATTTCGATCAACACATCCAGTTCACTATAGAAACCGAAGACCCTACCTGCTCGGTTCCTTTCCTAGATACCAAATTCACACGAACTCACAACAACAAAATCGTGATAGATTGGTACAGGAAACCTTGCAGCTCAGGACGATACCTGAATTATTTCTCGTATCATAAACATAATATGAAAGTGAATCTGGTTAAACAAATGAAATCAAGAATTCTAAAAATCTCAGATCCATCTCTACATAAAAAAAACTTAGATATCCTGGCTCAATTATTCATCGATAATTCATATCCACCCAAGCTGATTAATAGAATTTTGTTCAGCACTCCTGCCATCAACATACCTATATTAAATGAACATAACCTAATAAATAATAACAATAATATAACTGAAGTGACACAAACTAATAAATTCATATCACTTCCCTACATTAGAGAGATAACTCCGGCGCTGTCCAGAATAATAAATCAGGTAGTTAATGTCAAAATCGCGAACAAACCAGTACTCACAATTTCTTCGGTGCACTCCAGGCTTAAAGACAAGGTCCCTCTTACTCGAAGAACAGATGTGGTTTACAGCATTCCTTGTGCAGACTGTGAAAAAATATACATAGGCCAAACTACAAGACCATTGGCCGATAGAATCACAGCACACAGGAGTGACTGTAGACTGCATCCAGAGAGGTGTGCTCTGGCAGAACACGCTAATAACTCACTACATAACTTTGATTACGATGCAACCAAGATACTTGCTACACAGAAAAATAACTCTAAAAGATCTTTTCTTGAAATGGCCTTTATTTCACAAGAACCTAATTGCATAAATAAAAAAACCGATATAAAACACCTAAGTGAAATATATTCATATCTATTATTTTTAGACAAGGATCATCGTTTGAACGACACTGAGATTCAAGTATAATGACAATTGATTGTATAATAAAAATTATATTTTTTTCCTTCACAACAAATTCAAGAATACTTACCCATTTCCTACATATAACAAAATCTCTTTATCAAATTACAAATAATTCTGATTGAAATTCATAGATGTCGCATAAATAAGCTTTTAAATGCAGCCGCTAGGGTGTACTTCCTGAGCGCAATATAAATCCAACAAGTTATCTCTACAAGGTATATAACACACCTAACTTTACAGACTTCTGTAATGATGTTTCGCATATAATTTAATATAATACACAGATGTCGCTAATAACTGACTTCTGACAGTCCATAGTGAGTTTCCCGCTCAATCAAATCAGTCTGTCACCTCGTGCCGCATGGCTAAAATGAATTTCAAAAAACGGAGAAAGAAATGATTTTTAATTGTCTTCCTTTTTTTTTTTTTTTTTTAACTAATGACTTTCATGTAATTTTAATCTGTCTGTGCTATTGTGTAATAATTGTAAATTTAGAATAATTAAGTAATTAATGACGCTTGGTTTTCGATCCCACTCTGGAGAACTTCACTGATTCCCTAGATAATATTTTAACACCGTTAATGAACATCCTCAACTAAGTTGTAAGTAATAAATCTGCTTATAAGCTCACTTAAAACAATGGTTAATATAAGAACCATGTTTAATACTAGTAATTCTTTGTAGTCTCCCTGAAGATGAAAATAAATATTTTCGAAAGCTTGGAACAACTTTAAAGAGTATTCTTTCATTTGCTGCGCAACCCAATATTACTAGTTTATATATATATATATATATATATATATATATATATATATATATATATATATAAATTGAAAAATACTATTCTCACACTACGCCAACGTGTTGTCCAAGGAATATCATCCTTGGTGGTTCAATGACCTGATATCACAGGTACAAATGAACCGTGCCACCCCGACGACCGGTTTCGATACTGTTAGATCTCATTCAGGCCGGGGACAGGCAAATTGCTCTGTGTCGAGCAGGTGTTAAATGGTCGAACCAACCGAAACAACTACTCCGAGGGCTAATACCCCTACCGGCATTGAATTACACGATTGATTCTGGGTTTGTCCGTTGGGAACGATATTGAAAAATACTATTCTCACACTACGCCAACGTGTTGTCCAAGGAATATCATCCTTGGTGGTTCAATGACCTGATATCACAGGTACAAATGAACCGTGCCACCCCGACGACCGGTTTCGATACTGTTAGATCTCATTCAGGCCGGGGACAGGCAAATTGCTCTGTGTCGAGCAGGTGTTAAATGGTCGAACCAACCGAAACAACTACTCCGAGGGCTAATACCCCTACCGGCATTGAATTACATGATTGATTCTGGGTTTGTCCGTTGGGAACGATATTGAAAAATACTATTCTCACACTACGCCAACGTGTTGTCCAAGGAATATCATCCTTGGTGGTTCAATGACCTGATATCACAGGTACAAATGAACCGTGCCACCCCGACGACCGGTTTCGATACTGTTAGATCTCATTCAGGCCGGGGACAGGCAAATTGCTCTGTGTCGAGCAGGTGTTATATATATATATATATATATATATATATATATATATATATATATATATATATATATATATATATATATATATATATATAGCTCCTTGTAGCAGGCGTACACCCCGTATAACTTATTATTAAACCCAATATGTAGACTAAGGTAATTAAGGTTATTGATTATATGTAATTATTATAAGAAAGATAAGCATTTTTGAATTGGTACATTTTTGAATATGGAAATATAGATATGATTAAGACTTAAAGAAGAGCGTTTGATTTACCAAATAAAAGGGGCTAGAAAACCCCTAATCCATTCATTACAATATAGCGGTTGCATAACGAAAACTTGCTTTAGTAACATTTCATATAATCTGTATATAATGATATTTTAATTGTATATGGTTAATCATATAGTAGATATACAACTAAAGCTCGCTCTAAAAGAATTTAATATAACTGGTTATACAGGGTGTTTCAAAAAACATGTGCCATCGCTCAAGGATAGATTCCTTGTAAGAAACTAAGGCAAAAAGTTTATATAAACATGGGTCCGCAGATGCTTCGTTTCCAAGATACAGGGTGTTAAATTTTTAAATTTTTTTCAGTTTTTCCAAAATATTTTCAAAATGGCTTTATCAATTTTGATGAAATTTACACTGTATAAATTACTTAAATTAAGCATAATTCTGATAATGAAAAGATTTTGACAGGTCCTCCAGGGGCGTACATATGAGAAGACGGTACAATATTTTTCCAATAAAAACATGTACGCCACTGATTTTTTCACATTTTCTTATATCGGTCAAATAGTATGTTAAATTCTTAACAAAACCTATCTCTTCATATTTTTTCAATTTTCATTTCGTTTAGGAGATAAATGTAATTTTATTAACCGTCTTACTGGTTTAGTTTTCCCAACCAGCGGTTTTAACATGTAAAGACCATTTAAAAATTGAACGTCCTGTATCTTTGAAACAAAGCATCTGCGGACCCATGTTCATGATAACTTTTTGCCTTAATTTCTTTCAAAGAACCTCCCTTTAAGCGATGGCACATGTTTTTTGAAACACCCTGTATAATGATATTTTGGTGGTATATACTTAACCACATAGCGGCTATATAACTAAAATTTGCCCTAGTAATATTTAATATAACTGGTTATATAACCGGTATAAAATAATACTTAGTGGTAATGGTAAATTTGCTAAGTTTTTAGAAAAACGCGTTGTATAACCGTAACAAACGGTTTATTTGTCACAAATAGTATATAACTTTTGCATAACCATTATGTAATTTTCTATAATATAATTTCCCTCAGTGCAAATGGCTGAACATGAGAAATAGGTGTAGTCACCACCTAGGTAATTTTATTCATAAACTACTAATCTTGCCGAATACTTCGACAAAACTTAAAAATAAATTAGTCGCTAGGGCGAACGTTCACGATAGACATATTAGATACAAAAACAGGTTTACCCTTCCCCAATATAGAACATCATTATTTCAAAGGAGCTTCACTTATAATGCTATAAAATTTTACAATTCCATTCCAGATGAATTTAAGCTATATAATATTAACAAATTTAAGTACAAGCTTCGTGATTATTTATTTAAAAAACAATAAGGCGATTGGTTGGTAGCTCTTATCTGTGGGTGTTGCGCTGTTCGGAGCCGTGCGGCAGGGACTGGGGGTGGATTCAACTTTTTTAGTCTATATGTAACTGACATGTAATTTATGCAAGGACTTTTTGATTCCAATCTAATTACCTACACACATTAACTTCTTTATGCCTTGCTGGCTCATGTTTCCGGCGCTTATAACTTCCTTTTATTAATATTATTTTTGTTTTTTCTTTTTTTTTTTTGCTCTCATCTTGTTGTTTTTTTTTTGTACAGTATTGACAGTCGGTACTGGTTATATGGGCTAGCCGGGTAATCCTTCTGATAGACATCTTTGTTTTATACTGCTATCTTATATTTTGAGGCGAACCACACTTTGATAGTGGTTGAGTATGAGTAGCCCTTCTGGCTAGACTTCGCCACCCTGAGTCTGGTTCGTTCTCTATAAAAAATTAGCTATTTACTCCACATTGTCATCTTTCAGCCATGTATAGTTTTCTTTTTTGATGTATCAATAAAAAGTCTTTATTGTTATTATTATTATTATTAATATTAATTCGCCGAATGGGGAGTTACAAATCTGCTTGTACGGTAGGATTATTTCAAAATGATTTTTTGTTCTTTTTATTGATTTTGTTGTAGTTCGTCCCTATATTTAAATATTATTTAGCACTTCATTAATTATTTACGAAATAAAAATAATTTCGAAGATTAAAAAACGGCTCAAAAATCACACAAAATATAAACATTGCCCTCTAGACTAGTACCAAAACGGCCGCTAGTTGGCCAAGACAGTATTGCAAGCTTCCTAATTTGAATCGCCAATACGGTGGCAATTCTATGCGTGAACTACTCTTAATTACAATATTTTCTGCTGTATCTGTCATAGAGATAATAGTCAGTATCTGAGATTGCTATTGAGGGGGTTGCCTTATGAGTTTCGGATGGGTAACTCCGGCCCGGGATTGTCCATTAGTTTTTGGATAGCCCGTACTTTAATACAAAGTACGCTGTGTTTTTCGTCCGCAAAGCCCAAACATTTTCCTTTTATTAAAAAATATGTTCTAATTTTTTGAGACTCAGCAGTTTTGGAATGGCCTATTTTTTCTAATAAACTATCTATTCTGATAAACTATCTATTTTAATAAACTTTTAAAATGGGCTGCGCTATACATGATAACAGATACTTCATATTTTTCTAAAAAGGTAGTAATTGATATCATAATTGCGAAGGTAAATTGATCGGAGTATATGATAAATCTGGAATTAAAAGAGACGAAAACCCGCATTTGTAATTTATAATAAAAGTAAAATATTTATATTTAGTTTAAAAACAAAATCTCCAAGTATAGTATAGTTTTCTAAGTATAGCTTAATATTAATTAATATCAACTCATGATATGGGTGTTTCAGGGATGAGATAGAAGCTAATCAACTAGGAAGCAAGCCATGTAAGGAGCTTCTTCATCATCTCCAACCAAAATATTGGTTTGCCGCCCATTTACATTGCAAATTTGCAGCTTTAGTGTCTCATACAAACAATACCACAACCAAATTTCTTGCACTGGATAAGTGCCTTCCAAGAAGAAATTTTTTGCAGATTGTTGATATACCCCATGATAAAGACAGAAAAGTTCAAATTAGTTATGATTTGGAATGGCTGGCTATTTTATATTTGACTAATCATTTGTTAACTGTTAAAAATGCGAATACTTATATGCCTGGACATGGTGGAAATGAAAGGTGCGCCAAGATTTATTTCTTTCTTTACATTTATTCGACTACCCCGCTCAATTTTGAGGTTACAACATGGGTAATTTCACGTGTGAATTGCACTATATTAGACAAAACTGACACCCCAATAGTTAACGTGATAAGTAAGAATAAACATATAATAGCATTATGTTTAATGATAGAATTCTACTGTAGGTATATTTTCCAAGTGTAATTCAATATGGTTGGTATTGGTATTCAATTGGTATTTTTTAGAAAAAAGTCAGAAGTTATTTTGTCTTTGACTGGCACTACTGTTGTGAAAATTAGTTTCATCAAAAAATGAATTTCTCCATTACAATAGATTTTCACAATGTGTTAAGTCAATAAATACTAAAAACACATTAATTCATGTTAAATAGATTTACGGGGACGTAAACCCAACCCAACCAAACACCCTGTAAAAGATTCATCAAATAATTCATTTAAATAATTACCCTTGCGAAATCTCTTGGAGTTCGTGATGGTAAAATGTTCGTCGTCCTCTCGCTCTATCAGGCGATCGACTGAGCGGTGCAGCGTCTGCTGCTCGATATTTACCTAAAATCCGACTCCTTTAACAAGCACCTCCCAATTCGTAAAAATCAGCGAAACACGTCACGATTGGATTTCTTCCTGGATATACTCTCACGGAATTTTCCACGATCGAACGACTTGGAAATGGGCTTATTCAGCTATTTTTTTTTATTCCATAATATAAAAGTGCTCCATTCGAAAACCTTATCCCCAAAGATTAGATTTTTTTAATCGAATTCACCCTCAAAATAGCGATCAAACATGGCTCATTATGAGACTGGATGATGGCGTCTGGTGACGTAGTCCCACGATGAGCGATAAGCGTTGGCACCGCAAAGATTTTGCAATGAACTTTATCAAAATGACACTTGTCAAAAATCTCATTCCATTTAGGGGATCATGGCGGTGTTATATAGGATCCATCACACTGCCCGTTACATTCAGTAGTTTTTCGTGGGATGACGTGAAGCTGGAAACTGAATGTTTTCAATTTTGTCGAATATTAAACTTTAATATTTTAGTTATTTTTCGTCCAACCGATGTAATTTTTGTGTGTATGTTTCGATTGACTGATTGTGCAATAATATTAACATATTTATTGAAAACGCGAAATGACTAAACGTGCCCATACAGGGAGGAGCGGAGCTCAGAAATAGCGAGAAGCGCTATTATTGGTGGAAATAGAGTATTGTCCTGGGTCAGGGTTTTAAATAAAAGGAATTAGAACGGGATGGCGGTTAATCAGTAAGACAAAGGAACTACGCAGTAATTTGCTATAAATACCGCCAGGAAAAGGCGAAATGCATGAGATTTCGACGTGCCGCCAAGACCTTTTACCGTACAGCTAAGAATTAGCAGTCAGCCCAGTGTTCGCAGATAGCAGATACCAGAAAGAAGCTGAGCGACAGGTAGCAGTGGCAGCCTTCTAGAAGTGTGCATCAAGCATCTCGTGCGTACCCGAGATTTCGCGTTTTCTTCTTCAAACATTTTGAGCCTGATTTTCTTTACTGATATCGTCCATATAATTTCAGACTTGATTTGGTTTGAGCAATCTTCATCGGTGAAATAAAATACCTGGACATCCTTCATGATCCTTTGTGGGCTGTCGATCCTCTATGGTACCGGTCAAGTGCGCAGTCAGCCTCAACTGTGTAAGTGTTGAGTGAAGAAACGAGAAAAGAAGTAAAAATAAACTCACGGTCGTGTATCTGGCTAAGCTAAGCACCCGAAGCGTTCGTAAAAGCCGCTAACTGGAATATAGTTCGTCCCGCCTAAAACCAAAGCAACACCATCCTTGAACTGAAGGTGGTATCCCGGCTGCGGTAGGTTTAGAAATCTCCAAATCAATAAAAATTCCTCGTTAAACAAAACTTCGACTTTTCGACACCCAGTCACTAAACGGTAGGTCCCTTTATAGGTGTCGCTCTACCGTAGAAATCGGGGTTTTTGCGTGATAAATACTTCTTCCCATTAGTCCACACACACAGGACTCTAAGGGCGTAACCCCAAATATCCCGAAAATACCACTAAAAACCCCGATTTCGTGCGTGCGAAAAACACCCGAAAATCGGTAGGAGTGACTGGTCGCGGCTCAGCAGCCAGACCCGTAATTGCCAATTAAACACACCCGTGAGAGAGGCGCATCCTTCTAATAGTCGATTAAACCCTAGGCAAGTGGCGTTTTACAGTCTTATCAATAAATAGCGTGGAAGTGAATAAATACGCTCGACAAGTGGAATTCACTAAAAGTGTTAACTATAAAGTGTAAATATCTTAAATGGGGAAAGTGCTGGAAAGTAGCGGCTTTTGTAACGGCTGTAGAGAATAACTAATAGCCTTAAAGCCCCATAACTATTTAAATCGGGAATAATTTTAAGTTTGTAACCAAATTAGGGAATTTTAGTTTGTCACCCGTAGGTAGTTATAAGGGTGTCGCAGGACGCTAAAGACCTTACTTCGACTTTACCCTGAAAGATTAGGTCAAACAAGACCGACCTTAGACATTGAAAAAATAAATTTCCCTCCGTGCAAAATTTCAGAGTCCAGGTAGTTGAATTCTATTTGGGTTGAAAATCGTGTTGGATGTGCCCAAGGCAACAGAACGTAATCAGATAAGTCTTCAGGACATTCCAGGCGTCGTCCTAACCCGAAAAAATCTGTTCTTAGTAAAAAAACTTTTGAAATTTTTAAAAATAATTTCGTCACCTCTCCGTTGGTGGACTGCTAGCGCCTGCCAGCATGAAGACCTGGGGGAAGGGCAGATTGCGCCTGAAGAAAATTGCAATACTCAACAACCCTGGGAGGGGAGTTTCGGACCCTGGGGAAAGAAAACAATGGGACAATCAAAAAAGATATTATTTACTGAATCAGGGGAAGGTGTAGGTGTAGGACGACTCTCCCGGACATTCATTTCGCGGCTGCTGATTAAGCCTTTTCAAAACTGAAGCCGGGAGGGACCGTGCCTCCCTATTAACTATTCCCGAAGCCCCATGGGGGCAACACTACATGAAGAGAAGTCAAAGTTAGGAGTGGTTTTATACTTTAAAAATCTTCTTCCTAGTCGTTGTAATAGTAAAATTAAATATACGCTGGTGTAAAATTGGAAATAGTTTTTTAGAACATGTCAAATTAAAGCACAGACAGTTTTTGGAAAACATTTATTTTTAAATTAAAACGTGGCTTACAGTTCCGTCATATTATGTTGCCTGCTACTATCATAATAACAGAATACTAGCTGCAGTTTAAACATACTGCAATCATTGTTTAATTTACAGTCTTTGTTTAACTTTGTTCTTTTAGGTACAATTTCACGCCCAGTGAAGCAGAAAAAACGTTGGTACTGAACAAACTTAATAACATAACGAAAATACCCAAAAAGTTTAGACCTACAGCAGTATCCTTTCAGCCAAGAAGTCCAAAGAGACCTACAAATCATCAACCACATGCTAAACTAAATCCCCAAACTGTAGAGTTATGTGAAATGTTGGGAATTAACGATCCCATATGTCTTATATCAGAAAGCAACGGTTTAAATTTAAGTGTAGATGCAAGCGTGTTAGAAAATACGACTTTTATAAGTGACTCAGATGACTCTGATTTAATAGATGACTCTGAAGCTCTAGTCGAGTCAGACATTTCAGTACAAGAGATTAAAATTAAGGAACTTCAACTTCCAGAGTCGAAAATATTAACTCCTATGAAGTTGCCTAAACCAATTAATGAAGAACGGTCAGCAGATCAAGAACTGGATATACAGGATGAATGTGATATTTTTTCTGAACTATCTGAATTCTCAAAATCAGCAGTAAACATAAATTCGTTGCAAACAAACAACACTAGTTTTTCTGATCCAATAAAATCGACAAGTGATGATCAAATAAGTGATACAATTTCTGATAATTTGTGTGATGTTGCAGAAATAATAGATAGTAATGAAGCTAAAGAAAATTTATTAAAAAATCGAAATGCAAACAGCCAAGGAGAATTTTCAGATCAAAATTGTGATGAAAGTGTAAAAAATGAAACACAAACAGACAAACCTACAAATACATGTTTATTGGTTATAGATGACAAAGAACGTAGAACTTCACCAAAGAGAACTTTAAGTGACGTAATGATTTCTATTAGTTCAGAAAAACATGGATCTACTCCCAGTGATTTGACGAATGATAAAAGTGAAGTGAAAAAAAATCCAACACCAAAAAAATTTAAACGACGGAATGCTGACATGTACCCTAGTGAGAGTTGACCATTTAATAGTGACTAGTAACTTCTAATTTTTTCTTTTGGAGTATTTGTATAAACAAATGCACTTTTTTAAAATTTCTTCCATTTGTTCAGCCTGCTTTTGCTTATTGTATTTTTATTTTTATATATAATATGATATATGGTTAAGGATTTAACACAGTTTCCTCATTTCTTTATTTCAGTTACAAAAAGGAAATTTTCGCGAAATTCTGTTGGACTCAGCGGTAACACGGCGGCCGTCCATAAGTACCACTCGCGAAAACGAAGCGATTACATGATTGATTTAACTGTCACTTGTTGGACTGTTTGACATCACATAACTTTAAAATTTGATATTTTTGTTTCGTTAGGATGTAGCTGTGAACTTATTATGATGAAAGCTTATTGAAATAAGCATACAGTTATTCCCTCGGTGCTGATTATGTTGGATTTTTTGTTTGACATAATGCCTATTCTACCTGGAATAGGCGATATGTCAAATACCATATCAAATGCCAAATAAGTATTTGACATTTAATGTTTTTTAAATGTTTATATAAAAAATAGGACCACTGCAACTACGACAAATCTATTACCACCTGTGTCGAACAGGCTTATGCCTCTTTGAGCACAGACTGCCAAAACAAACGAGGGCAAACACAAATCTTACCGTGCTGCTAACAAAGACTGTAACATAGGAATATAAACTAAGTTTCTTATTTTTTATTATTTATTGAACTAACAAATTGCCATATAACAACATAACCTGAAAACAACATTCGTTACACATGAAATGTTTTGAAATTAAAATGCATTCATCAAACCAAAACCCAATCATAGATCAACATTCAACTGACTGATTTAGTGATTGCAATCCCGCAGTGTTTTAAATCCCGCAGGGCATTTGCGGGATTGATTCTAATCCCGCGGGATCCCGCGTAGGTTTTTTAATTTAATAAAATTCGATAAATTAATGTTTATTTAATTAATTATTGAACCAACTTTAATTTCTTATTATAAAAATCAACAAATAACCGTATTTCAGTTTTAAAAAATTATATAATTTAAAGTCTAGCCTCTCTTATCAGTCAAATTTCTTATCAATTAAAGTAACAAGTAACTTTGGGCAAATGAACTTCAAATGTTTAGACACGGGATCCCGCATAGGTTTTTTAATTTTATAAAATTCGATAAATTAACGTTTATTTAATTAATTATTAAACCAACTTTAATTTTTTATTATAAATACCTATCAAAAATTAACAGTATGCCAGTCAACAAAATTATGTAATTAAAGTCTAGCCTCTCTTAACTATACTACTATGACTATAAATCAGTCAAATTTCTTATCAATTAAAGTAACAAGAAACTTTGGGCAAATAAACTTCAACCGACAGATTCACTAACATCCAGCAGGTCTAAATTTTAAACCCCTAGATTCAAGCCGTTCTTAAACCACCGACGGGTTTAAGAGTTAGTCCCTATTCACTAACATTTTGTTTTAAGGTGACAAATGAGCATCAACAGCACACTGATTTATTTGAAAAATGTCAGTAAATTGACAGCTCGAAGCAGATTTTGAAAATAAAAAAGGATATTTTGTGAAAAATAAAGTACTTTCCGCCAAAATTTCTACACCAACATCCATTTTACCTTCGCTACTGTGATAATATCCCTAAAAAATTGGATTTATTGCTAAAAAAATTTAAACCCATGGCCTAACTTTTAAACCGTATTCACAAAAATATTTAAACCTCTGTGGTGGACTAAATTTAAAACTCCACTAAACCCGGTATTAAACTTCTTAAACCTATGCATGGTTTAATTCCCTATTCACTAACAAAAAAACAAATGAATTTAAACCTACAAGTGTCATATTTAGACCAAAATTTTAGTCCTATCCATTGTGCGGGTTTAAGAGATTTTAAAATCAATTTACTATTATCAGAAACAAGTAGTTATCTTTCGCCGGTACCAGACCAGGATATACAGCGTGTCTTCGGAAGTTCTTACCAAATGGAAAAAATTTTTATTATTGATTTTACGAAAAAAGTGCCTCTTTATAAAAAGTTCTGCATCGTGAGAAAATAGCATTTCCATTCAAAAATTTGATCTAGTACATACAGGGTGGCTCAAAAATGTAAAAGTCCTAATACACGTGAAGCTAAAAAGACATAAAATCGTTATTTAAAGGTACACTGACACTGCTAATGTGCTGGAATTAACTTTTTTATGTTAGTAAATTATGTTTGGAACATACAGGAGGTCCCAAAAATAAAATTAATTTTTTTTATTGCCTTTACAAAAAACGAGTATCTTCATAAAAAGTTCTACATTGTGAAAAAAGATCATGGTTATTCAAAAATTTTATATAGGACATACAGGTGGCAAAATAATTTAAATTTAAATTGTGATTTTCAGCTGTTTAAGCCACCCTGTATTGTCCTACATCAAGTTTATAAAGAACCATGCTCTTTTTTTACAAGGTAGAACGTTTTATGAAGGTTTACATTTTTTGGAAAGGCAATAAAAAAAAATTAATTTTATTTTTACGACCTCCTATATGTTCCAAACCTAATTTACTAACACAAAAAAGTTAATTCTAGCACATTTGCAGTGTCAGTGTACCTTTAAATAACGATTTTGTCTTTTTAGCTTCACGTGTATTAGGACTTTTACATTTTTGAGCCACCCTGTATGTACTAGATCAAATTTTTGAATGGAAATGCTATTTTCTCACGATGCAGAACTTTTTATAAAGAGGCACTTTTTTCGTAAAATCAATAATAAAATTTTTTTCCATTTGGTAAGAACTTCCGAAGACACGCTGTATATCCAAAAATTCCCCCCACTCTTCACCAATCCAAAATCCCCCCACTCGTCACCAATCCAAAATCCCCCCACTCTTCACACTACCAAAATCCCCCCACTCTTCACACTACCAAAATCCCCCCACTCTTCACCCCACCAAAATCCCCCCACTCTTCACCCACCAAAATCCCCCCACTCTTCACCCCACCAAAATCCCCCCACTCTTCACCCTACCACTTCCCCCCTCTCCTGTCAGGAGCTTCCAAAATGAGCTTTTAAAATGAGCTTTTAAAATGAGCTTTCAAAACCATTCCACAACACGCACTCTTCACACCACCAAATCCCACCACTCTTATATCAAATCCAGCTCCAAAGAAGCTTTCAAAACCATTCCTCCTACCCCCCCCCCCCCCCCCCCACCACTTTTATTGCTATAAATTTACAATATTTAACACAATTCACAACGATGTCTGTAGCAGTCCCTATTGATTATTCATGGGACACAGAACATTGCGAAAGCTATAATCCACAAGACTACATACAAAATAATTTAATTTTACGAAAACCTCCACCTAATCTATCTAAGAGTGCTAAAAAAAGTTTCGAACTGAACAGAGAAAGAAAGTTCAAGAATTGGAAGCAGAAAAGGAAAACTATGTCTTGCCCAACAGCAAATGTAATGTTTAGTCATGTAAGCGGAAAGAAAACCTTGATAGATTTTACTACAGAAGAACTAGAAATGTTACCTTTGGAATATCTAATTAATTATGCAGATCCTTTGGAGCTCTTGGATGTATGGGGAAAATTACCAATGTCTTATAAATCGAGTTTTGATCTTCAAAGTAAATTGCCATGTTTTATACATTACAATCGTCCTGACTGGAGCACGCACTTTGATGGTCCCCCTGTATCTCAGAAATCATGTTTCATGTGCAATAGAAACATAAAGTAGACTAATAGATAAACATTTACTTGTATTTTAATGTATTTTTTTATAAATGTCACACAAATAATTAGAAGTATTATTCATTAATCCATGGATTTACAGCATCCCACCACTCATCACCCACCAAATCCCCCCACTTTAAATCGTTAAACATCATTACACAAAGCTTCACTCATTTCATCGTATTACAGCGCGTTACTTAAAAGGGTAAGTGCGGTTAAAACGCAAGTGTTGTACTAATTCGAAAAATACACAGGTCAATACAGCAAGCTCCACCCATATGTAGGACCCGCCCAAACAACAAAGTTTTTATTTGTAGCTCCACTATTGGAGTTGTATTCTTAAAAGCGGGTCGATTGGAATGTACACACCAAAGTACATCTCCTAACACTCCGTGCGCATGTCTAGCACGCTCGGTGTGCGCGCGGTACGCATTTTGGTCTACTGCGCAGATAAAAAAAAATGGCGTCTAAAAAAAACAGATCAAAAAGATAAATAAATAAATAAAAAAAAGGATCAAAAAAAAAATTAAAAAAAAAACCGGATCAAAAAAAAAAAACGCAGACGACAAAAACTCCCCCTCTCCTCTCCTCTCTCCTCTCAGGAGCTTCCTAAGGAGCTACCAAATCCTACCACTCTTATATCAAATCCAGCTCCACAGGAGCTTCCAAATGAACTTTCAAAACTCCTCCCACTCCCCTCCCCACTCCTCTCTTTTTTACATCTGCGCAATACGGATGCGCATGGGCATGCCCCGCCCACACGGATTCTCTTTATATTCTCTTTGCGCTTCTCATTCTGCAGTCGCACCTTGAGCTACAATTGTGCTTTCTCCTTGTTAGATATATATCCTCAGCGGTTAGTTAGCGTTGATATTATATTAATTGTTTAGTTTGCAAAAACAGTATTGTGCAAAGTGTTGTGAGACCAGTTAAAAATATCCCAAGAACTGTTGAATAAATATCAACCTTTTCTGCTTTTTTGTTCAGTTCTCAAGATGTATCAATGCAGTGAATGCAACAAGAGTTTTATTCATCAATCGAACGTGTATAGACATAAAAAAGAATCGTGTGCCATGAGGCCATCTTGTTCTCGCAAAAAAAGAAAGGCTAATACCCAGTTATGTGATGTGTGCATGAAAAAAGCTAAAATAGAAGACACACCTCCAATACCTAAACTTACTTTATCACGATGTAAAGATTGTGATACTTGTTATGTGAAAAATAAACTTGCTGCGCATTTACGGTCAAACCTACATAAAAGTGTACTTAAAAGTGACGATAATGTAAAAATTTTAACTTCCGCGTTTAAAAACAGGATTGTGTCTTACATGCTGCTTCCATCGAAAAAGTACGTGGACATTGAAGAGTTTTTTGATGAAGTACAACAAAAGTTTGTAAGTTTACTTTCCGAAGAGTTAGTTAATCATATAAGTGTTAAGATTAATGTAGAACTGTTTGGACAATATCTCTTACAAACAAAAGAGACAATCGAAACTAAATCGTTTAATACGAAAAATAAGGTCATAACTTCAATAACAGATTTATCTGATATTTACAAGAAATTTTTGTCTGAAATAAAAGAAAAGATGTCAATATTTGCGGAGAATGGTTCAGGTTGGGCGTTGGAAAAAATATTACATTTGGAGCTTAATATAAATAAATTTAATCCAATTTAGAGCTTCATAGCTTGGGGGCACAAACATATAAGTATTTTGGAAGAGAAATCCAAGACTGATGATGATCAAGTTAATAATGTAATTGATATTCTAAAAGATTTAGTTCGTGACGAATATAAAACATAAGAACCCTGGAAAAATATTTTATTTTGAAAATGGCTCTGCTACCAGTAGGAGTTCTATTTCTATCAGCATTCGTTAACAATACTTTGTTCATACAAGTTGATCATAATGTTCGAGAAGCATTTATTTGTATATCTGTTAATAATGTAAATAATGATAGTTGGCCTTCAACATGGAAAAGAATGAATATAAATAATGGTTTATTTACCCACAAAATAGATGATAATATTATAAATGATTCTACCATTGTACAGTATAAGTTAAGATTATATTATTTCAATAAAACTTCAATAGTGACACAGGAATGGAATCAGTTGTATAGAAAATCTTGTATAGAAGAAGAATGTACTTCACATGTGTGTGTAGTATTATTAAGTATATTGTTAGTAGTGTTTATATGTTCAATAGGATATATATTATTCAAAGTATATTTGTATTATAAATAAAATTCAATAACAAAACATATATATAATAATAAAGGTTTTTATTGATAACAATGCCTATAATTATATAACAATTTTACGTTTGCTAATGCACAATGCCATGGATTCACATTTTTGTGAAAATAACATTCTGGAATTTTCTTAAATTTACTTAATTTTGGTTCTTGTCCAATGGGAATAGCGTATATGAAATCTTCATCCAAAAACTTTTTTAAGAAGTTTATTTTTTCATTCCCTTTCACGTAAATTTTGGGTGATTGGTAAACTTCTAACACATGCTTTAAAATATCATCAATTTCATTAAGTTCTATATTTCCAAAATTCCATTCCAATCCATGATACCCTTCGGCCCATTTAACCATTTTGAGATCGAGAGCAGATAAGATATTTTTTTGAAATGGTGATTTAAACAGATAATTTGAGCAACGAATCCCATCATAAATCGCTAATTCTTTTGGAATGTATCCAAAGGAACTGTTATATCCTTGAATGTCGATAAAAAGTTCTATCTTACACTCATTCATGGTTAGTCGCTAAATGATGTTTAAATCTATAAGATTAGTGTTTAAATCCCCCCACCACTCTTGCTATCCCCACTACCACGCTTGCTTATTTAAGCACTCACCCACAGTTCTACAACCATTATTTCAAGCAAGCATCTGAAAATGTATCAACCAACAGGAAACCAACAAGAGTTTAGTAAGAAGCGCAATGCAGCTCTCGTCAATGAAACAATTTACTACATTAACAAATCCAAATCCAAATGGGTCAGCATTGGATTTTCCTTAGAGAGAAAATATATTCCTGTTGTTAAACTCTGTGGATACAAATATAATCAAAATGTGACTTTTAATGAAGATCAATGGATCTCCTTCCTAAATAATCAAGGAATTATGATGAGCTTTATTTATTCCAACAACACCGGGTGGCAACCCATGAAGGGAAATGGTTATGAGATTCACTTTGTGTTTATTGGGGATGCAAGAATTATCAAGATTACACAAGATGGCGGTAATGAAGTATTCCTAGCTGGTGATACCATAAATGAATTAGTGAACTTGGCAAATTTAATCAAATATCGTTTCGATATCTTAAAAAACCAGGAATTTTCCAAATATTACAATATTTTGGTTAGTGGAATCTCTATGAAAAATGGCGATTTGTTAAAAAATGTATATGATGTTATTACACCTATGGAAAATAGTTTAAATGTTTGTTGTGTTTTAGAATTATTAAACTTTTACTCAGATTGTGTTGTGGAGGATGTAGAATCATTCGCATATAATGAATTTGTAAAGAGTTGTATTGAAAAATAAAATTTTAAAATATATATTTCTTTTTATTCCTCCCACCTCCTAAATTAATATTTAAAGCTCTGAACTTACTTTAAGTCTGTACATTCTCCAACAAGATGTGGTTAGCATATGTTCGTGAACGAATAGCATATAACCTAACAAGTGCTATAGAGAATCTATCACAACACTTTAGTAATTTAGAATTTGATGCTGCCCATGAAGCCGAGTATGGATTCGAAAGATTCTATACGTATGAGGAATGTATGGATATGGAAAGAAAGTATGAAAAAACTGCAGAAGCCTGTAACATATATTTACATACTTCTGATTTAAAGTATTTTCTGTACACGATGAAAGAAATGGGATTTGAGGAGCATTTGGATGAAGTAAAGAAGTTTTTGTCACCTGAAATTATTCAAGAATTCAACCTAATTTATAAGAAATAAAAAACTTTAATATATTTATTTGTTTTATTCAAGCATTAAATAATTATTATATAAATTGTATACATTAGTAAGTGCGCATATACATGGTGATTTAGAATGATAAAAACAATGACCTTCTCCTTCTTGTAATTTTGGATTTTCATCAAGTTCCATGACTGGTTTTAATGAATATTTTCGGATGTATTCGGATTTCTCTCTCCTTTTTACTACCTCTCCTATGCCACCTCTCTCTTATGCTACCTCTCTCTTATGCCACCTCTCCCTACCACTCCTCCCTCTTATGCTACCTCTCTTTTACTTGCTCTCCTCTCTCCTATGATACCTCTCTCGCTTTTACTAGCTCTCTCCTCTCTCTTATGATACCCACCTCCCTACCACCTCCCTCTTATGTTACTTTCTCGCTTTCTCCCTATGCTACTTCTTGCACACAAGCTGTCGTTTTACCATTTGTTTCAAACATTACATAGTTCTAACGTATAAAAAAATAATGTACAAGAAGGTATAAAATGTCCATTTTTCTGAATTTGGTTTCAGATTTTTCCAATTTATCTTTATAATATTGTTTATTACCTACACCAAATTTAAATTAGATTTAACTATCAGCCACATCGCCAGCTAAAAGCTTGGTTTTTCTCTTCCGAGCCAGAAAACTATTTCTTCCATGCCTAATTACACACTCTTTATGTTTCCCAACTAATACCTCCAAATGAGAACCATTCCACACTCTTTATGTTTCCCAACTAATACCTCCAAATGAGAACCATTCCCAACTAATACCTCCAAATGAGAACCATTCCAAATGAGAACCATACCTCCAAATGAGAACCATTAACTCAGTCCTCCCAAGAAAACTCTCTTATTTATTTATTTTCTATCGATACTTGCACGGATTTTGCTTTGAAGACCTCACCGCTATAATTATCATCCTTAATTGTTTATAATAGAACAACAAAAGGCGTGTTACGTATGCAAAATCCTGGCAACGCATAACTGGTCAACTAGAACACCTTACTTTAAACCAATACTAAATCTAAACTTTCCTAGTGAATCTGAACGTTTATGTCGACAACACCAAAAAAGTATTAATCCAGTACACTTTGACGCTAAGAAATGAAACATCCTTTGAGGCTATTTTTAATAAATTTGATCTTACATCGGTACACTTAATTGTAGCAGCTCGAAAAGCCGGATTAAAACTTTGTTCTTTAACTTGATGCATCCCAGAATAATATAATGACAACTTGTGTTACTATCTTTATTTACCCCATCAGTGTACATCTTACCTAGTAAAAACATTATTGCATTCACAACTAAAACTATTAATAAAACTCAATTCCAAGTTGCTCCAGTTCTCTTAAAATACTCATAGTTTCATACCATCCGTATTATTCTCTTCCAAACATCGAAATTGGTCTATCATGTCATTGACATCTGTGTACTCTAGGATAGGACTCTCCGTCTAACTTCCTGAAGCCCTCCTCCCCATTTTTCTACTTCGTAGTTCCCATCGCTAGTGTCTTCGATTAATTTTCTCCTTTGGATTTCGTTTTGAAATTTTAAAAATTTTAAATATTTCGTATTTTTCTTTTTAACCAGTATATTATTCATTTCTTTATAAGTGCTTCGGGGGGGGGGGGGGGGGGGGTATAGCTTTTTAATAATATTTACATACTTCCAACCAGACGATGAACTAATGCGTTCAAACCGTTTAAAGTTTCTTTTGTGGGCATTTGTTAGAACTAAAATGTTTCTATATTGTAAGAGGTCGTTATCGATGTACTCTACAGGGTGTTCCTCAGTCAGGAGATTTAGGAGGCCATCTGTTAACTTAAACTCTTTCTCACTAATAATTAGAGTATTTCCTTTAAAAACAGCTGACACGTTTCCAAGAAACCAACTAGAGCACACCTCCCGAAAACCAAACACGTTTTTATTTGACATTTCCATCAACTTTAAAGTTATTTTGCTGATAGCCATCTTATCTCTTTAACGTCTAATTTGATAATGAAACTTTCTTAGTGATAGTAGGATATTTATTAACACGTAATGGCGCCGTAACATAGACGTAACATAGACGTAACATAAACGTAAAAAGCTAGTAGCATACAAATGTATAACATAGACGTAACATAAACGTAAAATGGTATATGGTCTGTTTTTACCTGGTTTTCAGCTGGTTTTACCTGGTTGTAGCTGTTTTTAGGAAGAGTCTTTTCTATCAGTTAAAAAAATAGAATATTTCTTAACGAGGGAGAAAAACAATTTACACTCGTGTGGCATCATCCCTCGCCTTTGGCTCGGGATGATGTCACACGAGTGTGGCTCGTTTACACGAGTGTGGCGTTCGATCATCCCTCGCCTTCGGCTCGGGATGATGCCACACGAGTGTGGCGTTCGATCATCCCTCGCCTTTGGCTCGGGATGATGCCACACGAGTGTAAATTGTTTTTCTCCCTCGTTAAGAAATATTCTATTTTTTTAACTGATAGAAAAGACTCTTCCTAAAAACAGCTACAACCAGGTAAAACCAGCTAAAACAGCTAAAACCAGCTGAAAACCAGGTAAAAACAGACCATGTACCATTTTACGTTTATGTTACGTCTATGTTATACATTTGTATGCTACTAGCTTTTTACGTTTATGTTACGTCTATGTTACGTCTATGTTACGTCTATGTTACGTCTATGTTACGGCGCCATTACGTGTTAATAAATATCCTACTATCACTAAGAAAGTTTCATTATCAAATTAGACGTTAAAGAGATAAGATGGCTATCAGCAAAATAACTTTAAAGTTGATGGAAATGTCAAATAAAAACGTGTTTGGTTTTCGGGAGGTGTGCTCTAGTTGGTTTCTTGGAAATGTGTCAGCTGTTTTTAAAGGAAATACTCTAATTATTAGTGAGAAAGAGTTTAAGTTAACAGATGGCCTCCTAAATCTCCTGACTGAGGAACACCCTGTAGAGTACATCGATAACGACCTCTTACAATATAGAAACATTTTAGTTCTAACAAATGCCCACAAAAGAAACTTTAAACGGTGTGAACGCATTAGTTCATCGTCTGGTTGGAAGTATGTAAATATTATTAAAAAGTTATTTCCTCCCCGAAGCACTTATAAAGAATTGAATAATATAGTGGCTAAAAAGAAAAATACGAAATATTTAAAATTTTTAAAATTTCAAAACGAAATCCAAAGGAGAAAATTAATCGAAGACACTAGTGATGGGAACTACGAAGTAGAAAAATGGGGAGGAGGGCTTCAGGAAGTTAGACGGAGAGTCCTATCCTAGAGTACACAGATGTCAATGACATGATAGACCAATTTCGATGTTTGGAAGAGAATAATACGGATGGTATGAAATTATGAGTATTTTAAGAGAACTGGAGCAACTTGGAATTGAGTTTTATTAATAGTTTTAGTTGTGAATGCAATAATGTTTTTACTAGGTAAGATGTACACTGATGGGGTAAATAAAGATAGTAACACAAGTTGTCATTATATTATTCTGGGATGCATCAAGTTAAAGAACAAAGTTTTAATCCGCCTTTTCGAGCTGCTACAATTAAGTGTACCGATGTAAGATCAAATTTATTTAAAATAGCCTCAAAGGATGTTTCATTTCTTAGCGTCAAAGTGTACTGGATTAATACTTTTTTGGTGTTGTCGACATCAACGTTCAGATTCACTAGGAAAGTTTAGATTTAGTATTGGTTTAAAGTAAGGTGTTCTAGTTGACCAGTTATGCGTTGCCAGGATTTTGTTCAGTCGAAAACTACCATCAAGAGCAAGATTTTTGAAAGATATCGGTCTTAGAAAAAGCTCAAAAATGCATTATTTATTCCACATGAAAATATTGTCTTTTCACAAATAAAGGTGAAACACTTGGCTTTTTTATCTGAGACAGTCCACGAAAACTTCAAGTCTAAGTACTAACGTATCGTGGGAGTCTGAAGAGAGAAGGAAAATGTGATCTATTGACACAGGATTTAAAGGATTGAAGATTGGGATGGGGCAGGGTAAAACGCCTGCATACAATTTTGATCCATAATCTGGAGGTCCTTGCATACGTAACACGCCTTTTGTTGTTCTATTGTCATATTTCCCCAGATATTCGTCATTTTTCCAAATTTCCATACATTTTTATTATATTTTTTATTTAACATTTCGGAAACCACTCTACGTGCTGCGATTGCATATCGCTGGCCTCGCCTTTATTTTATGAACCCTGACCAGTTGTACTGTTTGTATAAACTGTTCTTGAGGGGTTCATATAAAAAGCGTACCAGCGAGATGCAAAGGAGGGCGTCGTGTCCCGACGGGGGAGGCGTCACTGTGGTGCCGCACGAATAGTACGCATAGTACGAATAGCGCCAGCCCTTTAGGCTGACAAAGTACTCGGCTAGAAGCGGCCCCCTACGCTACCCAACTTAGTTACGTAAGTGTATTATTGTGCTTGTACCTGATATCAATACAAGTGTTTTGGTAAACCGCAGCCTATTTTATCAACCCTGACGACCCCCAGCGCGACATTTGGTGGAGGTGCCTGGTTCGTTCTCGTTGGTAAGTTCTTCCTAACTTGCCAAGGGCCTTTTGTGTTTTATAATTTTTTACTATCTCTTTCAGGTCATTTTAGTGTTTTTCAGTGCATTTTTAAAGTGTTTTTTTGCAGGGCGTTATAGTGCATTTTTTTTGTCAAATTATTTTTTACAGTGATTTTTTTAAAGGGCATTTTTACAGTGTTTTTTTTCAGGGTTTTTTTACATTGGTTTTTAAAGGGTATTTATTTTACAGTGGTTTTAAGGGGAATTTTTACAGTGCTTTTTACGTCTATATAATTTTCCTACCCCATTCTCATCCCAAAAAAACGTTTGACATAATTTTGTCTTGTGCCCGTTAACGCTGGCGAGATTAAAATTATCCAAACAGAACCTATAGGAAAACCCACCTCGTGCCCGCTAACGCTGGCGAGGCTAGGTTTACTATAAATCCCACCTCAAAGCGTCTACTGTTTTCCTGTCTTGTGCCCGTTAACGCTGGCGAGACTAGATTACATGGACTGCTAAATATAGAAGTAGTTCCACCTCGTGCCCGTTAACGCTGGCGAGGCTAGAATTATTATATATTGGGGTTAATCACTAAACTGCCCTCAACCCTTTTATTCCTGTTATCCCTTTTATTTAATTTTTATGGCCCGTAGGAAGCTTAACAAGATTCAAAGAGAACGAAAAAGGCAAGAGAAGTTGAGGGTTGTTAATAACGGCACATCGTTAGGTTTACCAAATACACTACCCGTAAAAATTTTTATTTCAAACGAGCAACAATTAAGGGCCCTGAGATTAAAAAGGAAATTTTTAAATTTATTTGGCGACAATGAAATATAATATTTTGTTTTGACATTGAGGTCGTCGCTCATGAACTTAAAGTGTATTTTGAAATTCAATACACAAGGTTCACGGGCTTGTTATGTTATCAATTAAGCATGTAATATTATTTTACAAATAGTATCGCTATTTTTATAAACATATCTTCATATCTAAGCGCCATTCAAATATAAAGATTTCCAATTTTTTAAATATTTTTTTTTATTATTATCTTGTAGGTATATTTTTACTGCCTTTTTAACGCAATTTTTGATAAGGTACCATAGAGATATTTATATTTTATTATCATTTTTAGGTTTGATACTTAATATAATAACAGTACATATGTATATTTCGCCTCTGATGTTTAATGAGCAGCCGCCACGGCCGGTAACGAGGTCCCGTAGCAGCAAATACAAAACTTTATATACCTGTTTTTAGGAAGATGCTCATTTTTACTTTTTTTCTAAATGGCTAATCTCTTTAATTTTTACAGGACCGACCTTCGAAAAAAATAAAATAATGTTTTTTTTTTCAAAAAGTCCTAAAAGACGTCTGTGGAAAAAATGGAACTTAGTACCCTTTTGGGAAAGGGATACTTATTATTTTATACATGGACTTTATTCGTATAATCGGGGCTTTTTCTTTTAAAAATGGACTCACGAATCATAAGCAAGAATATAACCTATTTAATTTTTTTTTCAATATATGTATAAAGGGAGCTCAACTGGATAAAAGAATTTTGGGAATTGATGTATGGTAAGATGGTAAGAAAGAACAAGCTATTCTTGACTGAATTTTATTTTTTCAATTTTTTTATGAATTCAATTTTAAAAATTATAATTATAAAGTTTTCAAATTTGTTCTTATAGTTGGGTACAAACAAATGGTTAGTATTTAAATGTGTGTTTTGTGTTGTGCCAGTGTGCGTTAGTATGAAAGAGGGTATACCCAAAATGTATTGGTTTGAGTGTTTTATGCTTGGGAAATTTTAAGAATATTTTACGTATTTGTACTATATGCTTATTTATGAATTACGGTAGTAAATTTTAGATTGTCAGTGCAATCATTTAGAATACCATTTATTTTATTTTATTAAATGTCTTGCGTTTTTAATAAACAAACATATCATCACGTATAAATTTGATCAAGTTCATTACTATAAATAAATCACGAAGGTAAAGGTAGACAGTTCATTATTTTATTTAATCAGCAGAAAAGTAAACAATTGATATTTAATATTAAAGATACCATTCACCTAGGTAGTTTTATTAAATTGTAATATACGGTGTCTAATGAAAATAAGTTAAACAAAAACAAGGGTATATTTTATGACTGAGACATTGAAAAATAAATCAGGGTCAGAATTTTTTTTATAAATCCAACTTCTTTTTTAATTTTAAGTCGAATATTATTATTATTAAGTAAATTTAAATATAGCGTAAAATAATGATTACCATATGCATTTTGTAATCGGGTGTTTATTTGTTTATATGACTGAAAGTCATATGTTTTCCAAATAGGGGGACATGGAGGATGACTTTGAACACGGAGTTGAATGTCCGCCTATTTGATGGTGATATGTGTTATGTATATGATTATTTATTTTATTTATGACTAAAAGTCATGTTTTCCGATTAGGGGAACATGGAAGAGGACCTTCATATAGAGTTGAATGTTCGCCTACTCGATGGTGGTATGTATACCGTTATTTAAATGACTAAGAGTCATATATTGTGAGTATAGGGAGACATGGAAGAGGACCTTCATATAGGGTTGAATGTCTGCCTATGCGAAATATTAAGAGTTATATGCAAGTAGCATTTGAAGTTTATGTGACTTATGTGAAATATTAAGAGTTATATGCAAATTGTATTTGAAGTTTATGTGACTTTATTGATGAACAAATAGGATGGTAAATATGGTAAATATTTGATGATGTGATTACGCTATATTTGGGTTTTAAATTGTTATGTAAATGTATATAATTTCGTTTTTCCCCCTGATGAATTAGAGACCAATGTCTCACTGTCTCCAAAAGAGTAATACTTAGACACCAATAAAAGTTCTATGTAAAAACCGGGTGAATGTTCTTAGCCTGTCTACTTTTACTTAAACATCATAGTATCATGTAGGTTTTCATTATTTATAAACTGTTTTTTTCCTTTTAACTGCCGGTAGTCTTTTTTTTTTCCATGTACCATTGGGAGACCACACGACCTGGATCGAGAGCCACAAAACACACCAAAAACCCAAAGGCCAGTCGCCGCTCGCATCCACAGAGCCAGCGTCATGCATCAGCCACGCACGGTCCACCATGGCTCGCCAGCCTGGTCTTCCCTCACAAACGCCGAACTTCTGCACAACGAGCCGTGACGACACTGGTTGATCACAACTACCCTTAGGATTAGCCCTGCAAAGTTCCCGTCAATCACGGCTTAGTAACGGCACTCAACGACACCCAAAGTCCGGGTGGCCGAACTCTTTGGAGGAGGGAGACCCCTGCTGCACTGGGAGTCGGCAACAAAACTAGCCGATCCCACCCCCAGGACACAGGAACCGTGACCGCTGCGTCTGAGCAAGAAGCAGATGACAAGGAGCCTCAACGCCTAGGATGTGTCGGGTTTTGTCGGTGTGTAGGCTATTCGATCAGTAACGTGTTGGAACTCCCTAATAATAGAACTTTGTAAAGAAAGTGTGTAAATGTGAACCAGACTACCAGGACAGTAACCATTTTTATTCTTCATTTTTAAGCTAGTTTTACCATTCCTCATTTCACCCAAATAAATACGGAGTGTACCGAGCCTGCGAGCTCCAATTGTTTGTGTTTGTAATATTGTTTCTATGTTTGTTTATTGTATATTTTGTTTATCTCCGTTTTGTATATTTGTA
The DNA here is from genome assembly GCA_963971165.1 of Philopedon plagiatum. Classification (NCBI taxonomy): domain Eukaryota; kingdom Metazoa; phylum Arthropoda; class Insecta; order Coleoptera; family Curculionidae; genus Philopedon; species Philopedon plagiatum. The sequence goes on from OZ020194.1 coordinate 45,745,729, forward strand.
TTTTGTAAATATATGATATTTTGTATATATGTATTGTGTAAATTTTTAAAGCTAGGGGCTAGCTTTTACAGGCGCGGGGGAAATGTCATATTTCCCCAGATATTCGTCATTTTTCCAAATTTCCATACATTTTTATTATATTTTTTATTTAACATTTCGGAAACCACTCTACGTGCTGCGATTGCATATCGCTGGCCTCGCCTTTATTTTATGAACCCTGACCAGTTGTACTGTTTGTATAAACTGTTCTTGAGGGGTTCATATAAAAAGCGTACCAGCGAGATGCAAAGGAGGGCGTCGTGTCCCGACGGGGGAGGCGTCACTGTGGTGCCGCACGAATAGTACGCATAGTACGAATAGCGCCAGCCCTTTAGGCTGACAAAGTACTCGGCTAGAAGCGGCCCCCTACGCTACCCAACTTAGTTACGTAAGTGTATTATTGTGCTTGTACCTGATATCAATACAAGTGTTTTGGTAAACCGCAGCCTATTTTATCAACCCTGACGACCCCCAGCGCGACACTATTATAAACAATTAAGGATGATAATTATAGCGGTGAGGTATTCAAAGCAAAATCCGTGCAAGTATCGATAGAAAATAAATAAATAAGAGAGTTTTCTTGGGAGGACTGAGTTAATGATAAGTCGAATGGTTCTCATTTGGAGGTATTAGTTGGGAAACATAAAGAGTGTGTAATTAGGCATGGAAGAAATAGTTTTCTGGCTCGGGAGAGAAAAACCAAGCTTTTAGCTGGCGATGTGGCTGATAGTTAAATCTAATTTAAATTTGGTGTAGGTAATAAACAATATTATAAAGATAAATTGGAAAAATCTGAAACCAAATTCAGAAAAATGGACATTTTATACCTTCTTGTACATTATTTTTTTATACGTTAGAACTATGTAATGTTTGAAACAAATGGTAAAACGACAGCTTGTGTGCAAGAAGTAGCATAGGGAGAAAGCGAGAAAGTAACATAAGAGGGAGGTGGTAGGGAGGTGGGTATCATAAGAGAGAGGAGAGAGCTAGTAAAAGCGAGAGAGGTATCATAGGAGAGAGGAGAGCAAGTAAAAGAGAGGTAGCATAAGAGGGAGGAGTGGTAGGGAGAGGTGGCATAAGAGAGAGGTAGCATAAGAGAGAGGTGGCATAGGAGAGGTAGTAAAAAGGAGAGAGAAATCCGAATACATCCGAAAATATTCATTAAAACCAGTCATGGAACTTGATGAAAATCCAAAATTACAAGAAGGAGAAGCTCATTGTTTTTATCATTCTAAATCACCATGTATATGCGCACTTACTAATGTATACAATTTATATAATAATTATTTAATGATTGAATAAAACAAATAAATATATTAAAGTTTTTTATTTCTTATAAATTAGGTTGAATTCTTGAATAATTTCAGGTGACAAAAACTTCTTTACTTCATCCAAATGCTCCTCAAATCCCATTTCTTTCATCGTGTACAGAAAATACTTTAAATCAGAAGTATGTAAATATATGTTACAGGCTTCTGCAGCTTTTTCATACTTTCTTTCCATATCCATACATTCCTCATACGTATAGAATCTTTCGAATCCATACTCGGCTTCATGGGCAGCATCAAATTCTAAGTTACTAAAGTGTTGTGATAGATTCTCTATAGCACTTGTTAGGTTATATGCTATTCGTTCACGAACATATGCTAACCACATCTTGTTGGAGAATGTACAGACTTAAAGTAAGTTCAGAGCTTTAAATATTAATTTAGGAGGTGGGAGGAATAAAAAGAAATATATATTTTAAAATTTTATTTTTCAATACAACTCTTTACAAATTCATTATATGCGAATGATTCTACATCCTCCACAACACAATCTGAGTAAAAGTTTAATAATTCAAAAACACAACAAACATTTAAACTATTTTCCATAGGTGTAATAACATCATATACATTTTTTAACAAATCGCCATTTTTCATAGAGATTCCACTAACCAAAATATTGTAATATTTGGAAAATTCCTGGTTTTTTAAGATATCGAAACGATATTTGATTAAATTTGCCAAGTTCACTAATTCATTTATGGTATCACCAGCTAGGAATACTTCATTACCGCCATCTTGTGTAATCTTGATAATTCTTGTATCCCCAATAAACACAAAGTGAATCTCATAACCATTTCCCTTCATGGGTTGCCACCCGGTGTTGTTGGAATAAATAAAGCTCATCATAATTCCTTGATTATTTAGGAAGGAGATCCATTGATCTTCATTAAAAGTCACATTTTGATTATATTTGTATCCACAGAGTTTAACAACAGGAATATATTTTCTCTCTAAGGAAAATCCAATGCTGACCCATTTGGATTTGGATTTGTTAATGTAGTAAATTGTTTCATTGACGAGAGCTGCATTGCGCTTCTTACTAAACTCTTGTTGGTTTCCTGTTGGTTGATACATTTTCAGATGCTTGCTTGAAATAATGGTTGTAGAACTGTGGGTGAGTGCTTAAATAAGCAAGCGTGGTAGTGGGGATAGCAAGAGTGGTGGGGGGATTTAAACACTAATCTTATAGATTTAAACATCATTTAGCGACTAACCATGAATGAGTGTAAGATAGAACTTTTTATCGACATTCAAGGATATAACAGTTCCTTTGGATACATTCCAAAAGAATTAGCGATTTATGATGGGATTCGTTGCTCAAATTATCTGTTTAAATCACCATTTCAAAAAAATATCTTATCTGCTCTCGATCTCAAAATGGTTAAATGGGCCGAAGGGTATCATGGATTGGAATGGAATTTTGGAAATATAGAACTTAATGAAATTGATGATATTTTAAAGCATGTGTTAGAAGTTTACCAATCACCCAAAATTTACGTGAAAGGGAATGAAAAAATAAACTTCTTAAAAAAGTTTTTGGATGAAGATTTCATATACGCTATTCCCATTGGACAAGAACCAAAATTAAGTAAATTTAAGAAAATTCCAGAATGTTATTTTCACAAAAATGCGAATCCATGGCATTGTGCATTAGCAAACGTAAAATTGTTATATAATTATAGGCATTGTTATCAATAAAAACCTTTATTATTATATATATGTTTTGTTATTGAATTTTATTTATAATACAAATATACTTTGAATAATATATATCCTATTGAACATATAAACACTACTAACAATATACTTAATAATACTACACACACATTTGAAGTACATTCTTCTTCTATACAAGATTTTCTATACAACTGATTCCATTCCTGTGTCACTATTGAAGTTTTATTGAAATAATATAATCTTAACTTATACTGTACAATGGTAGAATCATTTATAATATTATCATCTATTTTGTGGGTAAATAAACCATTATTTATATTCATTCTTTTCCATGTTGATGACCAACTATCATTATTTACATTATTAACAGATATACAAATAAATGCTTCTCGAACATTATGATCAACTTGTATGAACAAAGTATTGTTAACGAATGCTGATAGAAATAGAACTCCTACTGGTAGCAGAGCCATTTTCAAAATAAAATATTTTTCCAGGGTTCTTATGTTTTATATTCGTCACGAACTAAATCTTTTAGAATATCAATTACATTATTAACTTGATCATCATCAGTCTTGGATTTCTCTTCCAGAATACTTATATGTTTGTGCCCCCAAGCTATGAAGCTCTAAATTGGATTAAATTTATTTATATTAAGCTCCAAATGTACTATTTTTTCCAACGCCCAACCTGAACCATTCTCCGCAAATATTGACATCTTTTCTTTTATTTCAGACAAAAATTTCTTGTAAATATCAGATAAATCTGTTATTGAAGTTATGACCTTATTTTTCGTATTAAACGATTTAGTTTCGATTGTCTCTTTTGTTTGTAAGAGATATTGTCCAAACAGTTCTACATTAATCTTAACACTTATATGATTAACTAACTCTTCGGAAAGTAAACTTACAAACTTTTGTTGTACTTCATCAAAAAGCTCTTCAATGTCCACGTACTTTTTCGATGGAAGCAGCATGTAAGACACAATCCTGTTTTTAAACGCGGAAGTTAAAATTTTTACATTATCGTCACTTTTAAGTACACTTTTATGTAGGTTTGACCGTAAATGCGCAGCAAGTTTATTTTTCACATAACAAGTATCACAATCTTTACATCGTGATAAAGTAAGTTTAGGTATTGGAGGTGTGTCTTCTATTTTAGCTTTTTTCATGCACACATCACATAACTGGGTATTAGCCTTTCTTTTTTTGCGAGAACAAGATGGCCTCATGGCACACGATTCTTTTTTATGTGTATACACGTTCGATTGATGAATAAAACTCTTGTTGCATTCACTGCATTGATACATCTTGAGAACTGAACAAAAAAGCAGAAAAGGTTGATATTTATTCAACAGTTCTTGGGATATTTTTAACTGGTCTCACAACACTTTGCACAATACTGTTTTTGCAAACTAAACAATTAATATAATATCAACGCTAACTAACCGCTGAGGATATATATCTAACAAGGAGAAAGCACAACTGTAGCTCAAGGTGCGACTGCAGAATGAGAAGCGCAAAGAGAATATAAAGAGAATCCGTGTGGGCGGGGCATGCCCATGCGCATCCGTATTGCGCAGATGTAAAAAAGATAGGAGTGGGGAGAGGAGTGGGGGGAGTTTTGAAAGTTCATTTGGAAGCTCCTGTGGAGCTGGATTTGATATAAGAGTGGTAGGATTTGGTAGCTCCTTAGGAAGCTCCTTTGGAAGCTCCTTTGGAAGCTCCTGAGAGGAGAGAGGAGAGGGGAGAGGAGAGGGTGAGTTTTTGTCGTCTGCGTTTTTTTTTGTTTTGATCCGGTTTTTTTTTATTTTTTTTGATCCTTTTTTTTATTATTTATTATTATTTTTTTTTTGATCTGTCTTTTTTTTTTTTAGACGCCATTTTTTTTTATCTGCGCAGTAGACCAAAATGCGTACCGCGCGCACACCGAGCGTGCTAGACATGCGCACGGAGTGTTAGGAGATGTACTTTGGTGTGTACATTCCAACCGACCCGCTTTTAAGAATACAACTCCAATAGTGAAGCTACAAATAAAAACTTTGTTGTTTGGGCGGGTCCTACATATGGGTGGAGCTTGCTGTATTGACCTGTGTATTGTTCGAATTAGTACAACACTTGCGTTTTAACCGCACTTACCCTTTTAAGTAACGCGCTGTAATACGATGAAATGAGTGAAGCTTTGTGTAATGATGTTTAACGATTTAAAGTGGGGGGATTTGGTGGGTGATGAGTGGTGGGATGCTGTAAATCCATGGATTAATGAATAATACTTCTAATTATTTGTGTGACATTTATAAAAAAATACATTAAAATACAAGTAAATGTTTATCTATTAGTCTAGTTTATGGTTCTATTGCACATGAAACATGATTTCTGAGATACAGGGGGACCATCAAAGTGCGTGCTCCAGTCAGGACGATTGTAATGTATAAAACATGGCAATTTACTTTGAAGATCAAAACTCGATTTATAAGACATTGGTAATTTTCCCCATACATCCAAGAGCTCCAAAGGATCTGCATAATTAATTAGATATTCCAAAGGTAACATTTCTAGTTCTTCTGTAGTAAAATCTATCAAGGTTTTCTTTCCGCTTACATGACTAAACATTACATTTGCTGTTGGGCAAGACATAGTTTTCCTTTTCTGCTTCCAATTCTTGAACTTTCTTTCTCTGTTCAGTTCGAAACTTTTTTTAGCACTCTTAGATAGATTAGGTGGAGGTTTTCGTAAAATTAAATTATTTTGTATGTAGTCTTGTGGATTATAGCTTTCGCAATGTTCTGTGTCCCATGAATAATCAATAGGGACTGCTACAGACATCGTTGTGAATTGTGTTAAATATTGTAAATTTATAGCAATAAAAGTGGTGTGGGGGGGGGGGGGGGGTAGGAATGGTTTTGAAAGCTTCTTTGGAGCTGGATTTGATATAAGAGTGGTGGGATTTGGTGGTGTGAAGAGTGCGTGTTGTGGAATGGTTTTGAAAGCTCATTTTAACAGCTCATTTTGGAAGCTCCTGAGAGGAGTGGGGAGAGGAGAGGGGGGAAGTGGTAGGGTGAAGAGTGGGGGGATTTTGGTGGGGTGAAGAGTGGGGGGATTTTGGTGGGTGAAGAGTGGGGGGATTTTGGTGGGGTGAAGAGTGGGGGAATTTTGGTAGTGTGAAGAGTGGGGGGATTTTGGTAGTGTGAAGAGTGGGGGGATTTTGGATTGGTGACGAGTGGGGGGATTTTGGATTGGTGAAGAGTGGGGGGAATTTTTGGATATATATCCTGGTCTGGTACCGGCGAAAGATAGCTACTGAAACACAATAAAAGTAATATTATCCAATAATATGTTTAATCCGGGGGTAAATTTTAAGTTAGCCGTCTGTTTACTCGCTCGATTTCCGTTTAATATTCCCGCTTAAAAGTTCCCAACCTCGACGCAGCGGTCCAAAATATAACCTAGCATTTTGCTGTTATTCTTGTGCGAACGAGAAGACCTTTGTCTTTTAAAACGATTTTTGCGATATACCTATTTGTTTTTGACTGTCTGTGCGATCTATAATGGCACAATTGCCAATGTTTCTTTACGATGAAGAAGAAGCAAATCATCAGGAAGAAGCATTCGTAAAGAACTGGAAGTAAGGGACCTCCAAAACATCGAACCACAACGAATTCCGAGACGGTTAGATCCCATTGACCCATTGTTAGAACCTGACGATCAGCTGATAAGGGGTCATCCATTAATTACGTCACACGTAAAGGGGGTGGGAGGGGGTCCACAAAGTGTGACAAGACGTTACAGGGGGGGTCATAAGCTTCGTGACGTCACATTTAATCTAAAATATTAAAACAACTAAATAGGGCCACGGGCGAAATGAACGTTATATAGGTATGTTATTTTGAAGTGCAAAATTGTTTGCCTTTGGTAACAAACACCGAAAGACCGATACCGCGTTTGAAAAAAGCCGACGTAAAGGGATTTATTGCTTTATTATTCGTTTGCAATGTTACCAGGTCTACTGTTTACCGGTAGATCTATCGTTTTCGGCCTCGACTTACCGCCCTACCGTTTACAAACCTGATTCTACCGTAATTTTTAATCTGAACAATATACAGTGGCTCGTTAGGCTCGTGACCTAAAATTTTGGAGGGGCACAAATCACAATTTCAAATTTCTCTATGTCAATGTGCTAGGTATAAAAAAGGCGAACATTTCTTGGTTAATATAATATTATTTTTAATCGTTCATAAATTCAAATATTTCTGATATCTATTTTTAAAATTAAAACCGACTAAATAAATTTGGGGGGACCTGTGCCCTTCCTAGCCCCCCGACGAGCCACCACTGGTGACCGCCAAAGAATCTGCAAGTTTGCGCCATATGAGAAACTTTTTTAAAATTTGATTACTGTCAAAAGTTACATTTTTTGAAAAAAATGTCCTAAAAATTATATTATTTGTAAAAATTTTGAAAAATGTCATAGTAAAAAGTTGTGTGATTTGTCATCGAGATTTCATTATTGAAGTTTTGTTCAAAAATTTTAATTTTTAATTTTTTACATATTTTCTTAGCATCATAAATTTATTTAAATGTTGAACGTTTATTTCGTTATTATTAAGTTTAAACGCTATATTGCAACGTTTCTAAAGATGAGGTATACATTTTCTAAAGTTTACAGAGCTTTTAGAGCAAAAAAATAAATATTTTTTAAAATTTCCTGAGCGCTATGGGACTATTACTTGATTTTTTAAGTGCTACACAGAGCTTATTATCAACCGTATCAAATACAACAGTTAGAAAAGCATATCGTCTATAGGATTTTAGAAGCTAACCAATAAAAAACTTTTTTTTAACTTTTATTTTTAAACTAAAACAGGAATAAAAAATTAAAAATTTAAAGCTTATTCTTAAAACAAAAAAAAATGTTTACATTTTAGTGTGCCATCCTTCCCGTTCCATATATTTAATTGTTTTTCTGGAAAATCCTTTTGTAACATTATTCAGAAATCTTGGTGGAATTTCAATTTCAAGTGATCCACGTTTTGAAATGACCGTTTACGGTACACTTTTTGTTTGAGATAACCCCACAAAAAGAAATTCATGACAGTTAGGTCAAGTTTGCTAGGAATACTCAGAATATCTGCCAATCCATTTTCCTCTAAACAAAATGTCTAAAAAATTTCTGACCTCAACCGTGCTGTGAATTGTTGGTATCACAATATCAATCTTTCCGGTAGTGACATGTTATCAACATCATTGGTTATCTCAGTCCTTAAAAAGTTTAAATAAATTACTGCGTTTAAGTTTTCTCTAAAAAAATAGGGCCCAATCAATCTTACGCTAAAGATTCCACACCAGACATTTACTCTAAAAGAATATTGCACTTTTCATTCAATTATGAGGCCAGGGTTTTCATGAGCCCATCACCTACAGTTTTGAGAACTTACTCCCGTTTGAATAAAAAGGTGCTTCGTCTGTAAACATTATTCCTTTGGAAAATGACCGATTCTCTTCTATTTCCCCCTGTATCCAAGCACAAAATCAAACCTTGCTTCAAAATCCCTTTATTTAAGAATATTTATAAATTTCGGCTCATAGGGATGATATCTATTTTTTCGTAAAATTTTTCTTATGGTTGTTTCTTTGGGCCCTGTTCTTTACGATATTGCTACAACTGACATTAATTGCTTGTGTTCAATTGCATCTTATAACACATTTTCTTCATGTTCTTCTAGTTTCCAATTTGCATGTGGATTCTTAAAGTCATTCAAAACTCTTCCAGTTCGTTTGAATTTGTCCAGAATACACCCAACTGTGGAATGTGAAATAAACTTTTATGGGTTTCTTTGATTAAAAATATTCCCAGTGCCCCTGTTTGTCCTATTTTTTACCGGGAATTAAAACTACCTCTATTTTTTCTTCGGTAGTGAGGTGAGCATTTTTTAATCGATCTTTAAAAAACTTTTACACCAGTAGTGATTTAGTGACAATCAATTTCCGTCCTATGTCAACTTGTCATAATAATATTTACATTTGTTTTAGAGCCTACTGTTGAATCACATTACAATAAAAATGGTATTTTTAGTTTTAAAAATTTTAACGATGCTTTTGATAAAAAATATATTTTTTTATTAGTTAGCTTTTAAAATCCTGTGGATATGCTTTTTACACTGTTGTGTTTGATATGGTTAATTATAATAAGGCCTATAATAGATCTTAAAAAATCAGATAATAGTCCAAAAGCGCTCAAGGAATTTTAAAAAATATTTATTTTTGTGCTATAAAACTTCTGGAGACTTTGGGAAATGTATATCTTATCTTTAAAAACGTTGTAATATGGCGTTTAAACTTAATAATAACGCAATAAACGTTAAAAATTGAAGTAAATTTATTATACTAAAAAAATATGTGAAAAATTAAAAGTTAAAATTTTTGAGCAAAACTTTACAGATAGAATCTCGATGAGAGACCAAACAACTTTTTCCTATGATATTTTACGAAATTTTAGCAAATAATATCATTTTCAGGACATTTTCTTTAAAAATGTAACTTTTGACAGCTAACATGGATCACGTGACTATCTTTATGTATGTCATTTAAGATTCTTGGTCAAGCAAAAATTAATGCTAAAATCAAATTTGACCTGAATTAAATTTTAAAAAGTTTCCTATATGGTGCAGACTTTTTGGCGGACACTGTGATACCATTATCTTACTTCGTCACTGATATTATCCATTTACGGCCGTTATTACAGGTTGTTAAAACTGAAAGTTCAGATGATCTCAGGTTCTTCTGGTTCATGGACACAGGATGATTAATTTTTTTCAGTTCAGTTCAGTTTTCAGCCAAAAACAATGTAAGGATTTTTTTCTATTGATTTTGGGTACCTATCTATTGTTTGAGAGCGTATGTACAAATTGTTACTTTAATGGAAATATTAAAAAATAATAATAATATTGGAAGGCCCTTTTACCTGGGATTCAGTCAAACGTCTTTAATCCCACACAACAGTTGGGCCCGATATATACTTATCCCTTTAAGAGTGTTTATGACAAATATTATAATTATTTATTATGTTTGGGTATACAGGGTAAATAAAAAAGTTTGGAAAATTTGTAATGTTTATTGTGCAAAATAAATTCACACATTTTAAAAATTAATAATATAATACAGTTTACAAGTATTGTTTTACATAATATAATGTGATTAATCAACTAGGCGCGTATTTACAGGAAACACATTTTATAAAACTTGTTCTGTCGATTTCATTTGACATATATTCCTGTATTTTATTTTCTACAAATTGTTTTTTCTTTCTAATATCAGCTTTTAGAGCTTTTGGAAATTTGTTTGCTGTTACAATTTTAATATATGTTTCGGTTTGAAAATTTAGCAAAATATCTACAAACTTAAATATACTTGGGTGGTAATGATAAAAACTGTTATTAAACTTTGAGTGAAACAATTCACATGCATTAGTTGTTCGATATAATGAAGATGAAAGATTAGCCCAAATGTTTGGTGGGAATTGTGAACATTCATCTATATAAGTATCTACTAAATAGTCACAAAATTGTTTTAGCCTTTCATCTTCTGGCAAGTCACTAAGTCAAAAGTAAAACAATCACCCACTTCATTAGGTTCTAAAAATTGAAGGCCAAAAAAGTACTTTAGTTTTTTTCCAATTTCAGTATTATTTTTGTATTCAGTACATAATCCAAGTGCCTGCAGTTTTCTGAACCATGCCTGTGACAGATGATATCTACAGCCTACAATTGTTGATTCAGGCCAAGTAAAAGTAACAGCATTATGAATGGCTACTTCAAAATCTATCACTACATTTTTTGGGGATAGTATTAAGTGATTTTCGGCACATTTTTCAGTCAAAAGATTAAATAGGTTTTGATATAACAATTGTTTCTTACTAGGTAATAGACAAAAAACTAAAGGTACATAATGACCATTTTTGTACCCATGAAGGGTAAAAAATTGACAAAAAAACTTAGCACAATAATTAAAGGTACCGTCCATAAAAATAGTTTCTACAGAGCAAAGAAAATGCAGGTTTGTACAACAAGAAAATATTACAATTTTATGTTCCTCGCTATTTACCATCAAAAATGATTCGTCCTTGGATGTTTTTGGTGACAAGTTCTTTAAAGAACAAAAAACTTCGTCTTGATTCCTAGGCGAAGTGGAAACCTGCGACTTTCTACACTCATAAATATTTTTTCGAATAAGGTTTAAATCATTAGTTGTAATGTTTTCAACTGATGCTCCGCATTGTCGAAGTTCACTGTGAATTATTTTTGAAGGCCTCTCATATGGATCACTAGCAGCTTTTCTTTTGATACAATTGCTTAACTTTTGTCTTTCAAGATTTTCTTCAGGCTCATGATTATGATTTAGATTATATTTTAAAACACATTCAAAATTTGTGGTCGGCGTGTAGAGTTTAGCGGGACACTTGGTTTTTTTATTTACACATCTCCAATACAAAGTGTTATCTTTTAAAATTTTGCCGACACAAAACTTAAAACCACATACGACTAACAGTCGCTTTCCTTTTTCACTTAACATTGTTTGAACTTCCATCGTTTATAAAACTCAGAAAAGAACTGACAAAAATGAATAAGTTGTCAACATTTAAGGACCTGTGAGCACCCTGTATTGGTACCTTAACTAGGTACTTCTAGGAATATCGTACTACACCTTTTCAAGTGTAATAAAACCACTAATACCCTCATTTGCATATCGGGGCCCAACTGTTGGGTGTAATCATCCGATTACCTGCAAAAGGGTCCAACTCGCTAGCGTCCGTTGGAAGTGGTGTTTTAATTAAGTTATAAATTTCAAATTGCAAAATGAGTGACGTCACAACAGGGGAGAGGGTCCACACGAATGTGACAACGTGTGACAAGGACAAGGAGGAGTCAAAAAACGATGAAATTTGTGTGACGTAATTTATGGATGACCCCTAAGGTAAATTTAATAGTAGGTACTTGGCTGCTTTGTTAGTAATTATTGTCCATTTTATTATATTAGATACTGACACTACCGGTTTCCCCGCAATGAAATGTTGGAATTATGCGATTTAGTACGTCCCGCATTGAACAGGGTAACCCGAAGCTTTACCCGTTATAGTTCAAGTTCTCGCGTATTTGAGGTTTTTAGCTATAATAGTGGAACTTTCGAAAATGTTGTGGGGAATACTGTAAGGATTAGCCAAGCAAGTTGCAGCAGATCTATCTGTGCATTTTGCAGAAGGGTTGTGGAAGTTACAGACAGATTCATTACAAGCATTCATATCAAACTCAAGCAATACCAAAAAAGGTAAATAAAAGTTCAAACATTGCTCAAAAAAGTAGATAATGTTAGCTGTAAAAACAACATACATACCTACATTGCTTGGCACACATACATACCTATCAGTGTTGAACCCGGACATTTTTTTCTGGGGGGAGAAACATTCTTATTGGGGGAGGGGAAACAAAATTAAAAATAATTAAATTAACTTCATGTGTAGTTTTGGTTTATAAGTAATTGAGTTAGTAAAACAGTGTAGGTGAACTATGCTTTAAGCAAATCAATTTCTATATTTTACACAGATATTCCCCAGGGGGACTTTTCGTGCTCGGGGGGGGGGGGGGGGGGGGGTGGGGGCACGGGCTACTCCCTGAATTCAACACTGATGCCTATACTTGTATTTTTTTAAATATTTTTTTGCCAATTTACAAAAGAAAAGGGAAAATCTGAAAACCAATGTTTTGATAGGGATTTGCTTTACAAACAAAAAAATTCTCAAATAATTATTTTCCTAAATTAACTAGACAGGTGAAGTAGTCTTTTATACCAATATACCTAGATAGAAAGCGTTTTGCAACACATTGTGTTTTACATATCATGTTAAGTTAACTCGTAAACCAGGCGCGGATTTAGGGGGGTGGGGGCGCCTTGTACAAAAGTGATTTTAATAGAGAATTTTATAAAAATAAATATTGTAACAAATATTAACCATTCATACATTATACAAAATATTATAAGCAAAAACAAATATTTGCCGTCTATGTAAGTAAGATCTTTGAAATAAATTTTACCACAAGAATATGAATAAAAGATTATACTTAATACAAATATATAATATGAAAAATGCAGGCCTTTTTTGGCATTTCTGATGTTCCTATACAGGGTGTTACAAAAAGATGTTAAGAAATTTTAAGGAGGGATTCTACGTCTAAAAATATGAAAATAAGTTTATATAAACATGGATCCTCAAACGCTTCTTTTTCGAGATACAGGGTGTTTAATATTTTCACACCTCAAGTATTTCGAAGAGTTAGGAGAAATATGCGAAGACGATTTCGAGCAAGTATTGAAGCAAGGAGAAGCTATTTCCAGCATCTACTATAAATTTAAATCAAAAAGCACTGTTTCCTGAACAAAAAATATTTTTAAAAAAATTCATTTTCATTATTTGTTTTTATTGTAAGAAATAAATTAATTTTTATCTCGAAAACGGTGCGTTAGAACAAAAAAGTGTAAGAGACACTTTTCACGCAGAATTAATTGGGCTTAAAAAGAATGATATCAATTTTGCAAAAAATCAGTGGCGTGCCATTTTTTTTTTCGCTAAAAATAAAGACTTACCAGCACGCACGCTCCTGATGCAAGAAATTTTTGTACGTAAAGGCACCCTTTAATTACATACTGGCGTGTACCAAAATTCATGTCAATATCTTAACGCATTTTCCAGAAATTAAAAAAGAAACATTTAAAAAAGAAAATATTAAACACCTTGAATCTCGAAAAAGAAGCGTTTGAGGATCCATGTTTATATAAACTTATTTTCATATTTTTAGATGTAGAACCTGCCCTTAAAATTTCTTAGTATCTTTTTGTAACACCCTGTATAGATTGTTTCTGTAAACATTCCTTACACATCTCACTGCGATCTTATCAAAATTTGCGCCTGATCGTTTTAGCTTCTAAAGGAATCAAATAACCAAATAGTTTTTTTTTCGAGAAACATCTTTTTTGAAAGTTTTTTTCTTGGAAATTTTTTACGAAATTTTTCGAAAATATTTTCTCGAAAACACACATATTGTGTAAGTACTTGGAAAGAACATTTTTTCGAAAATCTCTTAACAGCTTTTCCAAAAGATGCTTTTTTAAAAACGGATCCATGAAATATTTTGAAAATATTTTCTCTAAAACACATAAGTATTTCGGAAGTACAATTTTTCAAAAAATTCCGGAAATGTATTTTTTCGAAAACATCATTTCGAAAATTAAATTATGAACTCTACTAGCTTGGAAAATGTTAATTAAGAGAGGACAAAACAGTTCCTGAAAAACTGTTTTTGGTTTGATCAGGTTTCCTTAGGTTTAGTACGCTAACTTTATAGCAAATTACTTTTTAAAAAAGCCGCTTCAAAAATTTATTAAACTAAAATTTTGGACAATTGGTTTTCGAAAAATTGTACTTTCGTAAATATATCCCTCCAAATGAGCAGGAGGCATAAATGAAAAAATGTTTAGAATATTTACGCTTTCATTGAAACAATTTGTCCAGCCGCGTGTAAGCTAAGATGACCAACTGTAGGTAGTGGTTTTTTTTCAAAACCATTTTTGTCGATGTTAAATTTTTTCGGAAATGGATCTACAATTTTTTTTTCAAAAAATGAATTTCGAAAATATCTTTTTTTCAAAAATTAAATTATCAACTCTACTAGCTTGGAACTGCCGATGAAAAAAAGACAGAAAAGATCCTGAGGTATATGTTTCCGCGGGTCTGCTGCATTATGTAGTAAATTAATTTTTCCAAAAAGCGTTTTTTTAAATATGAATATTCGAAGTCTTTTTAGAAACAATATTTAAAAAATGTACTTTCGAAAAAATGTAGTTTCGAAAAGTGCTTTTTAAAAAAATTCGAAAAGTTGGTTTCGGGAAAAAAAATTGAAAACAGCCCTAGATTTCGAATAACTGCATCATCGAACAAGTTCTGTTTTCGAGAAAATATATTTTCGAAAGCACGTGCTTTCAAAAAATGTGTTTTTGAAAAAGGTAAGGTAAGTATAAATAAAAAATTCGGTGGAGTGCAAGCTACGCTTGCACAATTAGTGTTCCATTCCATCAGCCCCCACTTAACCTAAACAAACCTCGGCCGCGCGATTTCCGCCCATCTGCCGCGATACCCGCCGCCGACGGCACCAACGCCGTCGCCAAATTAAAAATTTTGAAAAATGTGTAGGGACAAAAGTTGTTCCTTACACCGTGAGAAATATTTTTGTCGAAAAACTTTTTCTCTAAAACCAATGGTTCAGGAGTTATAGGGAAATAAACGCGGAAACGATCGCGCTAGAATTCTACAATCCTGATCATTTTCGCTCAATCTACAACTGATTCCCAATGTTCATAATTTGTTCAGATTTTTCTGAGCCATTCTTTTGGTGATAAGGGTGGGGGACAGCAATTTTTGAGCGTTTTTCCCAAAAAAATGTTTAAAAAAATGTATAAAAAAATACATCATACATATTGTTGAATTTGTGCTTTAATAAGCTTTTATTTGACACCCTACACGATGCCCTTGAATTTTTTTTACATGTCCCAATTTACCCCCGGAAATTAACACCCAGAATCAAAATTAAACTTTTTATACTTCACATATATAATTGGGCCACCACACTCTATCTCTACGCCAAATTTCAAATTTTTACGTCTAATAGTTTCAGAGAAAATCGCCTGTGACAGACGGACGGATGGACACCGAAGTGTTTCCATTGTCTAAAAAATACATTTTCGGAAAGTGCATTTTTGAAAGAATCTTTAAAAATGGCATTTTCGAACAAATTTTGTAGACCCATTTCCGGAATATCATCTTTCGAAGAAGCTGTTTTTCGAAAAAATTAACGTAATTTAACATCAAAAAAGATGTTTGTTAAAAATAACCAGTACAGTTGGTCATCTGAGCTTACATGCGACAGGACAAACTGGTTTCATTAATACTAACATAATATTTAAAAAGGGAGATCCGGGTGACATCTCAAACTATAGACCGATTTCTCTCCTGCCGATACTATCAAAAATATTCGAGAGGTGTATGGCCAACAGAATAGCGCACTTCTTTGAGGCTCACAAATTGTTTACCAACAGTCAGTTTGGTTTCAGAAGGGGTCTTAACACTACTTTAGGAATATTGGATCTGGTCTCGGGCATTCACGAAGCTTTTGATGAATCCACATACACAAGTACCCTCTTCTGTGACCTAAGCAAGGCATTTGACTGTGTCTCTCACGATATGCTATTAAAAAAACTATATCGATATAACTTCCATGACTCTGGTTTGTCCTTGATCGAGAGTTATCTCAGGGGTAGGACCCAGAAAGTCAGTTTTAATGGAGTTGAGTCGGCGGGGGGAAATGTGACTGGGCTGTGCCTCAGGGGTCAGTCTTGGGACTATTCCTCTTTTTGTTCTATATTAATGATCTTCCTGGGCACGATCCTTCATCATGTTACACTTTGTTTGCCGATGATACTACCATAACTAACACTCGTACTGATTTAGAGAAGGTGAAAGCAAGATCGGGTGAGCCACAGGAAAGAGCGGAGGCTTGGTTCAGTTCGAACTTACTCTTTCTAAATGTGGACAAAACTCAGTCAATGATTTTTTCAACCCGTGACATGCCGGAGATAGACTCGATGACCACAGCAAAATTTCTGGGTGTTCACCTGGACTGCAGGCTCCTTTGGGACACACACACGGATCAGCTCACTAAAAAACTTAGCAAGAACATCTATGTGCTACGTAATCTGAACGAGTGTGTGTCTCGGACCGTCCTTCGGCAGGCGTATTTCTCTCTCTGTCACTCGCACCTAGCGTATGCGATAGTCGCTTGGGGACATGCTGCGGGGCAGGGAGGGTTTTTCGCTTCCAGAGGAGGGCAGTAAGGGTGGTGGCAGGTTTGGGATGTAGGGATGACTGTAGGGAAGCCTTTAAACAAAATAAAATATTAACATTACCATCGCTTTTCATCCTGGAAACTCTGTGTTACATTAAAACTAACATCGCACTGTATACAAGACACGACTCCATACACAACCATGATACACGTAATAAACACAATCTCATGCTTAACTGTTGGAGGCTGAAACGCTGCCAAAATGGCCCTGGCCATTTGGGTATTCATTTTTATAACTAATTGCCAAATGGGATAAAGGAACTGCCTATAGCTGCTTTTAGAACGAGAGTCAAATCTTTTCTCATCAGTGGCGCATTTTTCTCAGTGAATGAGTTTTTAAATAGTGTTTGGTAGCGCCATAAATTGTGTCTGTATTGCTTTTAGAAACTTTTAAATGTTATTGTCTTGTAATGTATATCTATTTGACATCTTAAGACTTAGGACTGTTTTTAATGATCGGACTGAGATCTGGATGTTTTTTATTTAACTATAATGTTCTGACTAGATTTGTAACTTGTATTTCAATGTAATTATGTGACGTGTGTACTTATTTGTATATTGACATCAATAAAGAATTTGAATTTGAATACGAAATTGTAAATATTGTAGCATTTTTATGTTAAATATTTATGCCTTCTGCTCACTTGGGGGATATACCGGATATACCGAGCACTTACGAAAGTCCAATTTTTCTAAAATCAATTTTTCAAATTTTTTTAAAACACTTCAAAAATACATTTTTTTTGGAGAACACACGATTTTCGAGAAAGTAACGTACCAAACCTAAGGAAACCTGATCAAATCCAAGAAAAGTTTGTTTAGGTTTGTTCAAGATCTTTTATCGTATTTTTTTCATTAACATCTTACAAGCTACTAGAGGTTATAATTTAATTTTCTAAATACTATTTTCTGAAAAATATATTTTCAGAAAATGTAACTATCTTTTTAAAATTATTTTTGAAAAATGTACTTTCGAAATACGTGTTTTCGGGAAAATATTTTCAAAATATTTCATGAGTCATCATGAATCATTTCAAAAAAGCTGTCAGGACCGTTTTTAAGAATCATTCAAAATATGTGTTTTCGCGAAAACATTTTTGAAAAATTTCGTTATTCCTCTTTCGAAAAAGCTGTTTTTCGAAAAAAATTACTTTCAAAAGAGATGTTTTTCGAAAAAAAAAAACGATTTGGTTATTTGTTTCATTTTAAAGCCAAAACGACCCGGCACAAATTTTGATAAGATCGCAGTGAGATGTGTAAGGAATGTTTTCAGAAACAATCTAAGAGCATGTACACTCTCCTTCTGGATGGGACTCTACGAGCGGTGGAGCCCGAGACGCCCAACAACAATGACGGCCTGGAGAGATATTCCAATACTATCCAAAACGCCATTATAGAAACATATAAAAAATCCTGCCCCCTAAGGCGAGTCCAACTCGATGGAAAATCCACCTCATGGTGGTGTCCAGAGCTGGAACAACTTAGGAAGATGGCAAGTAAATCTTTTAACAAAGCCAAAGACACTAAACTCGAAGAGGACTGGAATCTATACAGATCTCACCTCAGAGAGTATAAGAAAGTCGTCAGACAAAAACAAAGAGAGGCCTGGAGAGTCTACTGCGAAGAAATAGAAGATCTACCACAGGCGGCAAAACTCCAGAAGGCTCTCACAAAAGACCCACACCGAAGCATCGGTAGACTAACCAAGGAGGATGGCACACAGACTGCAGACCTCCAAGAAAGTATCCAACTCTTAATGAGCACGCATTTCCCCGACTCAATCACTACGGAGAAGGTTGTTTGGACGGAGGAAATACAAATCACTTCTGCAGACGACTGGCAAACAGCGAAATGCATCGTCGACGAGGACAAAGTAAGGTGGGCAATCTCAAGCTTCTTTCCATTTAAATCACCAGGACTTGACGGCATCTATCCAGCCCTGCTTCAGTGGGGTCTGGACATACTTATGCCGCCGCACCTGGTAGGAATGTTCAGATCCTCTCTGGCTTTGAACTACATCCCCAGAAACTGGAGAGAGGTAAAGGTTGTCTTTATACCCAAACCTGGTAGGATGGATTATTCTATTCCCAAAGCATACAGACCAATAAGTCTCACATCGTTTTGCTTAAAAACCTTAGAAACGCTTTGCGAAAGATACATTAGGGATACGGTGCTTATCGACAAACCACTCCATCCCAGTCCGCATGCGTACACACCAGGCAGATCTACGGATACTAAAGAATCTACCCTGGGAGTATTCATAGACATAGAAGGTGCCTTCGACAAAACTACCTTTCCCAAAATATCTGCTTCTCTTTCCGCTAGGAATGTTCCCAAAACGGTGAGCGGATGGATATTCAAAATGCTCTCAAAAAGAGCAATGAAAATCAGTGTGGACGGTGTCACGGTACAAGGCACGGTCATGAAAGGGTGTCCACAGGGAGGAGTGCTATCGCCGCTACTGTGGAATGTGGTCCTTGACACCCTGATTAGCCGCCTAAACAATGACAACACCTACACCCTTGCTTACGCAGATGACCTAGTCATTCTGCTAACAGGTAAATTTGAGAGCACACTCTGCGAAAGGATGCAGGTTGCCCTTAAAACCATAGAAAAGTGGTGCAGCGATCACTCCTTGTCTATCAATCCCAGAAAGACGGAGATGGTCCTCTTCACAAAAAAAAGGAAGCTAACGGACCCAAAAGCACCGGAACTTCTGAAAACCAAACTAAGCTTCTCTACAGAGGTGAAATACCTTGGAGTCATCTTTGATAGTAGGCTAACATGGAACTCTCACTTGCAAAACCGAGTAAAGAAAGCATACATATCTTACGAACAATGCCGTCGGACCGTGGGCCGAACCTGGTGTTTATCCCCCAGAGTTGTCGCATGGACTTACACGACCATCATAAGACCCATGCTAACGCACGGAGCAATAACCTGGGGACCAAAAGTTCTCCAAGCCACAGCCTCACGAAAACTAGATCAAATCCAGAGAATAGCATGTCTCAATATTACTGTAGCCATGAAAACCACACCAACCAGAGCAATGGAAGTGATCCTTAATCTCACCCCCCTTAATATTCACATTAAGGAGGTTGCGTTGATGACTAAGACACGACTTCGCACGGTTGGCATCGAACCAGGAGCGGGTACCGGCGCGGTGAAACGTCGCTTGTGGAACGATGCGTTGAATGTGCTTCCACTGTTGCAAGCGAGCATGGACGCCATTGCGCCGAGATTAGTCTTCAACAAACCTTACAAGGTAATTACTAGACACACACAAGAGTAGGCATTCCGTCGCATGAGACCGCTCATCCTTCGTTAAAATGGCGAAGGCGCTAATTGTCTTTAACAGTCGCACTGGGAACATAAACGTGTACTCGGAGAACACGGAAGGGGGGGGGGGGTTAGCGATTGACCCCAAACCTAGAACAGGGGGGTCAGTGTCTGACCCCGCATTTTTTCGTCAGTGCTTCGATGGTTTTTGCTTCAGCTAAATACTTGAATAAAAAAACCACTCAATGAACGTACTATATGTTTATTTTGTTTATTTAAATATTATTATGACATTTAAAAGAATGCACTTATTTACGAAGAAAAACTTAAAAAATAAAGAAATAAGAAATATTTGAATAAACTTTATTTCATTTTGTTCATTGAACATTAGAAATAAAAGTCATAGCTGTGTACCAAAAAATATTTAAAAATATAAAAAATACAACAAAAATAATTCAGCGGGGTCACTCGCTGACCCCCCCCCCCCCGCCCGTTCCGAGTGCGACTGTTAAATGTGTTTCACCACTATGGGTATTTACCCTACTCCTAACATCTCAAACATGGGATATTTAGTCAATAGATCATCTGATTCTTAAATTATTCAGGCATCCCCTACATAGATCATTCACTACTCGGTGCTCCAACTTCTAGGACACTAACTACTTAGACATTTTCGTTTCAAAACCTTTCTTCTAAAATGTCTTAAGGGGAAAGGTGTAATTTATATGCGGAATGTAGAATATAAAGTCCTAACGGCTGGTGGTGAAATTATTTTTCAAAATCATTTATAAAGATCTAAATATAAGACTCAAAATTATTCAAAGGAGGCTCAATTGTAGAATTATACTGGTGGTAAATAAATCAAGCAACTACATTTTAATAATCCATTTATTTAGCGACTTAGGATATAAAATTACTTAGTACTACATGTTACATCCTTAGAATTAAATAAAAATATTGTTGAGGGCTTCCGGTTGGTTTTCATTTTTACCTGTTAAACACAAAAGGTGTCACTACTACCACTATTACAAACTTACAATAAATGTTATATTTTGTGTAAATTTCCAACAGTCATGAAACCCTCGTATTTAGAACAATAAAAAGAGAACGTGAAATGAGCCCTCAATCGCGCTCCATTTCGATATTTTAAGGATAAAAACGAAACTTTCAAAGCCAAAACCGTTTTAAAACAAAGTAATTATTTTCACAAATCTTTTATTAGGGTGACAAAATTTTACAATGTGGTTGTTTTTTGTTTCTTATATCCGTACGGCTTAGAGCTGCCATCAGGTAGAAATTTTCTTTTTGTTGAATTGGGTCTGTAGAGTTTGGTTTCAATACAAGTGGTGACAGTATGCTCCTTGGTCCGACGAATATTCCTAGATACTATTGGTACGGGGTCTGACTTTTTCAGCACCATTTCCTTAATTGTTTGAAAGTTCAGCAACTGGGAAGTCTTGTAATTTAAAGATATTCCTTTAACCTTGATGACCACTTCTTCTGCTTCGTTCTTGGTTGCATAAATGGTGTAGGCATAATTTTTCGGGCCTCCAGAAACAAATTTGGTTATATAGGAATTAGACCCATATCCCTCCAGTTCATTAGTTAATTCACCAATAAATTGACCGGTTGGTAAATTAAAATCCTCAGGTTCTGGGACGTAAATAACTGAGTCTGTATCATAATATAAAACCCTACTGTCAAGTTTCTCCAGATAAGAGTATAATTTAAGTCTTGCTTGTGCAGTTACGTATGCAGCAATAGCAACATTAACCGTGGTGAGAGGATCGTACGATTCATCTGAGTGTTCGTAACTTACGATTACCGTTTCTTCGTTGACAGGAAGAACCCCATCCTAATCTCAGGATTCTCCTTTATTTGATTTTTAAATTGGCATTCCCACATTTCAGAGATCACATAACCAAAGTCTCGCAACTTTGCAACTTTAGCTTGCGTAGCTTCATATCGTAAATTAAGAGTTTCAGAGGGATCTTCGAAAAGAGGTTCGTTTCGCCCATACTTATAACAATTAACACAACCATGATAATAGCAGCCCTGAAACTCAAAGACTTCGTTGGTATCCAAACAATAACCATCGACCTTAATACCATGTAAAACGACTTCTTTTCCTTTAGCAGCATGTAAAATATTAATTTTTTTCTGATTTTCCACCCACAGTAACCACTCTATTGCAACCTTACTGTGCTGATCTTTCCACCTGTACCCGTTCTTTGGAATGACACCGATGGTATTTGGTTTTAGAAAATTTCTCCGGAATACTTTGTTACATGCTGAGGCTATAGTTGTCGCTTCGGTAAACGGACATACATTTGTGGTTGTCAAAAGTTGCTCTCTAAATTTCAAACAGGCTCGTGCAAGAATTTCAACGTCTGATACACAATAGTCCACCAGATCTCTCTGCATGTCAAACTCATCTGACTTGTGTTCTTCGTACCACTTAATGAATTTAGCTCGTTCGGCTTCTTTCATGGTGTCTGGAGAGTAATAGTTAATGGAGGGAAGAGTACCCACATAATTTTCATTAGCTTTGGTGTTGAATAAGTGAGGAAAATAACCCTTTTTAAAATTATCTTCAAGACCAAATGCCTTTGGTAACTTAGACAGAGCCATGGGAAAATAGTTTAAAGAATCAATAAATTTAACGTTTCCAACCTTCAGCATAATAATTTTTGTGCCTCTCATGATCAGTTCTGGTGTTAAGTCTGTTTTTGTCATTAAATAATTCAAAACAAATTGATGATCAAATGCTTGTCCGTTATGAGCCACGACAATTACATCTTTAAATTATTTTCTTATCTGTAGCAAATGTTGTGTAAAAGTTTCGACCGGGGCTGGTCCTTTAACTTTTTGAAGCCTGACACCACATTTTTTACAGATAATGTCTTCAGAATTTATAGTTATCGCAACAATGCTTAAAAACACACAAATTAACTTGATGAAGCAGAGAACCGTTTTCTAACTTCTCCTCCTGTCGAGTCTCCAGATCATAAAAGACAAACAGCACATCTTTAATTTTGGGTTTTCCACCGTCAATTTGAATATAACACAGATGATTGTCCGAAGCATGGGTATTACACGTTTTGCAAAATATTTCTCCACACGTGTGCCTTCTGTTACCCTTTACGGTTTTAAAACATTGGCTGCAGCTTCTAATTTCCTTACAAACAGTACTTTTCTGCCAGGATTTATCCTTTAGATGATTGTTGTAACAACTTTCACCTCTAAAATATCGATGACAATTATCACATTTAACTTTAACCTGCCCTTCCAGGCATTTTGGAGTCTGAAAACACCCCGGACATGTACCACCACATCTATGTTCATTTTTGTGATCAAAGGGTATATGACATTCTTCACAAAAATAAATACATGCAAAAGCGGCTGTTAGCGAAGTAATAACATTGAAATGTCCTTTATGGTGTAGCAGATTAAGTTTTTGATTGCTTTCAACTGAACCCTCATAAATTAACTCTCTTCCTTTCGATCCATAGCTATAAACAACTATTTTGTATTCTTGAAGATATTGCTGAAATTTCTGCAACTCTGGGATTCCAGCTCCTTCTTCGGGGATAGTAACCTGGGCCTGATCCATTAACACTTTGGTTCTTTCTGTTTGTATTTTTCCAATATCTCTTCTAACTTTATTGAAATTACTGTCCTTTTTCACGTTAGCAATGGCAACCACCAAAGCCCGAGGTAAACAAAGATTATCCACATTCTTAATTGTTACTATTCCCCTCCTCATATCACACTCTTCGTCAAAGCTATTATAAGCCTTTCCTCTCCCCTGTCCTGTTGGTAGTCGTACAGTTGTTGCGTTTAGACAAAGAGACTCTGTATCGAAACCTGATGAATTGGACTGATATATGTTACTGATAACATTCCACACATCTTCATAATTTATTTCTTCCGCTGGTCTAAAACGAACCCATCCCTCACCACGGTTAAAGTCCTTGGAGCAAAACGTAAAACCAACATAGTCAGTAGGATCTAAATTATCTGTGGCCTTGCTAATAACCTGATTAACACCTTCTCTAATCCAGCTAACTGGTTCAGCTCCCTCAGGTACAGGTTTTAACTTAAATTCCATATTACGACCTGTTAGATTATATTTTCGAACTTTTTTGATGGTGTCTTTAATAATGATAAACTTTTCCATCTTGGAGAAAGATCTTGTCAGACACGTCTAAATACTTTAATGAAACGACTTGTAATGACTGTCCCTGTTGCTTGCACCTCTATTTGTACCCTTGGCAAGCTGAAAAATTAAAAGCACGTTTAGTATTTTGTTTTGACACGTACGGTCTGGTATATAAATAAAATATACCTAACAGCTCTCTCAAAATGTTTATAGTGTAGGTTATAGTGTGACAAATACTGTACCCTTTAAAGCTACTATTTTTAGAAAATACTATTCTTACGCTCCCTTTTATATCCATTACGGCCAAGTAATAAGTTACAACAGTATAATAATAATAGGAGCCACAATTGTTAAAAATATATGGAAAATACAGTATATAATTAAAATATACCGTATATAAGTAATATCTGCTCTCTCAACACCTACTTTAAAGAAAAAAACACCCTGTCACACCCTTATTGATTTCAGCAGCCATCTATAACATACAAAAGTTTTAACCCGCTAGCTTCAAATGTACCACCCCTATTAAAAATATATAGCAACAATTTTACAAGTCCACAAATTAAAACTAAAAAAATGCAAATATCTTAAAAACGGTAAGTTTTATGGAAGAAATAAATGAAAAATAACACCCTGTCACACCCTTATCGATTTCAGCAGCCCTCTATAACATACAAAAGTTATAACCCGTTAGCTTCAAATTTTCCACCCTCTATAAAAAATATATAGCAACAATTTTACAAGTCCACAAATAAAAACTAAAAAAATGCAAATATCTTAAAAACGGTAAGTTTTATGGAAGAAATAAAAGAAAAAAACACCCTGCCACACCCTTATCGATTTCAGCAGCCCTCTATAACATACAAAAGTTTTAACCCGCTAGCTTCAAATTTTCCACACCTATTAAAAATGTATAGCAAAAATTTTACAAGTCCGCAAATAAAAACTAAAAAAAATGCAAATATCTTAAAAACGGTAAGTTTTATGAAAAAATAAAAGAAAAACAACACTCTTATCGATTTCAGCAGCCCTCTATAACATACAAAAGTTTTAACCCGCTTGCTTCAAATTTTCCACCCCTATTAAAAATACATAGCAAAAATTTTACAAGTCCGCAGATAAAAACTAAAAAAATGCAAATATCTTAAAAACGGTAAGTTTTATGAAAAAAATAAAAGAAAAACAACACCCTGTCACACCCTTATCGATTTCAGGAGCCCTCTATAACATACAAAAGTTACCACTCCTATTAAAAATATATAGCACACATAAAAACTGAAAAAATGCAAATATCTTAAAAACGGTATTTAATTCCACAAGAATTTTTCTAAGTCCAAAAAGGATAAAAAACAAGCAAATATCTCAAAAAGTGAGCCTTTTATCAAAAAAATAAACGCAATTTCACCCCCAGAAACCTCCTTGCCGACTTTGGCAACGCTTTAACACTTCAGGTACGTTTCAACCCCCTACGCCCAAGGGTTCCATCCCTCCACACCACCAACCCCCCTCAGGGTATACCTGTAAAGTCACATAAAGTAGACCGAACTATTTAAATTTAAGCCACCAACCTTATAAACCCCGCCGACTAGACCCTTCGCGACACAACACCTTCCACATACTGAAGAAAATTCTCACCCCGCGACCTTATATAGTAAAAAGCCAACTGACGATGTACGAAATAGTTTAAAAGAGAGGTGGGATTCATTTTACAACACTAAATCCCCCCACTCCTTATATGAAGGAGTAGGGGGATATATATACATGCGGGATTCGCATGGATATAGATCCCCCCACTCCTTATATGAAGGAGTAGGGGGATATATATACAAGCGGGATTCGCATGGATATATATCCCCCCACTCCTTCAAACATACAAAAGTTTTAACTCTCTAACCCTCACAGAGACGTGCTAAAGTATGTTCAGTTCCTTGCATTATATCCTGTAACAACGCATGCGCAGCTCATTATGTCCACAATATTTTTAAAAACTCCTTTAAATCTCAAAACTACAAAAAAAATATTTTTTCTAGCACAGGTTTAGCAAAAAAAATCAAGTCAAAAAAGAAGTAAAAATTAACATAATAATATGTACATTATCTTCAATTATGGAATAATTGAATAAAAAAAAATCAATCTCTGATTAGATGTACTGTGTAAGATACGCAAGGCACCCACCTTCTGATTTAGATAAATACTGTTTAAAACTCCTCTTATTTACCTAATAACAGTAAAAATGTAATATCCTAAAACGATAATTTAAAAAATAAACGAAATAATTCATATGTCATTTCTTATACCCTGTAGTAAATGGCACAATAATTTAAAGCGCATCCCCTAATTAAATTTTGAAATATTCACACACAAAAATCATTTTGAATAGCTAAAACAAGTAATAGGCAATAATGAAGAAAATTAGAGTCTTTCCTGTCTCGACAGGTTTTGACAAGTCCGGACAAGTTTAGCGAACTACGAAAAACTACACTAGTTAAAATCAAAATACTGTATATTTAAAAAAGTATTGTTTAGGACTGTTACCTTTTATTATCTTTCCCTAATCGCACTGTGCTTCTTTCATATACATACTAGGGTATGTAATTCCACAAGAATTTTTCTAAGTCCAACAAGGATAAAAAACAAGCAAATATCTCAAAAACTGAGCCTTTTATCAAAAAAATAAACGCAATTTTACCCCCAGAGCCCCTGTCGACTTTGGCAACGCTTTAATACTTCAGGTACGTTTCAACCCCCTACGCCCAAGGGTTCCATCCCTCCACACCACAAACCCCGCAGGGTATACCTGTAAACTCACATAAAGTAGCCAGAACTATTAAAATTTAAGCCACCTACCTTATAAACCAGCCGACTAGACACTTCGCGAGACCACCTTCACATACTGAAGAAAATTCTCACCCCGCGACCTTATATAGTAAAAAGCCAATTGACGATGTACGAAATAGTTTAAGAGAGGGGGGATTCACTTTACAACACTAAATCCCCCCACTATATATCCCCTCACTCCTTCATATAAGGAGTGGGGGGATTTAGTGTTATAAAGTGAATCCCCCCTCTCTTTTAAACTATTTCGTACATCGTCAGTTGGCTTTTTACTATATAAGGTCGCGGGGTGAGAATTTTCTTCAGTATGTGAAGGTGTTGTCTCGCGAAGTGTCTAGTCGGCTGGTTTATAAGGTAGGTGGCTTAAATTTTAATAGTTCTGGCTACTTTATGTGAGTTTACAGGTATACCCTGCGGGGTTTGTGGTGTGGAGGGATGGAACCCTTGGGCGTAGGGGGTTGAAACGTACCTGAAGTGTTAAAGCGTTGCCAAAGTCGACAGGGGCTCTGGGGGTAAAATTGCGTTTATTTTTTTGATAAAAGGCTCAGTTTTTAAGATATTTGCTTGTTTTTTATCCTTGTGGAATTACATACCCTAGTATGTATATCAAAGAAGCACAGTGCGATTAGGGAAAGATAATAAAAGGTAACAGTCCTAAACAATACTTTTTTAAATATACAGTATTTTGATTTTAACTAGTGTAGTTTTTCGTAGTTCGCTAAACTTGTCCGGACTTGTCAAAACCTGTCGAGACAGGAAAGACTCTAATTTTCTTCATTATTGCCTATTACTTGTTTTAGCTATTCAAAATGATTTTTGTGTGTGAATATTTCAAAATTTAATTAGGGGATGCGCTTTAAATTATTGTGCCATTTACTACAGGGTATAAGAAATGACATATGAATTATTTCGTTTATTTTTTAAATTATCGTTTTAGGATATTACATTTTTACTGTTATTAGGTAAATAAGAGGAGTTTTTAAATAGTATTTATCTAAATCAGAAGGTGGGTGCCTTGCGTATCTTACACAGTACATCTAATCAGAGATTGATTTTTTTTTATTCAATTATTCCATAATTGAAGATAATGTACATATTATTATGTTAATTTTTACTTCTTTTTTGACTTGATTTTTTTTGCTAAACCTGTGCTAGAAAAAATATTTTTTTTGTAGTTTTGAGATTTAAAGGAGTTTTTAAAAATATTGTGGACATAATGAGCTGCGCATGCGTTGTTACAGGATATAATGCAAGGAACTGAACATACTTTAGCACGTCTCTGTGAGGGTTAGAGAGTTAAAACTTTTGTATGTTTGAAGGAGTGGGGGGATATATATCCATGCGAATCCCGCTTGTATATATATCCCCCTACTCCTTCATATAAGGAGTGGGGGGATATATATCCATGCGAATCCCGCATGTATATATATCCCCCTACTCCTTCATATAAGGAGTGGGGGGATTTAGTGTTGTAAAATGAATCCCACCTCTCTTTTAAACTATTTCGTACATCGTCAGTTGGCTTTTTAGTATATAAGGTCGCGGGGTGAGAATTTTCTTCAGTATGTGGAAGGTGTTGTGTCGCGAAGGGTCTAGTCGGCGGGGTTTATAAGGTTGGTGGCTTAAATTTAAATAGTTCGGTCTACTTTATGTGACTTTACAGGTATACCCTGAGGGGGGTTGGTGGTGTGGAGGGATGGAACCCTTGGGCGTAGGGGGTTGAAACGTACCTGAAGTGTTAAAGCGTTGCCAAAGTCGGCAAGGAGGTTTCTGGGGGTGAAATTGCGTTTATTTTTTTGATAAAAGGCTCACTTTTTGAGATATTTGCTTGTTTTTTATCCTTTTTGGACTTAGAAAAATTCTTGTGGAATTAAATACCGTTTTTAAGATATTTGCATTTTTTCAGTTTTTATTTGTGCTATATATTTTTAATAGGAGTGGTAACTTTTGTATGTTATAGAGGGCTCCTGAAATCGATAAGGGTGTGACAGGGTGTTGTTTTTCTTTTATTTTTTTCATAAAACTTACCGTTTTTAAGATATTTATATTTTTTTTAAAATTTTTGCTATGTATTTTTAATAGGGGTGGAAAATTTGAAGCAAGCGGGTTAAAACTTTTGTATGTTATAGAGGGCTGCTGAAATCGATAAGAGTGTGGTTTTTCTTTTATTTTTTCATTAAACTTACCGTTTTTAAGATATTTGCATTTTTTTTAGTTTTTATTTGCGGACTTGTAAAATTTTTGCTATACATTTTTAATAGGTGTGGAAAATTTGAAGCTAGCGGGTTAAAACTTTTGTATGTTATAGAGGGCTGCTGAAATCGATAAGGGTGTGGCAGGGTGTTTTTTTCTTTTATTTCTTCCATAAAACTTACCGTTTTTAAGATATTTGCATTTTTTTAGTTTTAATTTGTGGACTTGTAAAATTGTTGCTATATATTTTTTATAGAGGGTGGAAAATTTGAAGCTAACGGGTTAAAACTTTTGTATGTTATAGAGGGCTGCTGAAATAGATAAGGGTGCGACAGGGTGTTATTTTTATTTTATTTCTTCCATAAAACTTACCGTTTTTAAGATATTTGCATTTTTTTAGTTTTTATTTGTGGACTTGTAAAATTGTTGCTATATATTTTTTATAGAGGGTGGAAAATTTGAAGCTAACGGGTTATAACTTTTGTATGTTATAGAGGGCTGCTGAAATCGATAAGGGTGTGACAGGGTGTTATTTTTCATTTATTTCTTCCATAAAACTTACCGTTTTTAAGATATTTGCATTTTTTTAGTTTTAATTTGTGGACTTGTAAAATTGTTGCTATATATTTTTTATAGAGGGTGGAAAATTTGAAGCTAACGGGTTAAAACTTTTGTATGTTATAGAGGGCTGCTGAAATAGATAAGGGTGCGACAGGGTGTTATTTTTATTTTATTTCTTCCATAAAACTTACCGTTTTTAAGATATTTGCATTTTTTTAGTTTTTATTTGTGGACTTGTAAAATTGTTGCTATATATTTTTTATAGAGGGTGGAAAATTTGAAGCTAACGGGTTATAACTTTTGTATGTTATAGAGGGCTGCTGAAATCGATAAGGGTGTGACAGGGTGTTATTTTTCATTTATTTCTTCCATAAAACTTACCGTTTTTAAGATATTTGCATTTTTTTAGTTTTTATTTGTGGACTTGTAAAATTTTTGCTATATATTTTTAATAGGGGTGGTACATTTGAAGCTAGCGGGTTAAAACTTTTGTATGTTATAGATGGCTGCTGAAATCAATAAGGGTGTGACAGGGTGTTTTTTTCTTTAAAGTAGGTGTTGAGAGAGCAGATATTACTTATATACGGTATATTTTAATTATATACTGTATTTTCCATATATTTTTAACAGTTGTGGCTCCTATTATTATTATACTGTTGTAACTTATTACTTGGCCGTAATGGATATAAAAGGGAGCGTAAGAATAGTATTTTCTAAAAATAGTAGCTTTAAAGGGGACAGTATTTGTCACACTATAACCTACACTATAAACATTTTGAGAGAGCTGTTAGGTATATTTTATTTATATACCAGACCGTACGTGTCAAAACAAAATACTAAACGTGCTTTTATTATTTCAGCTTGCCAAGGGTACAAATAGAGGTGCAAGCAACAGGGACAGTCATTACAAGTCGTTTCATTAAAGTATTTAGACGTGTCTGACAAGATCTTTCTCCAAGATGGAAAAGTTTATCATTATTAAAGACACCATCAAAAAAGTTCGAAAATATAATCTAACAGGTCGTAATATGGAATTTAAGTTAAAACCTGTACCTGAGGGAGCTGAACCAGTTAGCTGGATTAGAGAAGGTGTTAATCAGGTTATTAGCAAGGCCACAGATAATTTAGATCCTACTGACTATGTTGGTTTTACGTTTTGCTCCAAGGACTTTAACCGTGGTGAGGGATGGGTTCGTTTTAGACCAGCGGAAGAAATAAATTATGAAGATGTGTGGAATGTTATCAGTAACATATATCAGTCCAATTCATCAGGTTTCGATACAGAGTCTTTTTGTCTAAACGCAACAACTGTACGACTACCAACAGGACAGGGGAGAGGAAAGGCTTATAATAGCTTTGACGAAGAGTGTGATATGAGGAGGGGAATAGTAACAATTAAGAATGTGGATAATCTTTGTTTACCTCGGGCTTTGGTGGTTGCCATTGCTAACGTGAAAAAGGACAGTAATTTCAATAAAGTTAGAAGAGATATTGGAAAAATACAAACAGAAAGAACCAAAGTGTTAATGGATCAGGCCCAGGTTACTATCCCCGAAGAAGGAGCTGGAATCCCAGAGTTGCAGAAATTTCAGCAATATCTTCAAGAATACAAAATAGTTGTTTATAGCTATGGATCGAAAGGAAGAGAGTTAATTTATGAGGGTTCAGTTGAAAGCAATCAAAAACTTAATCTGCTACACCATAAAGGACATTTCAATGTTATTACTTCGCTAACAGCCGCTTTTGCATGTATTTATTTTTGTGAAGAATGTCATATACCCTTTGATCACAAAAATGAACATAGATGTGGTGGTACATGTCCGGGGTGTTTTCAGACTCCAAAATGCCTGGAAGGGCAGGTTAAAGTTAAATGTGATAATTGTCATCGATATTTTAGAGGTGAAAGTTGTTACAACAATCATCTAAAGGATAAATCCTGGCAGAAAAGTACTGTTTGTAAGGAAATTAGAAGCTGCAGCCAATGTTTTAAAACCGTAAAGGGTAACAGAAGGCACACGTGTGGAGAAATATTTTGCAAAACGTGTAATACCCATGCTTCGGACAATCATCTGTGTTATATTCAAATTGACGGTGGAAAACCCAAAATTAAAGATGTGCTGTTTGTCTTTTATGATCTGGAGACTCGACAGGAGGAGAAGTTAGAAAACGGTTCTCTGCTTCATCAAGTTAATTTGTGTGTTTTTAAGCATTGTTGCGATAACTATAAATTCTGAAGACATTATCTGTAAAAAATGTGGTGTCAGGCTTCAAAAAGTTAAAGGACCAGCCCCGGTCGAAACTTTTACACAACATTTGCTACAGATAAGAAAATAATTTAAAGATGTAATTGTCGTGGCTCATAACGGACAAGCATTTGATCATCAATTTGTTTTGAATTATTTAATGACAAAAACAGACTTAACACCAGAACTGATCATGAGAGGCACAAAAATTATTATGCTGAAGGTTGGAAACGTTAAATTTATTGATTCTTTAAACTATTTTCCCATGGCTCTGTCTAAGTTACCAAAGGCATTTGGTCTTGAAGATAATTTTAAAAAGGGTTATTTTCCTCACTTATTCAACACCAAAGCTAATGAAAATTATGTGGGTACTCTTCCCTCCATTAACTATTACTCTCCAGACACCATGAAAGAAGCCGAACGAGCTAAATTCATTAAGTGGTACGAAGAACACAAGTCAGATGAGTTTGACATGCAGAGAGATCTGGTGGACTATTGTGTATCAGACGTTGAAATTCTTGCACGAGCCTGTTTGAAATTTAGAGAGCAACTTTTGACAACCACAAATGTATGTCCGTTTACCGAAGCGACAACTATAGCCTCAGCATGTAACAACGTATTCCGGAGAAATTTTCTAAAACCAAATACCATCGGTGTCATTCCAAAGAACGGGTACAGGTGGAAAGATCAGCACAGTAAGGTTGCAATAGAGTGGGTACTTTGGGTGGAAAATCAGAAAAAAATTAATATTTTACATGCTGCTAAAGGAAAAGAAGTCGTTTTACATGGTATTAAGGTCGATGGTTATTGTTTGGATACCAACGAAGTCTTTGAGTTTCAGGGCTGCTATTATCATGGTTGTGTTAATTGTTATAAGTATGGGCGAAACGAACCTCTTTTCGAAGATCCCTCTGAAACTCTTAATTTACGATATGAAGCTACGCAAGCTAAAGTTGCAAAGTTGCGAGACTTTGGTTATGTGATCTCTGAAATGTGGGAATGCCAATTTAAAAATCAAATAAAGGAGAATCCTGAGATTAGGACCTATACCAGAGATCATCCTTATATAACTTTGTTGCCATTAAACCCAAGAGACGCTTTTTATGGTGGTCGTACCGGAAATGTTTGGGAATATTACGAGGCCAAGGAATCTGAAGAAATCAGATACGTTGATGTTTGCTCCCTCTATCCATATGTTTGCAAATATGGTAAATTCCCCATTGGACATCCTGAGATATTTGTTGGAGAAGACTGTACAAAACTTGACCTGGAAAATATTAATGGCCTAATTAAATGTCAAGTTCTCCCACCAAAGGTTTAATATCATCCCGTGCTTCCCCAAAAGATGAACAACAAGCTAATGTTTGTTTTGTGTAACACTTGTGGGAAAGAAACGAACACAGGTAATTGCCATCACACTGATGAAGAACGAGCACTTGAAGGAACATGGGTATTAGACAAAGTACTTACAGCTGTTAGGAAGGGTTATACAATAACTAAAATTTATGAAATTTGGAAATATGATGTGCAGAAGTTTAATAGCGCAACAGGGGCGGAGGGATTATTCACTGCCATGATGAATAAATTCATTAAAATTAAACAAGAAGCTTCTGGTTGGCCAAAAACATGCAAAACTGAGGAAGAAAAAAACAAATATATAAATGAGTTTTTCGAAAGGGAAGATGTAAAGTTAGAGTACGCCAAAATACTGGATAACCCTGGTTTGAGATCTTTGGCTAAATTAATTTTGAACTCGTTCTGGGGGAAATTCGGACAAAGGGAAAATCAATCCAAGACCAAAATTGTAAATGATCCTGCCAAGTTGTTTGCCATGTTTACCAATCCATCCATTTATTGTAATGGGGTTCTTCCTGTTAACGAAGAAACGGTAATCGTAAGTTACGAACACACAGATGAATCGTACGATCCTCTCACCACGGTTAATGTTGCTATTGCTGCATACGTAACTGCACAAGCAAGACTTAAATTATACTCTTATCTGGAGAAACTTGACAGTAGGGTTTTATATTATGATACAGACTCAGTTATTTACGTCTCAAAACCTGAGGATTTTAATTTACCAACCGGTCAATTTATTGGTGAATTAACTAATGAACTGGAGGGATATGGGTATAATTCCTATATAACCAAATTTGTTTCTGGAGGCCCAAAAAATTATGCCTACACCATTTATGCAACCAAGAACGAAGCAGAAGAAGTGGTCATCAAGGTTAAAGGAATATCTTTAAATTACAAGACTTCCCAGTTGCTGAACTTTCAAACAATTAAGGAAATGGTGCTGAAAAAGTCAGACCCCGTACCAATAGTATCTAGGAATATTCGTCGGACCAAGGAGCATACTGTCACCACTTGTATTGAAACCAAACTCTACAGACCCAATTCAACAAAAAGAAAATTTCTACCTGATGGCAGCTCTAAGCCGTACGGATATAAGAAACAAAAAACAACCACATTGTAAAATTTTGTCACCCTAATAAAAGATTTGTGAAAATAATTACTTTGTTTTAAAACGGTTTTGGCTTTGAAAGTTTCGTTTTTATCCTTAAAATATCGAAATGGAGCGCGATTGAGGGCTCATTTCACGTTCTCTTTTTATTGTTCTAAATACGAGGGTTTCATGACTGTTGGAAATTTACACAAAATATAACATTTATTGTAAGTTTGTAATAGTGGTAGTAGTGACACCTTTTGTGTTTAACAGGTAAAAATGAAAACCAACCGGAAGCCCTCAACAATATTTTTATTTAATTCTAAGGATGTAACATGTAGTACTAAGTAATTTTATATCCTAAGTCGCTAAATAAATGAATTATTAAAATGTAGTTGCTTGATTTATTTACCACCAGTATAATTCTACAATTGAGCCTCCTTTGAATAATTTTGAGTCTTATATTTAGATCTTTATAAATGATTTTGAAAAATAATTTCACCACCAGCCGTTAGTACTTTATATTCTACATTCCGCATATAAATTACACCTTTCCCCTTAAGACCTTTTAGAAGAAAGGTTTTGAAACGAAAATGTCTAAGTAGTTAGTGTCCTAGAAGTTGGAGCACCGAGTAGTGAATGATCTATGTAGGGGATGCCTGAATAATTTAAGAATCAGATGATCTATTGACTAAATATCCCATGTTTGAGATGTTAGGAGTAGGGTAAATACCCATAGTGGTGAAACACATTTAACAGTCGCACTCGGAACGGGGGGGGGGGGGGGGTCAGCGAGTGACCCCACTGAATTATTTTTGTTGTATTTTTTATATTTTTAAATATTTTTTGGTACACAGCTATGACTTTTATTTCTAATGTTCAATGAACAAAATGAAATAAAGTTTATTCAAATATTTCTTATTTCTTTATTTTTTAAGTTTTTCTTCGTAAATAAGTGCATTCTTTTAAATGTCATAATAATATTTAAATAAACAAAATAAACATATAGTACGTTCATTGAGTGGTTTTTTTATTCAAGTATTTAGCTGAAGCAAAAACCATCGAAGCACTGACGAAAAAATGCGGGGTCAGACACTGACCCCCCTGTTCTAGGTTTGGGGTCAATCGCTAAAACCCCCCCCCCCCCCCTTCCGTGTTCTCCGAGTACACGTTTATGTTCCCAGTGCGACTGTTAAAGACAATTAGCGCCTTCGCCATTTTAACGAAGGATGAGCGGTCTCATGCGACGGAATGCCTACTTTGGATGTTCCGAATGGACATCCAATGCAAAATTGCTAATGTGAATTATCAAAATAGACACCTAAAACCGTCGCGTTGGTCCAATAGATTTACAAAGATGTACATCCATGTGCCGCCGTTACAAAGCCATGGATATTCTGGATTATCAATGGATATCTAAAAACCTCTATGACCAATGGCTTTGCAAAAATTAACATCTATGTGACCGTCGTTACAGGACCATGGATATTCTGGATTCCCAATGGACATCTAAAATCATATATCCAATGGCTGTACAGAAATGAACATCCATGTGACCTCCGTTACACGACAATGGATATTCTGGGTTACCAATGGACGGACAAATTTACATGTCCATTGGCATTACTCCATATCACCTCCGTTACAGGACCATGGATATTCTGGATTACCAATGGACCTACAAATTTACATGTCCATTGTCATTACATAAATGTATATCCATCTGACCTCCGCTATAGGACCATGGATATTCTGGATTACCAATGGACGTACAAATTTACATGTCCATTGTCATTACATAAATGTATATCCATCTGACCTCCGTTATAGGACCATGGATATTCTGGATTACCAATGGACGTACAAATTTACATGTAAATTGGAATTACATAAATGTATATCCATATGACGTCCATTACAGGACCATGGATATTCTGGATTACTAATGGACGTACAAATTTACATGTCCATTGTCATTACATAAATGGTTATCCATATGACCTCCGTTATAGGACCATGGATATTATGGATTACCAATGGACGTACAAATGTACATGTCCATGGGCATTACATAAATGGATATCCATATGACTTCCGTAAGTGGTCCATGGATGTCCTGACCCTCTAATGGCTTTAAAATGGACGTCCATTGGATATCGTGTGCTGTTTGGGAAATTGCTAAATTACCTTGTATGTACCTGCGTAATCCATTTACTATATTATCCTGTTGATATTACTTACCTTTTTTATACATACTTTCACTTTCACATTTTCTACTTTTATACAATATCACTTAAATTTTATTATTAATTGCTAAATTACCTTGTATGTACCTGTGTAATCCATATTACTTACCTTTTTTATACATAAGCAGCATTCCTGGGAGACTTATATTCCTTATGGTAATAATTTATGAATATGTAACAATGTATTTGAAGTTATTTCACTTCGGAAAACAACGATAAGATAAATGGAACACGCCGCCCTCTTTTAATAACTGGTTCAATTGTTTAGTTTACCAATTTTCTGAGTGAGGGCGCTATATCGAAGTACAAAACATGTCCAAAATTGTACATCCATAAGCACTAGAATAAATGGATATCCAGTGGACCGTTCAAAAATGTCCATAGACGTACTGGATACATTATGGACAAATTTTGACGTGGACGTCTTGTGCTATCTGGGTAGGACGTTCAAGTACATCCTGGACATGACGTCCATTGAATGTTCCAAATGGACATCCAATAGAAAATTGCCAATGTGATTTATCAAAATAGACACCTAAAATCGTCGCGTCGCGTCGCACACAGGCGAAAAATCGATAAAAGTCGGACAGAACCCTATTTTCAAAAAGTTCGTAAAATACAAAAATTAGGCTTTGGCCCTCTACCTTAATTACCAATCTATGGTACCTGTGCGCGCGAGCACTGCGAGGCCCTCCGTTACTTCCCTACGTTAGTGCGAAGAACGGTTTATTGGAGAGCGTATGAGTTACGGAAGATAAAGTGCTATTTTGTTTATATGTATGTTGGTGTTTTTCGTGGATTATTTTATTAAAACTTTTGGGATAATTTGTGTGTTTACAATGAATTTCGTTTTTTGTTTATAAAATTAATAGGAGGATAACGGTTATGGTAACTGGCCAAGTAGCACAGTTGTTTGTATTTTTATCTTATTATTTACCTTTACATGGGGATAAAGTTAACAATACCGTCAGATTCCAGTTTAAAACTTTGATTAGGCGTAAGCCTGAAGTTTTGTTTTGCAAATACAACAATGATTTTATGCGACCAAGTGCGACCCTTAACAAAAATGGCGCATTTATACAGTTATGTTTGCTCTAATCTGTACTATTAATAAAGTTGTTCAAAGTGGAAAATCTGTACATAAAGCAGAAATGTAAAAAAGGGGTTTCTATCTGCTATTTAAGGTGTTCTGAACCAAAAAGCGACAGTTTTTAGAATATTTGTCTGTATGTCTGTCTGTTTGTGTCTTTGTTCCGGCATCACTTAAAAACTACTAAAAATAGATCTTAATTGGACTTTTACCAAAAGATAGGTCTTATAGCCAGTTAAATATTGGGGTATATTTTATTAGGTTAGGTCAAGTATAGGTCAAGTTGACGAATAAAATGTTTAAACCAGTATTTCCTTTTTATTACAATACTTTTTTTTACTACAATTAGGAAATTTTAACTTTAAAATGATTTAATAGACTAATGGTCGTTTGCACCACCAAATTTAAGGCAAGTATAGTTATAAATACGTTTATTTTGAATTAGTAAT
Source organism: Philopedon plagiatum (assembly GCA_963971165.1). Taxonomy (NCBI): domain Eukaryota; kingdom Metazoa; phylum Arthropoda; class Insecta; order Coleoptera; family Curculionidae; genus Philopedon; species Philopedon plagiatum. The sequence continues at coordinate 45,784,225 of OZ020194.1, forward strand.
AAATTACGTAATAACATTTAAAACTATATTTAGCTTAAGTAAGCCTTAAATTTGGTTGTGTAAATGACAACAAGTCTAATTACTCGCGCAAAGTGGTAGAATGAATAATAATCAGGTACTGGCTACTTAATAAAATACTTACCTAGGTTTAAATTGTTTTGGATCATAATGGGAAACTAATTATATATTATATATTGTTTTTTCCGAAAATTCTATCCTTAATAAAAGTAGAAAAATTAATTTTAACGTAGCACTAGTTTGTGATATACACATGGAGAAAAAATAAAAAATATATAACTACTAAAAACCAATAATATTTAAAATCTAACAAGAAAATACAAAGAAGTAATCTAATTCTGCTTTCTAAAAAAATACTTATTTTATTGATTTTTGGAGCTACAGTTTTTAATCTTTTGGCTTCCTTGTATATTTTACATAAAATTTACCTATCAAAATTTATTTTTTCTTATACACTAACTTTTATCAAGAATCACACTTTCTGAGAAATCAATATTAGAGAAGTTTTTTCGTTGGCGCCAACTTTTTTGCACTGTTCTTGGTACATAATCCTAATAATGTCATTACCATGAGATATCGTTCAATGTAATTAGGCTTAAAATATTTTTTCTTAGTCAAATAGTGTGTAAAGTTAATATTAAAAATATTTTGTTCAACAATTAATAACGTGTAGGTTTTGTCCGACTTTTATCGATTTTTCGCCTGTGTGCGTCGGTCCAATAGATTTACAAAGATGTACATCCATGTGCCTCCGTTACAAAGCCATGGATATTCTGGATTATCAATGGAGATCTAAAAACCTCTATAACCAATGGCTTTACAAAAATTAACATCTATGTGACCGTCGTTACAGGACCATGGATATTCTGGATTCCCAATGGACATCTAAAATCATATATCCAATGGCTTTACAGAAATGAACATCCATGTGACCTCCGTTACAGGACAATGGATATTCTGGATTACCAATGGACGTACAAATTTACATGTCCATTGGCATTACATAAATGTATATCCATATGACCTCCGTTACAGGACCATGGATATTCTGGATTACCAATGGACGTACAAATTTACATGTCCATTGTCATTACATAAATGTATATCCATCTGACCTCCGTCATAGGACCATGGATATTCTGGATTACCAACGGACGTACAAATTTACATGTCCATTGGAATTACATAAATGTATACCCATATGACTTCCGTTACAGGACCATGGATATTCTGGATTACTAATGGACGTACAAATTTACATGTCCATTGTCATTACATAAATGGATATCCATATGACCTCCGTTACAGGACCTTGGATATTATGGATTACCAATGGACGTACAAATGTACAGGGTCTTCCAACGAGGACTGAACAGGGGCTCATTTTTGAGCTTCCTTGTATTTAAAGAAAAATCTAAAATAGCCAATCGATGTACTTTTTCCTGCAGAATTCAAAAATGAAACCAAAAATTTATTTGAACCAGAAACAAAAGAGTTACGCTATGGATAAGATGTTTTTTAAATGGAACATAGCTTTTTTTATACGATTTTCGGAACGAGTGATTTTTTTTATGTCCGTTCTGATTAAAATATTTAATATTGTGACAGCTATTTTTATTAAATTTTAATGTTTTATCCAGTATAATGTAACTTCAAACAACCTGTTTGAAACATACACTAGGTAATAAAGGTAAAATCACCTTGAAATCCTTCAAAGTCAAAAAATTTGACAAATTTACTATAATATTGGTTCTTTATCCTTAGAATAGTATTGACGGATATATTTCTGTGAAAATTTGCAATAAATCTTCTCCTTGCTTCTCTTGCATTTTCTTGGCATTTGTAGAACAAGATAACAATCTGCAATCTCTCATCTAATGAATATTTCATTTCGGCAATATTATTGTAAATTTGTCAAATTTTTTGACTTTGAAGGATTTCAAGGTGATTTTACCTTTATTACCTAGTGTATGTTTCAAACAGGTTGAAGTTAAATTATACTAGATAAAACATTAAAATTTAATAAAAATAGCTGTCACAATATTAAATATTTTAATCAGAACGGACATAAAAAAAATCACTCGTTCCGAAAATCGTATAAAAAAAGCTATGTTCCATTTAAAAAACACCTTATCCATAGCGTAACTCTTTTGTTTCTGGTTCAAATAAATTTTTGGTTTCATTTTTGAATTCTGCAGGAAAAAGTACATCGATTGGCTATTTTAGATTTTTCTTTAAATACAAGGAAGCTCAAAAATGAGCCCCTGTTCAGTCCTCGTTGGAAGACCCTGTACATGTCCATGGGCATTACATAAATGGATATCCATGACTTCCGTAAGTGGTCCATGGATGTCCTGAGCCTCTAATGACTTTAAAATGAACGTCCATTGGATATCGTGTGCTGTTTGGGAGTAAGCTAGTTCCGTTTGTTTTTTTTTTACCAAGTATGTGCGACTGCTTGCTGGGAGGACATCTTCGACTATCGGGATCCTATTGAGGCGTTTTATGAAAGATTGTTAAATATATTTAATAATATCTTCCCTATTCAAAAAATTAGGATAAAAAAGAAAACCCCATGGTTTACTAAAGGACTAAAAGCATCATCAGCTAACCTACGTTCTCTACACATGATTAGAAAGTATACTGATAATCCGGATTTTCACAATTTCTTTAATAAATACCGGGCACTTTATAGGAAGTTATAATAATTAAACAAGCTAAAAATAATTATTACTCTGACCGACTACAGAAGGCGGGTAATAAACAAAAGTTGGTCGATAGTAAATGATGTTCGACTCGACATAATAATAAGGTTTTCCAAACGGCCTGTGAGTCGCAGTTGTCACCTAATGCACTTAACTCCTTTTACTGCACCATTGCTGAGAAAATCACGAAAAACATCACTCCATCTACTGACCCACTTAGTTACATGGTAAGAGCGTCGGTAGTAAATTCTTTTTACTTTTTACCCACTAATTTAAATGAACTAAATGAAACTATATCCGCTATTAAAAACAAAAATTCTTCTGGAGATGATGGATTGTCAGTAAAAATATTTCTTAACCTCCCAGATACTGTACTGGAGATTTTGGTACAGGCAATTAACTCTTCGTGGGAATTGGGAGTGTTTCCATCTTACATTTATGCTCAATACTTTATTTGTTTTGCAAAAACGAGCAGTAAAGATACATCTGTCATGCAAGACCAAGGGATTCGTGCAACAAACCTTTATTTTTGAACCAAAAAAGCCTGACTCTGTACAGTTTGTTTATTTTGGAGACCGTGTGTGTTGTCTATTGTCAGAGCTTTTCAGCTCGCAGATCATATTACAATACACGCCAGTATCTCAATTTGCCATTGCCCATTCCTAAATCGACTTTAACAAAAAAATCAATAATGGATGAAAGTATTAAAATATACAATTGTTTACCAAATGAAGCAAAACTGCTTCCTACATTGAAACAGTTTAAAAGAGATGTTCGAAAGATTTTGATTGGTAAGGCCCATTATAGTCTGGGCGAATTTTATAATGACTTTATTTAACGTGTATTGTAGTATTTTATTGTTTGTATTTATTTGAATGTTGACTATTAGAACTTAGCTGTATATTTTTGTTTTGTTCTGTATTTTTAAATTTTACACGTTATGCTTAAGTTTTACTGCTCTGCCATTTATTTTATTAGTTCTAATTGATATTTTCACTGTTGATTTATATATGCTTTGTCAACGAGACTATTGTCTTAAGATAATAAATCTTATTTTGATTTGATTTGATTGAATAACAAACACATTTTTTCGAGCATAAACGGAGAAAATATTTACACCAAATATAACTAAAAAACGCTTACTAGTGAATTTGCATGTGCTTCATTTTTTAATTTTTCTTCAAGTTCTTTCAAATCCAGAATACACTTTAACGGAAGTTTTAATCTGGTGGCCGGATTTGTTTCCCCTATTACAGCGCCTCCACCTTTTAATAGAAGTCTGTCCATTTTTTCTTCAAGCCTGCATAGGCGTAGTTTGTTATCACTAAGAATATCATATTCCACAACTAAAACAAAACAAAAGATCGTTTCACACACGAATTCTTAACAATCAAACCATTTTAACTTACCAATATGGTCCAATTTCCCTATTGTTGTTGTAGTTCCCTTTTCATCCAGAGCGATTATTTTGGTACTTTCAGCAACTTAAAATAAAAATAAATTTTGCTGTACTTTAACTTTTTTTGAATAACGTTGTTTTTCTGCCATAAAAGATTTTTAAAACATTATTTGATAACGCAAAGATCTGAAATATTCCCGTCACAGAAAAACAAGTTTAGTACCTAAATCTGGTATATTCTTAAAATAGAAAGAACAAATTTTGTAGTCTAAACTTTGGTACCGATCGTTATGCTAATTATAATGTGCTTTAAACATTTTTGTTTTAATTAAAAATTAACTGTTAAGTGAGAAACCCAAGATATGCAAAAAATGAAAATATGTGAATTTTTCAGTACGTTAAATAAACTGCTGGCCACTCGAACTTACACATAGAGATTTTTAGGCAAAATTTAAAGTTCAATATTTTCAACAGGAATGCAAATTTTTGAACGCGTCTTGCAGATTTTAAGAGCTAGTTTTTTTCGGATTAAGCTGCATGACGTATATTTATAGTAGGACCATAGGTTTATTATATACGGGGTGATCAATGAAGTCATGCAAAAAATCAAAAAGTTTGTATGAGTGAAATTTCGTCAAAAAATTTTTTTGGTCGTTGCAATATGGTTCGTTACTAAGGTAACATCAATATCTCTAGACGTTTTTGTCACTTTTTGGATTAAGGCCCTTAGGTCTTGTACACACTACTAAACATAAAATTTGGGTAGCAAAATTTTTAAAATACTCTAACTTGACATTGGATTGACGGTTCTTGATGATTTTTACGGATTTGGAATCCTTATTTCACGTAGATTTTCTATAATCTAAGCCTTTTATTTGGGGGTTGAAATATACAGGTTGAAATTTACACATTATACCGGGTCGATAATAGACAAAAACGTAGCGACAAGAACAAGTTTATTACATTAAATTCTACAATATACAAGATTGGTTAACAAGGGACAAAAGTCAATTCTTACAAAATTTCTAATTCTAAACCTAATTTAAAGGTTCCTGCAATCCCTAAAAAAAACGGCAAATATCAATGGAAAATTGCCAAGTGTCCTATCTTTAAATATCTAATCTTTGGTAATAATTTATAGACAAAGAACTCTATAAAACTGAATGACTCTTTGAGACAATAAACTGGGGTGAAAGTTTTGGACAGAACAGTGAGAAGGACATTAAATAAAAACAACTTGAGGTGAGAATTTATTTATACAAAAACTTAAATAACGCCAAACCGTAGAGCGCGTCGTACCCTACGTTTTTGTCTATTATCGACCCGGTATAATGTGTAAATTTCAACCTGTATATTTCAACCCCCAAATAAAATGCTTAGATTATAGAAAATTTGAAATAAGGATTCCAAATCCATAAAAATTATCAAGAACCGTCAATCCAATATCAAGTTATAGCATTTTAAAAATTTTGCTACCCAAATTTTATGTTTATTAGTGTGTACAAGACCTAAGGGCCTTAATCCAAAAAGTGACAAAAACGTCTAGAGATATTGATTTTACCTTAGTAACGAACCATATTGCAACGACCAAAAAAATTTTTTGCGGAAATTTCACTCATACAAACTTTTTGATTTTTTGCATGACTTCATTGATCACCCCGTATATAATAAACCTATGGTCCTACGATAAATATACGTCATGCAGCTTAATCCGAAAAAAACTAGCTCTTAAAATCTGCAAGACGTGTTCAAAAATTTGCATTCCTGTTGAAAATATTGAACTTTAAATTTTGCCTAAAAATCTTTATGTGTAAGTTCCAGTGGCCAGTAGTTTAGTTTACTTTTACCGAAAATACATTTAATATTTTTAATTTTAGTTAAATTTATACTTACACTAAAAGGCTACCTTTAGAAAATTTAACTTTAATGAAAAAACTTTAGTACAAACTAAAAACTCAACAAGTACATGTAATGTATGTGTCTACTAATTAACAAAATATCCGCTTCATCCATTGATAAAACTGTCTAAAGTTTAGAAACTGCTTGGGTATGCAGGAACACCAAGGATCATAGATAAACTCAATTTTGGGAACTTATGTTTCTCTTTGTTTTTTGTATATAATTAAGCTTGGTTAAATTTTATAATCGTTTGTGATAAGTTTTTCTTTTACTATATAACTTGTAAGCCTGTAGAAATTCTTATTGTAATAAAAATAATGGAATTTCCGTAAATAAACTGATGCTCTAAAAAACTCACCAGGACAAAGGATCTTCATCATTATTAATCAGTGTCATAGGTGTCAAAGTTGTGTCCTCTCCAATAGTGCAATCTTCTACACTTATTTTATCTTCAACACTATTACCAATCTTAATTTTTTCTATAATAAAAATAGAAAAAATGTGTCAAACTCCGTTCTTACCGATTGATCATTCATAGTAGGTACAACAGTATTTTTTAAGCAAGAAGGATTGCTATTTAACACATACCTTTTTTCTGTAATTCCTCTAGCCAATCATCACAATTATTGGAGGAATCTGACTCAGTACCTAAAGAAAATTATTTAAACTAAATATGTAATTGTCACACTCACACAACACTTTAGGTTAAAAGGGTAGTATGTCAAAGTGTAAGAAGTATCAATTGCTCTTGCTCTTTATCCCTAGGTTTCAAAAATGTAAAATACCATATTGTTAAAAAAACAAATTTAGTTTGCCATACTTTAGTAACCCCATTATAATACGACATTTCATATAAGAGGGAGTAAAAAAAAATACAAACAAAATTTAAAAAATATATGTTTTTAAATTTTTACGCCGGGATTTACTAAAAAAGGTTAAGACCTAGTAGTTCTAGTTCTAGTTGATCAGTTAGGTTTTGACAAGTTTTAGTTCTGTCACTGTTTATAAATCGCCATTAAAAACTTACGAGTTATTTTTGCTATTTGCTTGGCATCCAAATCATTTTTATTTTGGAACATGGAGGATGAATTTTTTTCTATTATTGTGGAGAACATATAATCTACTTAAAACCTTTTTTAAAACAATTTGAAAAAAACTTATAGTAAAATAAATTTATAGTAAAAAACTTAGTTGTCTTACTCTTCCCCTTGACTCTCAAATTAGACTGGTCTTAGCAATAGTGAATCTGGCCATTTTAAAGTATCATCATAGACTAAATAATCCATAGACGAACACTGGCGTGTAACGAAAATGGACCAAAAAGCGGGCATCCATTGAGACATTTTGAGGGTTTACTGGTTTATGGCTTAGAAATTTGTTTGTCCACAATTATATATACATGCGTTTATATGTACTATATAGATATATAATGGTGAACAAACACATTCCTAAACCATAAACCAGTAAATTCACATAAATGTTTCAAAGGATGCCCGCTTTCGGTCCCATTTCGGTGTATTCGAGGAGTTGTCTATATTCTTTATAGTCTCTGGTATCATATATTAACAAGTTATGACATTTACCCTTTTACCCTATCAAAAGATTACTGATTATTCAAAGGATTGAGGCTTGCCAGTAAAGACCCAACAACTTACCTGTTTCATCATAAACTGTCTTTTTTTTTGGGAAACTTCTTTCGCAAACCTTTTCCCTTTGGTTTGGAACTGTCAGAGTGTGAGAAGGAGTCACTACTAGTTTCTAGCTCAACTAAGCGTCGCTCATTTAATCGTGCATCTGTAAGGTTATCTAAAAATGCATACACAATAATTAACAGATTACCTAGATATACCTAGTACAAATGTTCAAACGTGCCAAATTCTTTATAGATATGGCAAGGCCAATTTGACCAATTAATTGATGGGGCTGTTTTAGCCTTCAAAATGCTGCTAAGATTAGTTTTACTATTTGTAGGCCATTTGCAAAATGTTTGATGATTTTCAATGAAAATCCAACTTTTTAAAATTGTTGCTATAGCAATTTCACTTTGTTGCTCACTCTCAAGGCACTTAATTACAGCGTATAATTTTGACTGTGCTGAAATCTAAAAACAAAATTAAGGTTTATTTAAAATTATCAAGTTAGTCCATTAGAAGATAAAATGTCCTGTATTACGACTACAATTATTAAGCTAAAAAAAATTCCAAAATTTCACATTAAACCACAAAATATTCTTAGATATTTTCAGTAATATACGCATGCCTACAACATCTATTTTAAAACAGGCTAAGACACTTAAAAATGTTAAATAACAAACAAACCCAAGAATTAGTATTTCTGAAAACTCCAAGACCAAGGTACAACTTCCTTAGAAACTAGAAATTACTTACACTTAATTTAGTAGCAATCACCTGATTAACATTGTTAGAGACAATCCAATTGCTTAGTTTTTCTCTTAAAGAAAGTAAATGTGTTTGTTGTTCTCCAAACTGAAACCCTCCATATTCAGTAAAAGTGTGGTGCTCATTATTTTTTTCAAATTGCACTAGAAGTGCTTCTGCATTTTTCACTGGTAATTTATTTTTAATTAGTATGTTGTTTGATATAATATTAGGATAATTTATATTTTCTTCCAGTTTTGACCGATTCTTGACCTGATTTCCACCTTTCTCTATTTGCGGCGCCATAAAGACTGTCTCGGAAGGGCGCTTATGTTTTTTTTCGTCTTTGAATCTAAAATTACCATATCAACGTTATTTATTTTAACGATAGCTTGTAATAAGTTAATCCTTAAAAATACCGTACTAAACATGTAGGTGAATTAACTTAAAAGGAGACATCCTAAAGACAATCATGTACAGAGGAAATGGTTCAGAGATGTATAAAATAAATTTATGTGAAATCTGTGATACAGTGATTTTATCCAATATAATACAAATTTGTATTACCTAAGTAGGTAGGTACCTAAAGGACTTTCGAAAATGTGATAAAAAAATTTAAGTCCTAATTTCAAAAGTCAAAGTTAGTATATAAGTAACTCCAAAACTAAACGTCAAATAAAAATTCGATGACGTCATTATATGAGCAAAAAAAAATTAAAGAACTTACACAAAATATTTTTTTTCAGTCAGACAAGTTTTGAGTTACTATATTTTTAAGCAATTTTGACATTCTCCTTACGAGTTTAAATTTCATTTATGCATTATTTCTGTTTCTTGACATAAATTAGCCCACATGAAGGGAGGTCATTATTACAATGCTTACCTAAATATAGGTTGTGAAAAATTTGTCCTAACATTAGTGGCGTGTGGTGAAATTTTAAAGTTGTATAAGTGTCTCTGTTCCTACTTACAGGACCCGTACCAAATTTAGGGTTTTTAATAGTGAGCCCACTGGGAATGTTTTTATGAAGAAAAAAAAACGTTTTGTAATTGGCAAAAAAAAGTAATTTTTTGCGTAGCTTCCCCTGGGAAAAAAATGAACAACAACAATTTGACATTATTTTGTCAAGAAAGTTTAAATTTCAAGAGAAAAAAATGTGTTAGTAGGAAGTTATAGTCATTTGAATTTTTTAAAAAATTATATTTTAGGTTTAAAAACATTCAAATAACTATAACTTTCTACTAACACGATTTTTTCTTTTAAAATTTAAACTTTCTCAACAAAATGATGTCAAATTTGTTTAGAAAAACTAATAAATAAAATACCTAAACGTGTTCATTTTTTTCCCAGGAGAAGCTGCGCAAAAAATCAACTTTTTTTCGCAAATTACAAAGTGTTTTTTTTTCTTCATCAAAACATTCCTAGTGGGCTCACTATTAAAACCCCTAAATTTGGTACGGGTCCTGTAAGTAGGAATAGAGATATATAACTTTGAAACTTCACCACACGCCACTGCCTAACATGTATAATCAGTGAAAAGAAATACTTAGATATAATAATAAATTAACATAATCTATTACCCATATTCAAATCAAATCAAAATAAACTTTATTATCTTAAGACAATAGTCTCGTTGACAAAGCATATATAAATCAACAGTGAAAATATCAATTAGAACTAATAAAATAAATGGTAGAGCAGTAAAACTTAAGCATAACGTGTAAAATTTAAAAATATAGAACAAAACAAAAATATACAGCTAAGTTCTAATAGTCAACATTCAAATAAATACAAACAATAAAATACTACAATACACGTTAAATAAAATCATTATAAAATTCACCCAGACACTAATAGGCCTTACCAATCAAAATCTTTCGAACTTCTCTTTTAAACTGTTTCAATGTAGGAAGCAGTTTTGCTTCATTTGGTAAACAATTGTATATTTTAATAATTTCATACATTATTGATTTTTTTGTTAGTCGATGTAGGAATGGGCAATGGCAAATTGAGATACTGGCGTGTATGTAATGTGATCTGCGAGCTGAAAAGCTCTGACGGTTTTTGTAGACAACACACACGGTCTCCAAAATAAACAAACTGTACAGACTCAGGATTTTTTGGTTCAAAAATAAAGGTTTGCACGAATCCCTTGGTCTTGCATGACAGATGTATCTTTACTGCTCGTATTTGCAAAACAAATAAAGTATTGAGAAGAAGTAGGCTTGACATTCTCCAAAAGCATATACCATATCTAAGACGCGACTCAATAAGTGCGTAATATACGGTTTGTCCCATTAAAGGACCCAACTCATTAACCGTGACCCGGACGGCATAGCAGCCTGAATAGGGGGAAGGTAATAGTGAGCACACACAGACTTGTAGTCCATAGTGCTCACATTACTTTTAATGATAAATTATAAAATTACAAATTGTAAATTGTAAGCTTCAAATCATTTTAACACATAATATACTTTAGGGTCTCAAAATGAATTAGTGTTACATTGGCAATGGCAGATAAAAAAGGATTTTGTAAAAAAAGGCATCATTAATCTGAATAGCACACAAAGCCCACCCTTTAATCTAATTTCAGGTAGAGTTTGCAGGTGACATAGAAGATAAGGTACCTAATTAATAAAATAATTAAATCCCAACCTATACCGAAATATGAATTGTAAAAAAAATGAAAAATGTTAGGCCCCTCGTCAGGTCCCTCTTCTCCATTTGCACTTATTGTTACATATTTTAGTACCTACCTATAGTTATGAAACACGCTTTAGATGGATTGAATCACTTTTTATTTAGTATAAATTAACATATCTTTTTTGATAGATGTGTGGCCAGATGACAACTAACTGTTCCATGCTACCATGGAGACTGACCATAATATTGTTTCCACTGGTCATACATCACATGCCCTTTCTTTTAACAAAAGAAACACAGTTTTAGTTTTTAACAAAAGAAACTAAACTTAAATACTAAATAATTATAAATCAAGTCTTTTATGAGCTTTCACTAAACGGCCACTTCTCGTCGCAATTGGAAAATGAGTCTCAGGTATATTGTTGACATTATTATTTATTCCAGATGGGGTCTGCGATGGAGTTTCCACTGGTGTCTCATTGCCTAGTGTTCTTAGCTGATTTGCCTAGTGTTCTTAGCTGATTAGATGTCAGATTCTGTAGGTTGGACTTTATTTTGAACAGTATTGTCCAGTATATTAGGAGTGCACAGCCTATTAGGGGATTCGCCAGAAGTAGACTGTAGTGGTCGTAAATGGACTCTGTTTATTCGATATTCAGCTTCTCCAACTTCTACATTGTAGTCATTGGGGCCACATTTATTGACAATAACTCCAGGTTTCCAATCGCACAACTTTTGCTGAACTAGTACTTGCTGATTTTGTTGAAGTTTAGATAGTTTTTTGGTAGAAGTGTCATAATGGGCTTTTTGTCTTTCTTGTTTACTCACAAGGGCATCCCGCCCCCTTTTTAATGGAAAGATGGGACTTAAGACATCCTTTTTTACAGGAAGTGTTGTACGTAATCTTCTTCCCATTAACAACATGCTAGGTGCGGGCAGATCTTGTTTAGGCGTTGCGTTGTAGTTAAGCACTGCAAGAAGAGGATCTTGTTTATCATTGTATGCTTTTGTTAGCAGGCCTTTGACAATTTGTATATGTCTCTCTACCATTCCATTGGACTTTGGATATTGGGGGCTAGATGTTGTTAACTTGATTCCATAATTTTTTGCAAATGATCTGAATTCAAAAGAATTAAATGGTGGGCCGTTATCTGAAAAAATTTCAATTGGCAGACCATGATTGGCAAATACATTTTTTAACGTGCTTATAACACTTTCAGCAGTTTTGCTACTTAGCTTGTTTACTATAGTAAATTTGCTGAAATAATCAACAATAACTATAAAATTCAGAGATCCCAAAAATTTGAAATCTATTCCTATCTTAGTCCAGGGCAAATCAGGTATTTGATGGAGAGTTAGTGGCTCTGACTGATTACTTCTTGAATACTGTTGACATGTTGAGCAACTGAGAACTAGATTTTCTAAGTCAGATAGTATACCAGGGTAGTAAACAGCTTCCTGAGCTCGCATTTTGCATGCCACCACTCCTTGATGGGACTGGTGAATAACATTTAAAATTTCTTGACGCAAAACTTGAGGGATAATTATTCTCTTCTTATAAAATAAAATATCTCGATGACAAAAAATATCATCTTTTATTGGTCAGTACCTTTTTACTTCGGGTGGGACAGTACACTTGTGAGAAGGCCAACCATTTTGTACAAAATACTTTATCTTTTGCAAAACAGGATCTTCATTTGTAGCTTTAATAATCCTAATTTCATTTTCAGGTGAGGTTGCTAAGACAGAATGTACCTTAAGATTTGTTTCCAAATAATCAGTATTTATCTTCTCCACGGTAGGGTCTCTACTTAGAGTGTCAGGAACCTGAAGATGTTTTCCTGGTACATAGCTCAACTCAAACTGATACCTTAATAACTTAATTGCCATACGCTGTATCCTAGGAGATGGGTCATCTAATGGTTTTCTCAGTAAACCAATCAAAGGGCGGTGGTCACTTTGAATTTTAAACTTTTTTCCAAAGAGATAAAAATGAAATCTTTCGCATCCCCATACTACAGCCAAAAGCTCTTTCTCTATGTGATTGTATCTCTGTTGTACAGCTGTTAGTGATACAGATGCATATTCAATGGGATGACCATTTTGAGATATCGTTGCTCCAAGTCCATAAGGGCTGGCATCTACAGAAAGGATTGTCTCTAAGTCAGGATCAAAGTAAGCAAGAGTTGCAGCAGATGTAACAAGCTGTTTAATTTGATTAAAACATTTGGTTTCATTGTCAGTCCAAATCCATTCTACTTTGTCACTGAGTAATTTCCTAAGGATTCCTGTTTCCTGAGATAAGTTGGGAATAAATTTTGACAAATACACTGTCATTCCTAAAAACCTCTGGAGATCTTTCTTTGTTTGAGGGAGCTTCATATCACTAATTGCTTGTGTTTTTTGCTTATCTGGGGAAATTCCACGATCACTGATCTCATGACCTAAAAATTTAACGCTAGATACACAAAACTTTGATTTGTCATAGTTCAAAGTTAGACCACTGGCTTTAATTCTGCAAAGAACTGCTTCGAGATTTTCATTATGTTCCTTTACATCTTTACCAAAAATAAGAACATCATCAAAGTAAGAAACAACACCTGTTAGTCCTTCAAGAAGTTCATGCATACATCGTTGAAATATCTCTGGGGCAGACGATATTCCGTAAGGTAATCTCAAATACCTGTATCTACCAAAAGTAGTAGCAATAGTACACAATAGCGAGCTTTCATACGATAATGGTATCTGCATAAATGCTGAAGATGCATCTATAAGTGTAAAACATTTAGCATTTTAAAGTTCAGCGAATAATGATTCCTGAGTAGGAATTTTATATACTTCGCGTTTAATGTATTGATTTAAGGGGTTACATACAGTTAGAATTTTCAAAAAATTGATTTTTTTAAATTTCAGTTTCGTAATGTACATATCGAGGGGCGGCTAACTCCCAAAAAAGGTGTACACAGATTTTAAATCAGTATTGATTTAATCTGATTTAACACGATTTAATTGCTGTAATTCGCTGTCCAGCACTGTAGGTGATGCCAAATTGTGATGATGATTTAACGAATGTTAGGTGATTTTTGTGATTTATTGATGATTTATGGTGATTTAAATCGATTTTATATGATATAAAGTGATTTAAAATGATTTAAGGCGATTTAAATTGATGTAAGTGATTTTAAAAAATCAAAAAATCTAATGATTTAAGAAAGATTTAAAATTATTTAATGTGATTTAACAATAGTATGTACACAGATTTAAGGGAGTGAGCCGCCCCTCGGTACATATATTCCAGTACACACACAGAAAATTTCAAGGCAATCCGGCGATTATTTTCGAAGTTACACGCATATTTGTAAAGACGTGTCAGAGCGATTGCACACTATGTAACGTGCTTTTGAAACTTTAAACGCGTTTTTCTCAAAACTGTGTTTTTAAAGTCGGTGACCAAGATTCCTCGGAAACGGCTGAACCGATCTGTCTCAAATTTTAACACAAGCTTCTTAGGTATATTTTTTAGTAATTAATCGAAGGTTCTTTCTCACCGATAAATACTTTTTTTTGTATAAACACTTTAAGGCCAAAATTTTGGCCAAAAATCGATATTTTTTTCTGAGAAGCCGCCATTTTGTTAAAAAAAATTATTTTGCTTATTCCTTCGATTAATTAGAAGATTATACATTACTTTAACGAAATCCGTTTGGTTTTTTCATTTTCGATGATCCAGTCCAGAGATATCGTGGTCACCGCAAGATGCCTTTTTTGAGAGGAACTCCTGGAAATCAGTTATAGCAGCTTTCAAAATTATTATTTTTACAAATACAAAAATCTTAAAATACAGTTAAAAGTTGCCATAATATGTGTACAAATTTTCACATTAATAAATTTAAACGTCTTCTCAGGAAAAATTCTTGAAAAATCGCTTTTTTTAGGCCTCCTAACTGTATATAACCCCTTAAATGACGTGGATCCATACATATTCGGATATTTCCGTTTGGTTTAGGCACAATTACAATTGGATGGACCCAATCTGTAGGTTCCGTATCAGGAACAATTAAATTTTCTGACACCAATTTATCAAGTCCTTCTTTAACTTTATTCTTTAAAGAAATGGGTATTTTTCTGGGCGCACTCACTCTAGGAACAGCATCACTTGCCAAAGTTATATTATACTGCGTATTGATTTTACCACTTCCTAGAAATACAGATTTGTATTTATTGACTATATCTACATTGAGAAATATTGTTGACAGAAAATGTCTTTTTACCAATGTTTAAATCTCTAGCAGCAGCTTGTCCCAAAATTGAACTTGGTTTTTCAGAGTTTAGTACATAAAAACTCAAACTCTTAATTTTTTCCAGGTAACCACAATCTAAACTGATTTGACCGAGAATGTTTATTTTATGCCCCGTATACGAAAACAATGATGATAACACAGGAGAAATATGGTTACTATTTAGGCCAAGTTTTTTAAAGTTACTTAAATTTAAAATGTTCACCTGACTACCAGTGTTCACTTTTAAAGAAAGTTCATGTCCATGTACTGATATAGTCTCAAACCATTCTACAGCACTTACCTCAACAGAGCTTGTTATTGACCAGACAATAACATTATGATCAATATCGTCATTTTCTCTATTACCACTTGATCCTGCTGCTTGAATACCTGTATCCTCTACAACCTCATACACATCAGTTTTTTGACGACAAAACTTTTTATAATGTCCTCTCTGTTGACACGAATCACACACACGATAAAATGCTGGACATCTATTTGCAGGGTGTTGCAGTTCACAAATATTACATGAAGCGGGTTTGTACGATGCTCTTGAGGTTCTTATAGGATAATTTCTGGTTTGCTGGAATCTTCTGTCTTGGTAACGTCTCTGTGTCTGACCTATCGCATCAACATTTACTGCATCTTTATGAATTTCGTTTTCAGTTTTCACGCTACTTTCCATGGTGCGACATATATTTACAGCATCGTTTAATTGTAAATCTGGATATTGCAATAACTTCTCTTGGATTCGCAAATCTTTGACACCGATGACTATTCTGTCTCTGATTAAAGCATCCTTTTCCTTAAAGTCACAAGTTGATGCCAAATGTCTAAGTGATGTAACAAATTCATCGACTGTTTCCCCTGGTAACTGGTCTCTTTTAAAAAATTTATGTCTCTCAAACACTACATTTTTTAATGGGTTACAATAGGCATCACATTTTTTTAAGATCACATCTAATTTTGGTTTGTCTTCTCCTGCTGCGTATTCAAATGTATTATATATTTGAATTCCCTGAGTGCCAAGTAAATTCAATAATACTGCGATTTTTACCTCATCAGTTTTGCCACTTTTGCCACTTGCCAACAAGAACAGTTCAAACATTTGCTTACATAATCGCCAGTTATTCGCAACGTCCCCCTTAAAGGAAAATTCTTCAGGTGCTCTAGCTTTAAAGGAAAATTCTTCAGGTGCTCTAGCTTCTGCCATGATTAATACTTGTTTTTATATTAATATATTCGTAAATATTTACTTCACCAACGCAGCACACAGAAATCGAACATCAACCAGTACTTTATCAGCTGCTTAGATTTCTTGCAAAAGTTTGTAATTATTTTTTCTCCAAACCAAACTTAAAGCGCGCACTTTTCCGCTGCCACCATGTTACATATTTTAGTATAGTTATGAAACACGCTTTAGATGGATTGAATCACTTTTTATTTAGTATAAATTAACATATCTTTTTTGATAAATGTGTGGCCAGATGACAACTAACTGTTCCATGCTACCATGGAGACTGACCATAATATTGTTGCCACTGGTCATACATCACACTTATTCACACCTCCCATGGAGAAAAAGTACAGTAGAGTGCCGCTTATTCGAGGTAATGCGGGCGGATGGAACCTCGGATAACAGAATATTAAGATAATCAGAAATTTATGGACATCGATGTCATCATTAGAAAAAATAGGGTCTATTAGGAGCACGTTTAATGTAAGTATTATTTAAATAGCATAATGCAAATGCAAAATGCAAATACATAATGCAAATTTGTAACAATACAGATTAATAACGGTAGAAGTATTTCGAAGGGAGTAAAAATATTTCAATTTAATGTATGAATATACATATATAGCTTATACAAATCTAAAATACTGAATGAAACTGAATTCCAACAACTTATAAAACGCAAAACTACAAAATTAAAATAATAGCTTGGATAAAGCAGAACTCGAATCCCCGAGACTCGGATAACCGGGACTCTACTGTACCTTAATATCTCTTTTTACTGAAATAAATTAAAATATAATAAATTTTATTTAGCTCAAGTTGCTAGCAGAATGCCTATGTATGCATAGTTTATGTTGGTAAAAAACGAATAATATGAAAACAAGCAAAAACTTACCTTATTAGTCTTGTCTTGCGACATTATTCCTTTTCCTGAAAAATACGGTACAAAACTTAACTTCGTCAAATTATTATTTAAAATTTTACTTTCATGGAATTTTTAAAACTTTCGATTTAGGTATAAGTAGGTTACTTTTTACTAAAAAAAATGGTATTGTGCAAAGGGTGACTGTTAATAATTTTGTTTTAGGACCTAGGTATTTACTTAAAAATGTTTTTGTAAATCCTGAATTGAATTAGTCACAATACATATTAAAAAATTGGGCAAATTACAGGCATTTATAGATTTTCTTATTTCATGACTAAAATGTCAGTAGTCCAGAAGTGCATTACCTTCACTACCCAGTCGTTTTTAGAAAAAAAATCAACACGTAGGAAACACCAATATATTCTTCATATCGTCAGTGTCATGCCCGCAGGAAATGCCTGTTCTCAAGCCGCGCATCAAACAAAATAACTGTAACTTGTAGAAGCAATCCAAAAATTAATAATACATTAAGAAAATGTTCGAAATATCCCTAATTTGGTTTAATTTAATTATTCATTTGTGTCTATAAATTCACCCATTTTAACCAGACAGTCACTGCAACAGCACACGTTTCCAGAACGATGACATTTTCTTGCACACGGTCATCTCTTTTAATGTTATTTGTCTGCATAATCCTACTTTATAACAAAAATTTATAACTACACAACGATTACTATCTCATCATACAAAATTTAACACTTACCTCGGAGTAATAACACTACCTAATAACTAATAACAATGTCAATCACTTTCACCTTTCACCTTCACTCACCCACGGTAAAATGAAATGAAAATGGCGCCGCGGTCGTCCCCGTTCGGTCCCCGTTGTCAGCTGTTGTGACAGTGCGAGGGCGCTTCGATCGGACAAGATTTCAGGCGCGAATATTTAAATCAAAATCGTTTGTAGTCAGTCATTTTTTCGTAATACCATCCAATCAAAATGTAACATGAGGAACCAAAGTTGTGAAGAGCATTTAATAATAAAATTGGCTAGTGAAATGCGAAAAAAGGTTATTATTCACACAGGCTTATGATTACCTAAATTAACAAAATATAACCCAAATCAACCGCCGCATAAACAACATTACTTTAATAGAGTTAAAATCAATTAATAAATGTGCTATAAATTACAACGTTAACAAATTTGCGTTAAAAAAACACGTTAAAAAAATGTTACGCTTACGGACTTAAGTTAATTTATAAAAGTGCCACGAATTATAACGTTAACAAACTTTGCGTTAAAAACACATACTTACAATAATGTTGCTTTTACCGACCTACAGATTACTTATAAATGTGTTAGAAACCGCAACGTTAATAAAAATTGCGTTTAAACAACCTAATCAGAAAAACATCTGAAAAATGGCGTTTTTAAAACGAAGATTTTTAGAATTGGAGATAACATTACGGTTTTAGCATTAAAATAACGTTTATTCCCAAAATGTGCTATGTGGGAATCGGCCACCTTTATAACGGTTACAATACAGAGGGGGATTATTTTTGAGACGACGCGACGCTCTAAATTTAAAAATCGCCGCAGGGCAACATCACGAGAATCACAAAAGACAGGAGGAGTTGAATTCTTAAAGGGAAGGGATACCACATATCTACCAGACTGGGTTTTATGATGAGTGTTTACAAACATTTTCTCTGCAGCTGCCTCATCGGGAGTATGTTTTGGGGTGTGAGAAACCTGATCAAGTTCCCACAATTTCTTAGTATAATTTTCAAGTTCCACGGAGGTACATAACGTATTAATGCACTGGTGACTTTCAATAGGCACCTTGCCCATAATAATCCAACCAAGGGACGTACTAATAGCTGAGGGTTCTTGTCGGTCAAAAGAGATACATTCTCCTTTCAATACAGCGACAAAAACTTCAGCACCGAGAAGCATGTCAATGGGAGACGAGAAATTAAATCGTGGATCAGCCAGATTTAAATTTAAAAAATTTTCAAATTTTTGTTGAGGTAGGTCAACACAAGGCATATTAGAACATATTTGTGGTAAAACGACCAATTCCAACTCTAAGGCAGGTTCCGAGCAGAAATGAGGTTTAATTAAACAAGTAACACCTTGCGTTGCCTTAGTATTCATGGGGCCTAACTCGGCGATTGAAGTGTTAAGAGAATAAAAATTTAAACCCAGTTTTTTGCAACATTTTCTCGTAACAAAATTAGCCTGACTGGCAGAATCTAATAAGGCACGTATAGTTTGAACTTGCCCCTAAGCGTCTTTCACGCTTACCACAGCGGTAGACAACAGAACAGTATGAGTACGTGGTAAATTAACCACTAAATAATTCAAAGAATTATTAGCCCTGTTCGCACAAGAGTCACAAACCAGTCAGAGCCAATGAAATTACTGGAAACCAGTCGGCAAACTGTCACGTTACCAAATCCCTAAAATTTTATTGGCGCTGATCGGTTTGTGATTCCTCTACGAACAGAGCTAATATTTTGCGAACTACCTTGAGTATGAGAGAGGGAATCTCCGCCGGAATATCTGGAGCACAACTATATCCCTGAGGTTGCGCAGGCGCAGTGGATTTCGTTGTTTGCGAGGGGTGAGAATTTGAGAAACTATTTTGAGAAGTTTGAGGCTTAAATTTTGAGTCAAAATGTAGAAGTGTATGATGTTTAAGAGCACATTTACGACAAGTACGAAGAGAAGTACAAGAGGGTGAAATATGCCTTGTACCTAAACAATTTGTACACCATTTTTTATTTTTTACAATATTATACCCTTCTTGCGGAGTTTAAGACAAAAAGGCTTCACAGCTATAAATGGGGTGAGTATTGTTACAAAAAGAACAACATTTGAGTTTACTTTGATACCTTTGTGGTTTTACTGGAGGAGAAGTAAGAGATGCAGCATCTAAGGTGGCACAGTGCGTTTTTAGAAACTGTTTTAAATATTAAAATTACTTAAGCGATTGCTCGGATTTTTTAATTCATCGTGACATTCAATCTCAAAACGAGTGGCAATATTCTGACTCAAGCGTTCCATGAGCATATTAAACAACACAAAATCCCATTGCTTGACTGGATAATGCAAATTATTTAGAGCAGACAAGTTTTCTTCAAACTTGTCAACGAGATTTCTTAGAGCACTAACTGAAAAATCATCAGTTAATTTATTTGTATTTTGTATCCCTTGCCAATGAGTTACAGCAGTGAGTCTAGAATCATCATATCTATTAACAAGAGCGTTATACGCTATTAAATAATTTGCATCACTTAACGGTGTACATTTCATCAGAGTAAGAGGCGCTTGGTCTAAAAACGTTATTAAATAGCTAAACTTTTCAACATTGCCTAAATTACGATTGTTATGAATTAGCGAGTTATATAAATCAATAAAAGTTTTCCAAGTTTTAATATCACCAGAAAAAACGGATATTTCCAATTTAGGCAATCTAACATTACTTTGCGGAGGTCCAGAATTGGAAGCATTTAAATTAACAGCGGGTTGTGATTCAAAGAGACTATAATAAATAATAGCTTGAATTTCAAAATAATCAAAATCAAAAAGTTCTCTACACGTCGCCTCGGTATTTAAAAGATCATCTTTGTTTTCACTCTGAGTAGCTAGTATATCCACAATACTACAGTGATTTTTATCAATTCATCTTTAACACCTTCGAGTTTTTTAAAACTCATTTGAAAATGTAATGTACATTTTGATCTGACTGAGCTTTTTTAGCAATATTTAATAAGTCTTTCATACGAGAAGTGGCAGCATTTCTGCGGGCATAATAAACATCGATTTTTGATATTCTGAAATATTTTCAAGTTATTAAAAATTAAATATAAAGAACGAAAATTGGTAAAAAGTTGTGTTTTATTTCGCTCGGTAAAAAGTAAACAAATTCGACGCTGAAACCGGTACGACTGTTTCAGAAGATTTCAGCTTTCATGCGTACGAGAACCAGTGAATGAGGCGAGGAATGAATTTACGGCGCGTGACAATGCGCGTTCGGTACTTTTGCTTTCCCTGCGTTCTACGGCAAAAATGCTGAAAATATTTGTAATTTTTGTGAATTTAAAGAATAAATGATTTTAAAAATTAACGGCTTTTAAAAACCGAAAAATTCGGTCGAAGTGGCCAAAAAATGTTGGGGTTTGGTATAATAAGAGCTAAAAGTGAACTGTATATACTTTTGGTTGGGGAGATGCGAAAGAGATTTGTTTTTAAAAGTTGTTTGGAAAACGGCGATAGCATGACACAAATACTAATATGGCCTACCTTGACGTCGAAATCACTTTAACTGTTTCTTCGTGGTGGCCACCTGATTGA
Source organism: Philopedon plagiatum (assembly GCA_963971165.1). Classification (NCBI taxonomy): domain Eukaryota; kingdom Metazoa; phylum Arthropoda; class Insecta; order Coleoptera; family Curculionidae; genus Philopedon; species Philopedon plagiatum. The sequence goes on from OZ020194.1 coordinate 45,806,010, forward strand.
TCCCATGTGCTGCTCTTCCAGAACCATGGATCGGGAACACTATCACTAGTTTGCGGGTAGTTTTAGAGAGAAATTATCTATAAAAATGGGGAAAACACCCGAGAAAGTAATTGGGCCATGCGGCCGAGTAGCGGTCAGTACCACGTATCTGTTAGTACTATCTTTACGTATGCGTCCACGCGCTCTAGGGCCAGTAAATGTGTCATGTGGACACTTTACGAGCATTCTCGCGAATTTAAAATTTCGGCCCGGCTCGGAACATCGGAAAAACTATGAACTAAATTTCAGATTTTAAGGTCAACAGAGCATGTTGTTTTGTATTTCTTGTAAATCGAAGTTATTTTGTATGTTAAAATGGAAAAACATAAGTGAATAGGCAAGGCGAATAGAAAAATTAGGTACACAAACATAAAAGAAAATCAACTTCTACACATATTCCTAAGGTAAGTAGTATGAAACTCTTGCACTATAAAGTAGTGTATACTATTGGCATAAGCAGAAAATAACAAATGTAATTTTTCTATTCAATTTTAAAATCTGCATTTTTTTACATGGTTTCCCCTGTTCAGTCTCTGGGTCACCATCATCATTGTTAATTTCAGTTTCATTTGATGTTAAAATCTAATTCATATTGTTCATCAAAACCATTTGATTCTATGATTTTCTCAGAGGAACTAAAACATGATTTTTCACGACAAACTGTGAAGCATGCAAACCTACTTTTCTGCAACCACAGTTTGCGCTGCAACCTTTTCGGCAATTGCAGAATATTGTATTTAGAAGTTCGCCCGGTGCTGGTGACAATAACGTTGTAATTGGCTCCAAGTTGTTCTTGAAATCCCACCCTTCATTGCTCAGGTTGTAGATTATTTCATTTATTTATTTTATTAAATTTACGGGTAACCCCATTTTTTATTACATGAATACAAAAGTATAATAACAAAACTAAAAGATGGCGATTAATTAACATAAGACATCGACACAATAGTTATATCACCAAATAGTGTCACAAAACAATAATATGTATCAATTATAATAATAATAACATAATAATAACATAAACTATGGAATACTCCCTAATCGACACTTGAAGCCAGACAGTGTGCATCCAAAGATGTCAACATCGAGTCTATTAAGCACTCGAAGAGTTCTATCTATGGGAGAGTGCCGTCCATAATTCGTCGAATGGAATGGAACAAAAAATAGATCGAAGCGTCGTAAAGTGCGCTCAGGTACATTCAAGCAAATTCGGGACAGCAGACGGGGACAGTCAATCAGGCCGTGAATAACCTTATAAACATAACACAAATCAAATCTTTCACGTCTTCTCTCCAGTGTCTCCAAACCGATCATCTGAATCATAACAGATCTGTGATAGTTTTCGAAAGGAATGTTGATCCTGAAACCTGCAAAGCGAAGAAACCTGTTTTGGACTCTTTCCAAAGAATCTTTATGTGATTGATACAAGGGTGACCATACGATTGTAGAGTACTCCAAATTTGACCTCACAAGAGAGATATAGAGCAACCTAGCCACACTCAAGGAGAGCTCCCTACAATGTCTAGCCACGAATCCCAACATGCTCATGCCCTTTAAGGAAATTCTAGAAACGTGCTCCACAAAGGTTAGCTTCTCATCGAACCATACCCCCAGGTCCTTAATCAAGGCGGAGTATTTTAGGTTTTTATTACTAATGGTGTACTTGGTGTTAAATCTTTCACCTCCCCTAAAAAAACTGATATAGAAGCACTTGTCCACATTTAATTTTAAGTTATTGATCCGTGACCACTCACATAGAGCATCCAGATCGTTTTGAAGTCCCACTGAGTCCTCCCACTGCTCAACTGCCGAGTACAGCTTGAGATCATCCGCAAACATACTAACCGTAGAGTTCTTTATAATTTTAGAAACATCGTTGACAAATAGATTGAACAGTAGGGGGCACAGTGTGAACCCTGAGGAACACCTGACAATACCTGAATGGGAGAAGAAATAAAATTATTGATTTTTACACTCTGAGTCCTCCCCTCAAGAAAGCTCTTGAACCAAGCAATAAGTGAAGGATGAAATCCCATGGCACCAAGCTTTGTCAATAACAACTGAAAATTGACTCTGTCAAAGGCCTTCGAGAAGTCAGTGTACACAGAATCAACCTGCACTTTCCTCTCGAGGGCCTCCAGCAGGTCCATCTTATATAAAAGAAGGTTGTCGGTGGTTGCCCTGCCAGATGAGAAACCAAACTGACATTCGGAAATCATTCCCTTGCACTTCCAAGCAAGCTGATCATATAACAGGCTATCAAACAACTTTGCCACTGCACTCTGAATACACACACCGCGATAGTTAGCAATGTCATTAATGTTACCAGATTTATAAATCGGTGTAATGTAGGTATGCTTCCAAGTGCCTGGAAATGTAGATGTATCTAGGAACAAATTGAAAATCATTTGAAGGGGTTTGCTCAGAGTACAAACACAATTCTTGAGAAAGGTATTGGGGATAGAATCTGGTCCACATGAAAATTTATTGGGAAGCTCTGAGATTTTTTTAAAAACCTCTGATATGGAGAACCTATCGAAAGAAATGTCACATGACGGTGGAAATTGGTAATTTGGAACAGAACATAAGGAACCGTCATAAACGGAAGAAAAAAATTTTGCAAATAAATTTGCAATATCCTGACCAGTCTCAGCAGACTCATCACCAAGGAACATACTGTTCGGATAGCCATTAGACTTGCGTTTATCTCTCACATACTTCCAGAAGTTCCCAGTGTTGACCAATAGAGATCTCTCAACCTCCTGCAGATGCTGCAAGTGACACGTCTGATATTCTCTCTTGCACTGAGCCCTATAGTTAGAAAAAATTAAATAATCATGATGTGTTTTGTTGGACATAAACCTTTTATGAGCAATCTTTTTCATGCAAATAAGATCTTTCAACGTGGGACTAAACCATTTTGGAAAAGGTGAGTCTTTAATAAGTTTTCTAGGTACAAACATAGTCAAGCAATCACCAACAATCGAGTGAAGTCTCTCCGCTGCCACGCAGGCATCAACACTCCCAAAGCACTCACTCCAATCGATCGAAGCCAGATACTCATTGATAGCAGTATAGTCAGCATTTCTAAAATCAAAAAAATACTCTTCAAATGATAGTATACTATCATTAATTGGAATATTAAAGGTATATGCTATATGATGCACACTATCTGGCAAAATGAGATCAACAGCGGGTGTCACAGATATATTGGAAACATTAGAAAAAAGCAAATCTAAATAAACTAGTCTATCATTTGGTATCGTGTTCACCTGATACATATTCATGTAAGTGTAGCTCTCAGCCAAGGTACGAGCAGGATAATCCTCAGGACACTCAACATGGAAACCATCACCATCAGATGTCCACATGGCATTCGGCAAATTGAAGTCGCCAAAAACCATGAAAGAGGAACCATGGTAGCGCTCCCCGACATCCATAACTGCCCGACAATGCTGTTCATATTTATCACTGGGTGAGTTCGGGGGAATATAAACACCACCAATTACAAATGACTTTCTCCCGGCCTTAACCTCTACAAATGTTTGTTCAATATCATCGTTACACAAATTCACTTTAACCGATTTCAACTTGGAGGAAACGGCGATTAATACAATTTGTCCCTAGATACATCTACATTTCCAGGCACTTGGAAGCATACCTACATTACACCGATTTATAAATCTGGTAACATTAATGACATTGCTAACTATCGCGGTGTGTGTATTCAGAGTGCAGTGGCAAAGTTGTTTGATAGCCTGTTATATGATCAGCTTGCTTGGAAGTGCAAGGGAATGATTTCCGAATGTCAGTTTGGTTTCTCATCTGGCAGGGCAACCACCGACAACCTTCTTTTATATAAGATGGACCTGCTGGAGGCCCTCGAGAGAAAAGTGCAGGTTGATTCTGTGTACACTGACTTCTCGAAGGCCTTTGACAGAGTCAATTTTCAGTTGTTATTGACAAGGCTTGGTGCCATGGGATTTCATCCTTCACTTATTGCTTGGTTCAAGAGCTTTCTTGAGGGGAGGACTCAGAGTGTAAAAATCAATAATTTTATTTCTTCTCCCATTCAGGTATTGTCAGGTGTTCCTCAGGGTTCACACTGTGCCCCCCTACTGTTCAATCTATTTGTCAACGATGTTTCTAAAATTATAAAGAACTCTACGGTTAGTATGTTTGCGGATGATCTCAAGCTGTACTCGGCAGTTGAGCAGTGGGAGGACTCAGTGGGACTTCAAAACGATCTGGATGCTCTATGTGAGTGGTCACGGATCAATAACTTAAAATTAAATGTGGACAAGTGCTTCTATATCAGTTTTTTTAGGGGAGGTGAAAGATTTAACACCAAGTACACCATTAGTAATAAAAACCTAAAATACTCCGCCTTGATTAAGGACCTGGGGGTATGGTTCGATGAGAAGCTAACCTTTGTGGAGCACGTTTCTAGAATTTCCTTAAAGGGCATGAGCATGTTGGGATTCGTGGCTAGACATTGTAGGGAGCTCTCCTTGAGTGTGGCTAGGTTGCTCTATATCTCTCTTGTGAGGTCAAATTTGGAGTACTCTACAATCGTATGGTCACCCTTGTATCAATCACATAAAGATTCTTTGGAAAGAGTCCAAAACAGGTTTCTTCGCTTTGCAGGTTTCAGGATCAACATTCCTTTCGAAAACTATCACAGATCTGTTATGATTCAGATGATCGGTTTGGAGACACTGGAGAGAAGACGTGAAAGATTTGATTTGTGTTATGTTTATAAGGTTATTCACGGCCTGATTGACTGTCCCCGTCTGCTGTCCCGAATTTGCTTGAATGTACCTGAGCGCACTTTACGACGCTTCGATCTATTTTTTGTTCCATTCCATTCGACGAATTATGGACGGCACTCTCCCATAGATAGAACTCTTCGAGTGCTTAATAGACTCGATGTTGACATCTTTGGATGCACACTGTCTGGCTTCAAGTGTCGATTAGGGAGTATTCCATAGTTTATGTTATTATTATGTTATTATTATTATAATTGATACATATTATTGTTTTGTGACACTATTTGGTGATATAACTATTGTGTCGATGTCTTATGTTAATTAATCGCCATCTTTTAGTTTTGTTATTATACTTTTGTATTCATGTAATAAAAAATGGGGTTACCCGTAAATTTAATAAAATAAAAAAAAAAAAATTAATCCTCTAATAGCAAAAACTTGAGACAAACTGATTTTTAAAATTTAGTTAATGAACTTGTATAAGTATATACTTTGAAAGTATAAAAAAGAAATAATAATTTTCTATTAACTTGGTACTAAAAATAATTAACTAAATAAATATAACTAAGATAAATAAACTTAGTCTTAAATAAAACAAGAGTAAATTTAACGATACAGGTAAATAACTTTTTCAAGCTAAATATATTAATTTATCATAACGATAACGAGGCAAAGTTCCTCGCACTCATAATCAAAAAAATGCCGAAAAAACTAACTTTATATAAAAAGATAAAGAACAAACGTTTCCCCCTATAAATAATATTCTACACAATATTCTTATAAATAAAATATTAGCATATTCAGCCAAAAAAATTATAGCAAATCCACCTCTTCTATACTCAACATTAAATCCTGAAACTAATTCTGACTCCCCCTCAGCAAAATCAAAAGGAGTACGATTAGTTTCTGCTAATCTCGAAACTACCCATATTATAGATAAAGGTAATAATAAAAAAATAAACCAAATATACTCTTGATAAATTTCCAAATCAATAATATTAAACCTTAAAATTATAAATAAAAAAGATAACAAAATTAATACTAATCTTACCTCATAAGAGATTGTTTGAGCGACAGATCGCATACCTCCTAATATAGCATAATTAGAATTTGAAGATCACCCAGCTAATATGATAGTATAAACTCTTAATCTAGAAATTCTTAAAAAAAATAATAAAGATAAATTAAAATTAAAGTTAACAGAAAAAAATGGTATTCTTATTCATAATAGTAAAGCTAAAAATAAATTTATTACTGGTGAAAAATAATACAAATTTAAATTAGATATATAAGGATAAGTTTGTTCCTTAGTAAATAACTTAATTGCATCTCTAAAAGGCTGCAACAAACCTATAAATCCCACCTTATTAGGACCTTTACGAATTTGGATATATCCTAATACCTTCCGTTCTAATAAAGTCAAAAACGCTACACCTACTAAAACACAGATAATTAAAATTAGACTAGAAATTACTATTAAAATTAAATCTTTAGTTATCAAGTATTATTTGTAAATAATTTACATAAAAAGATTCTAAATCTATCGCACTTTTCTGCCAAAATAATAATCATATTCAAATAATAAATTTTAAACCTAATCTCTGGTCCTTTCGTACTAAGAAATTAAATGTTATTAGAGATAGAAACCAACCTGGCTCACACCGGTTTAAACTCAGATCATGTAAAATTTTAAAGGTCGAACAGACCTAAATATTTTAGCTTCTACACCAAAATTTTATTTTAATCCAACATCGAGGTCGCAATCTTTTTTTTCGATTAGAACTCTCTAAAAAAATTACGCTGTTATCCCTAAGGTAATTTTATCTTTTAATCTTTATTTAAGGATCAAATACACATAAATTAATGTAAAAATATAAAAAAAGTTTATTAACTTTTTCAATCACCCCAACTAAATTAATCTTTATATAAAAAAAAATAAATACTTATTTTTTCCTTACAAAAATAAATAAAACTCTATAGGGTCTTCTCGTCTTCTAATAAAATTTAAGCTTTTTTACTTAAAAATAAAATTCTATTAAATTTAAATAGAGACAGCTATTTTCTCATCCGACCTTTCATTCCAGCTTTCAATTAAAAAACTAATGATTATGCTACCTTTGCACGGTCAAATTACCGCGGCCATTTAAAACCTCAGTGGGCAGGCCAGACCTTAAATTATAATCAAAAGGCCATGTTTTTAATAAACAGGTGAAAAATATATTTGCCGAGTTCCTTTACTTAACCTAAAATAATAAAAATTAATTACAAAAAATTTATACTAATTTCATCATTATCACAAAATTATTACTATTATAATTCTTATTTAAATAAAATAATTTAAAATTTGTATATAAATCATAATTTACTATAAAACAGTTACAACACACTTTTAAAGATAAAAACTTACAATCCTACTGAATTATAATAATAAAATATTTTAAAATAATTTATTTTAAAGCTCATCCCCTAAAATATTACCTATTAACAATATAAAATTAAAAATGAAATTTTATATTATATATATATATATAAATAATAATAAATATATAATTAATGAAAAAATAAGGGTTATATGGAATATGTAGCCATTGTATAAAAACATTAATAGAAAAAAAGAGTTTTAGAGAATCCCTAATTTTCAGATAAAAGTATTAATTTTAAATAAATGGAAGAATCTATAATAATTAAATTTTTATTATTAATTATGATATTAAATAAATATTTACATATTAATTAAAAAAACATTTATTAATATATACTAATATATATTTTATATAGAAATAAATAAATAATGAAAAAAAAAACCCTCCTTTATTATACCATTAAATAACTATTTTATATAATATATTATATAATTCAATAGAATATTTTATTAAGGGGCGTAAAATTTTGGGTCAAAAAATCAGTATTGTGTATTAATTTGATGTTATCAAAATGATTTTTAAAAAGAAAGAAAAAAAAGCCAAAAAACGCCATTTTTCGGAAAAATGACGAAATTTTTGATTTTTTTTTTGTAAAAAAAAAATTAAGGGTCTCTGTGCCGAAATTTCATCTATTTTGGTAATTTTCCGGGTTTTTGGGAATTTAGAAAAAATTCAGGAGTTTTTATTTTTGATATAGAAAATTGTACCAAAATTATCACTATGGATAAGCAGAGCTAGCTTTAGAACTAAGGAGGTATATGCCTATCGAATAATTTGGGCTTATTTGATAGAAAAATACCTTTAGATCGACAGTTTGTAAGGCGGAGCTAGCTTTAGAACTAAGGAGGTATATGCCTATCGAATAATTTGGGCTTATTTGATAGAAAAATACCTTTAGATCGACAGTTTGTAAGGCGGAGCTAGCTTTAGAACTAAGGAGGTATATGCCTATCGAATAATTTGGGCTTATTTGATAGAAAAATACCTTTAGATCGACAGTTTGTAAGGCGGAGCTAGCTTTAGAATTAAGGAGGTATATGCCTATCGAATAATTTGGGCTTATTTGATAGAAAAATACCTTTAGATCGACAGTTTGTAAGGCGGAGCTAGCTTTAGAACTAAAGAGGTATATGCCTATCGAATAATTTGGGCTTATTTGATAGAAAAATACCTTTAGATCGACAGTTTGTAAGGCGGAGCTAGCTTTAGAACTAAGGAGGTATATGCCTATCGAATAATTTGGGCTTATTTGATAGAAAAATACCTTTAGATCGACAGTTTGTAAGGCGGAGCTAGCTTTAGAACTAAGGAGGTATATGCCTATCGAATAATTTGGGCTTATTTGATAGAAAAATGCCTTTAGATCGACAGTTTGTAAGGCGGAGCTAGCTTTAGAACTAAGGAGGTATATGCCTATCGAATAATTTGGGCTTATTTGATAGAAAAATACCTTTAGATCGACAGTTTGTAAGGCGGAGCTAGCTTTAGAACTAAGGAGGTATATGCCTATCGAATAATTTGGGCATATTTGATAGAAAAATACCTTTAGATCGACAGTTTGTAAGGCGGAGCTAGCTTTAGAACTAAGGAGGTATATGCCTATCGAATAATTTGGGTTTATTTGATAGAAAAATACCTTTAGATCGACAGTTTGTAAGGCGGAGCTAGCTTTAGAACTAAGGAGGTATATGCCTATCGAATAATTTGGGCTTATTTGATAGAAAAATACCTTTAGATCGACAGTTTGTAAGGCGGAGCTAGCTTTAGAACTAAGGAGGTATATGCCTATCGAATAATTTGGGCTTATTTGATAGAAAAATACCTTTAGATCGACAGTTTGTAAGGCGGAGCTAGCTTTAGAATTAAGGAGGTATATGCCTATCGAATAATTTGGGCTTATTTGATAGAAAAATACCTTTAGATCGACAGTTTGTAAGGCGGAGCTAGCTTTAGAACTAAGGAGGTATATGCCTATCGAATAATTTGGGCTTATTTGATAGAAAAATACCTTTAGATCGACAGTTTGTAAGGCGGAGCTAGCTTTAGAACTAAGGAGGTATATGCCTATCGAATAATTTGGGCTTATTTGATAGAAAAATACCTTTAGATCGACAGTTTGTAAGGCGGAGCTAGCTTTAGAACTAAGGAGGTATATGCCTATCGAATAATTTGGGCTTATTTGATAGAAAAATACCTTTAGATCGACAGTTTGTAAGGCGGAGCTAGCTTTAGAACTAAGGAGGTATATGCCTATCAAATAATTTGGGCTTATTTGATAGTCTGATGTTATTTTATTTTGAACAAAAAAATGAAGTTTTTTCATGCTTATTTTTATTGTAATTTTGAAATTTACATGCAAATTTTAGTGAGATTTAAAGTTAATTTTAAATAGGTTAATAGATTTAAATAGAGTCGCAGTAAAAAGTTTTGATTAATTTAAGAAATTAAGAATCATTTAAGATATTTAGTATTAACAAAATTTGTGCCAGCAGTTGCGGTTACACAGGTAATACTACAATAAATTTTCGGTTATAATTAATGTAAATTTATAAGAATTTAATTATAGTTTTATTAAGTGAAATTTTAAAATTAAATACAAGTTTTTATATAGATTATGAGGTTATTAAATTTAAGAAAAAAACTAGGATTAGATACCCTATTATTTTAAATGAAATGTTTAAATACTTGATTAGTAGTAGTTATGTTCTTGAAAATTAAAGAATTTGGCGGTATTTTAGTCTATTCAGAGGAACCTGCTCTATAATTGATGGTCCACGATTTTTTTTACTTATTTTCTATAAGTTTGCATATCGCCGTAGGTTGAATATTTTTAGAAAATTACAATATTCAAAAGTTATTTAAATAAAATAAATCAGGTCAAGATGTAGCTTATAAATAAGAAGAGGTGGGTTACAATAAATTTATTTATAACGGATTAATAAATGAAATTTTATTATGAAGGAGGATTTGAAGGTAATTTTATTAAAATTAGTAATATGATTTTAGCTCTAAAATATGTACATATCGCCCGTCGCTTTCATTATAAAATGAAATAAGTCGTAACAGAGTAGGTGCACTGGAAAGTGTACCTAGAAAGTTCAAATTAGAGCTTGTTTAAAGCATTTTAGTTACATTAAAAAGTCTATTGTAAATTCAATATAATTTGAATAAATAATATTATTAAATATTTAATTTTTATATATTTTAAAATAAGTATATTTAAGTTTTATTAATTTTTATGAAAAAATTTATTTAATTATAGATTAATAGTATTTTGAAAGAAGGATTTTAAATTATTATAAGAAAAATTTAATTTTTGTACCTTGTGTATCAGGGTTTATTAATTTAATATTAAAAATTTAATTTTCTCGAATTAATAAGAGCTATATTTATATATATATATATATATATATATATATATATATATATATATATATATATATATATATATATATATATTTTTGTTGAATAAAAATTTTTAATATAGGTATTGAAGTGAAACGCTATTCGATTATTAATATATCTAGTTTTTAAAGAAAAAAATTTAATTTTTTTATTAATTTAATAATATTAAAAATTTATTTGTATATATTCAATAAATTCTTATTATATAGATGGTTTTTTAAAAAAGTTTTCAAATCCAAAACCTACGTTTGACCCAGTTTTCGTTGTTTGAACATACTTTTTCAACGAACTGCTCGGCCGAAAAAATTTCAAAAAAATGCACGATTTTTACATTTTTTGACGATTTTTGCGACTTTGGAATTCTCGATTTTCATGTCATAAATTTAGAGGATTCAGTATGAAAAAAAACCCTTGAATGGAAAATGGAATGTCTGATAAAAAGAATTATTTTGATAGAATAAACCATGTAGCATAGCTACTTCCATTAAAATAATAAAATGTTATTATTCAAAAATTTTAATTTATGAATATTTTTAAAAAAAATGTTGAAAGCTTAATCTCTCCTTTTCAAATAAGCCCAAATTATTTGAAAAAGAAACCCCGGGTAAATTTTAGCTTTTCAAATAAGCCCAAATTATTTGAAAATACCTTCAAATTTACCTAAACCCCAACTTTCTAGGTCGCCGATTGATTCGGACTGAGAATGCTAGAGTTTTCTAGGTCGTCGATTGATTCGGACTGAGAATGCTAGAGTTTTCTAGGTCGTCGATTGATTCGGACTGAGAATGCTAGAGTTTTCTAGGTCGTCGATTGATTCGGACTGAGAATGCTAGAGTTTTCTAGGTCGTCGATTGATTCGGACTGAGAATGCTATAGTTTTCTAGGTCGTCGATTGATTCGGACTGAGAATGCTAGAGTTTTCTAGGTCGTCGATTGATTCGGACTGAGAATGCTAGAGTTTTCTAGGTCGTCGATTGATTCGGACTGAGAATACTAGAGTTTTCTAGGTCGTCGATTTATTCGGACTGAGAATTCTATAGTTTTCTAGGTCGTCGATTGATTCGGACTGAGAATGCTAGAGTTTTCTAGGTCGTCGATTGATTCGGACTGAGAATGCTATAGTTTTCTAGGTCGTCGATTGATTCGGACTGAGAATGCTAGAGTTTTCTAGGTCGTCGATTGATTCGGACTGAGAATGCTAGAGTTTTCTAGGTCGTCGATTGATTCGGACTGAGAATGCTAGAGTTTTCTAGGTCGTCGATTGATTCGGACTGAGAATGCTAGAGTTTTCTAGGTCGTCGATTGATTCGGACTGAGAATGCTATAGTTTTCTTGGTCGTCGATTGATTCGGACTGAGAATGCTAGAGTTTTCTAGGTCGTCGATTGATTCGGACTGAGAATGCTAGAGTTTTCTAGGTCGTCGATTGATTCGGACTGAGAATGCTAGAGTTTTCTAGGTCGCCGATTGATTCGGACTGAGAATGCTAGAGTTTTCTAGGTCGCCGATTGATTCGGACTGAGAATGCTAGAGTTTTCTAGGTCGTCGATTGATTCGGACTGAGAATGCTAGTTTTCTAGGTCGTCGATTGATTCGGACTGAGAATGCTAGAGTTTTATAGGTCGTCGATTGATTCGGACTGAGAATGCTAGAGTTTTCTAGGTCGTCGATTGATTCGGACTGAGAATGCTAGAGTACAAATTACTAATAGTTAATTTTTTTAAGTACAAAATTTATACCTTAGTATAAGACGTATAAAAATTTTTGATATTTAAGGAAATAGTTTAATTCTATTAGGTATAAATTTAAAAAGATAAGCTAATTAAGCTAATGGGTTCATACCCCATTTATAAAGGTTTTAATCCTTTTCTTTTTAATCATAAAATGATACAAAGTTTTATTTATTATAGGAACTCTTATTGCTATAGCAAGCTATTCTTGATTTTCTTCTTGAATTGGATTAGAAATTAATTTACTTTCAATTATTCCTCTTTTAAAAAACCCGGAAAATAAATACCCCTCAGAATCTTCAGTAAAATATTTTATTGCTCAAGCAATAGGATCATCATTGATTATATATGCTTTATTAATCTTTTTTATAAAAAAAAATTCATTAACCCAAGAAATAGATACCCCTGAAACAATTATTTTAAGAACTGCCCTGCTCCTAAAAATAGGAGCAGCCCCGTTTCATTTCTGAATACCAGAAGTACTAAGAGGACTAAATTGATCAAACATTTTTATCATTATAACCTGACAAAAAATTGCACCTATTGTAATATTATCATATTTAGTTAAATCTTACTCTCTTATATTTTCCATTATTATTATTATTATCTCCTCTATAATTAGATGACTACAAGGATTAAATCAAATTTGTTTACGGAAAATTATAGCCTATTCTTCTATCAATCATGTAGGGTGAATAATTGCAACCCTTTTAACCTCTACAAATATTTGAATTTGTTATATATTAGCCTATTGTTTTATCAATATAAATATTTTACTGATCCTTAAAAAATATAATATTTTTTATCTTAGCCAATTAGCTAATATCTTTAATCTTAAAAAAAAAGTTAAATTCCTATTTATAATAAACTTTATATCACTAGGAGGGTTACCCCCATTCCTTGGATTTTTACTTAAGTGATTAGCAATCAATAATATAATTGAAAATAAACATTACTTTGTAGCAACTATACTGATTATTTTCACATTAATTTCTCTATATTTCTATCTACGAATTACCTTTTCCTCATTTACTGTTTATTCAGACGAAACATTAATTATTCTTTTTAATAAAATTAATTATTTCCACTTTATAACTAATCTATTCTCCCTATTAGGATTAATCATATGTAGATTTATAGATTCCATACTTTAATTATATATATATATATATATATATATATATATATATATATATATATATATATATATATATATATATATATATATATATATAATTAAAGTATGGAATCTATAAATCTACATATGATTAATCCTAATAGGGAGAATAGATTAGTTATAAAGTGGAAATAATTAATTTTATTAAAAAGAATAATTAATGTTTCGTCTGAATAAACAGTAAATGAGGAAAAGGTAATTCGTAGATAGAAATATAGAGAAATTAATGTGAAAATAATCAGTATAGTTGCTACAAAGTAATGTTTATTTTCAATTATATTATTGATTGCTAATCACTTAAGTAAAAATCCAAGGAATGGGGGTAACCCTCCTAGTGATATAAAGTTTATTATAAATAGGAATTTAACTTTTTTTTTAAGATTAAAGATATTAGCTAATTGGCTAAGATAAAAAATATTATATTTTTTAAGGATCAGTAAAATATTTATATTGATAAAACAATAGGCTAATATATAACAAATTCAAATATTTGTAGAGGTTAAAAGGGTTGCAATTATTCATCCTACATGATTGATAGAAGAATAGGCTATAATTTTCCGTAAACAAATTTGATTTAATCCTTGTAGTCCTCTAATTATAGAGGAGATAATAATAATAATAATGGAAAATATAAGAGAGTAAGATTTAACTAAATATGATAATATTACAATAGGTGCAATTTTTTGTCAGGTTATAATGATAAAAATGTTTGATCAATTTAGTCCTCTTAGTACTTCTGGTATTCAGAAATGAAACGGGGCTGCTCCTATTTTTAGGAGCAGGGCAGTTCTTAAAATAATTGTTTCAGGGGTATCTATTTCTTGGGTTAATGAATTTTTTTTATAAAAAAGATTAATAAAGCATATATAATCAATGATGATCCTATTGCTTGAGCAATAAAATATTTTACTGAAGATTCTGAGGGGTATTTATTTTCCGGGTTTTTTAAAAGAGGAATAATTGAAAGTAAATTAATTTCTAATCCAATTCAAGAAGAAAATCAAGAATAGCTTGCTATAGCAATAAGAGTTCCTATTATCATTATATTAATAAATAAAATTTTGTATCATTTTATGATTAAAAAGAAAAGGATTAAAACCTTTATAAATGGGGTATGAACCCATTAGCTTAATTAGCTTATCTTTTTAAATTTATACCTAATAGAATTAAACTATTTCCTTAAATATCAAAAATTTTTATACGTCTTATACTAAGGTATAAATTTTGTACTTAAAAAAATTAACTATTAGTAATTTGTACTCTAGCATTCTCAGTCCGAATCAATCGACGACCTAGAAAACTCTAGCATTCTCAGTCCGAATCAATCGACGACCTATAAAACTCTAGCATTCTCAGTCCGAATCAATCGACGACCTAGAAAACTAGCATTCTCAGTCCGAATCAATCGACGACCTAGAAAACTCTAGCATTCTCAGTCCGAATCAATCGGCGACCTAGAAAACTCTAGCATTCTCAGTCCGAATCAATCGGCGACCTAGAAAACTCTAGCATTCTCAGTCCGAATCAATCGACGACCTAGAAAACTCTAGCATTCTCAGTCCGAATCAATCGACGACCTAGAAAACTCTAGCATTCTCAGTCTGAATCAATCGACGACCAAGAAAACTATAGCATTCTCAGTCCGAATCAATCGACGACCTAGAAAACTCTAGCATTCTCAGTCCGAATCAATCGACGACCTAGAAAACTCTAGCATTCTCAGTCCGAATCAATCGACGACCTAGAAAACTCTAGCATTCTCAGTCCGAATCAATCGACGACCTAGAAAACTCTAGCATTCTCAGTCCGAATCAATCGACGACCTAGAAAACTATAGCATTCTCAGTCCGAATCAATCGACGACCTAGAAAACTCTAGCATTCTCAGTCCGAATCAATCGACGACCTAGAAAACTATAGAATTCTCAGTCCGAATCAATCGACGACCTAGAAAACTCTAGTATTCTCAGTCCGAATCAATCGACGACCTAGAAAACTCTAGCATTCTCAGTCCGAATCAATCGACGACCTAGAAAACTCTAGCATTCTCAGTCCGAATCAATCGACGACCTAGAAAACTATAGCATTCTCAGTCCGAATCAATCGACGACCTAGAAAACTCTAGCATTCTCAGTCCGAATCAATCGACGACCTAGAAAACTCTAGCATTCTCAGTCCGAATCAATCGACGACCTAGAAAACTCTAGCATTCTCAGTCCGAATCAATCGACGACCTAGAAAACTCTAGCATTCTCAGTCCGAATCAATCGGCGACCTAGAAAGTTGGGGTTTAGGTAAATTTGAAGGTATTTTCAAATAATTTGGGCTTATTTGAAAAGCTAAAATTTACCCGGGGTTTCTTTTTCAAATAATTTGGGCTTATTTGAAAAGGAGAGATTAAGCTTTCAACATTTTTTTTAAAAATATTCATAAATTAAAATTTTTGAATAATAACATTTTATTATTTTAATGGAAGTAGCTATGCTACATGGTTTATTCTATCAAAATAATTCTTTTTATCAGACATTCCATTTTCCATTCAAGGGTTTTTTTTCATACTGAATCCTCTAAATTTATGACATGAAAATCGAGAATTCCAAAGTCGCAAAAATCGTCAAAAAATGTAAAAATCGTGCATTTTTTTGAAATTTTTTCGGCCGAGCAGTTCGTTGAAAAAGTATGTTCAAACAACGAAAACTGGGTCAAACGTAGGTTTTGGATTTGATTATAAGGATTTAAGTTAAAAAAACTATTGACCTTCAAAGTCAAAATTAAACCTTGTTTAAGCCTTAAACTCAAGCTACAAAATTTTAATTTACCTTTAAATTTGCAATTTAATATCCTTTAGACTATATAGCTTTATAGTAAAAGAAATTTTAATTTCATAAATAAATTTACAATCTATCGCCTAATTTTCAGCCATTTTACCGAATAAATGATTTTACTCTACTAATCATAAAGATATTGGTACTTTATATTTTATTTTTGGGGCTTGATCAGGTATAGTAGGAACTTCCCTGAGAATGCTAATTCGCACAGAATTAGGAAACCCTGGATCTTTAATTGGAGATGACCAAATTTACAATGTAATTGTAACAGCCCATGCTTTTATTATAATTTTTTTATAGTTATACCTATAATGATTGGAGGATTTGGAAACTGATTAGCGCCTCTAATATTAGGAGCCCCTGATATAGCCTTTCCTCGTCTTAATAATATAAGATTTTGACTTCTTCCTCCCTCATTATCTCTTTTATTAATAAGAAGAATTGTTGATAAAGGAGCAGGAACAGGGTGAACAGTATACCCCCCATTATCTTCTAATATTGCTCATGAAGGATCTTCAGTAGACCTAGCAATTTTTAGACTCCATATGGCAGGAGTATCTTCAATTTTAGGAGCCATTAATTTTATCTCTACAGTTATCAATATGCGACCACAAGGAATATCTCCAGAACGTATTTCTTTATTTGTATGATCTGTAAAAATTACAGCAATTTTACTTCTTCTTTCTCTACCTGTTTTAGCAGGAGCTATTACTATACTTCTTACCTCATTTTTTGACCCAGCAGGGGGAGGTGACCCAATCTTATACCAACATCTATTTTGATTCTTCGGACATCCAGAAGTTTATATTTTAATTTTACCTGGATTTGGAATAATTTCTCATATTATTAGACAAGAAAGAAGAAAAAAGGAACCCTTCGGGGTATTGGGAATAATTTATGCTATAATAGCTATCGGATTATTAGGATTTGTAGTATGAGCTCATCATAAATTTACCGTTGGAATAGACGTTGATACCCGGGCCTACTTTACCTCAGCTACAATAATTATTGCTGTTCCTACAGGAATTAAAATTTTTAGATGACTAGCTACATACCACGGTACCTTAATTTCATTTAATCCTAGATCTTTATGATCTTTAGGATTTCTCTTTCTATTTACAATAGGAGGATTAACTGGAGTTGTATTAGCAAATTCCTCAATCGATATTCTCCTTCATGATACTTATTATGTAGTGGCCCACTTTCATTATGTTTTATCTATAGGAGCAGTATTCGCTATTTTATGGGGGATAGTCCAATGATTTCCTCTTTTTACAGGATTAACCTTAAATAATAAATACTTAAAAACTCAATTTTTAGTTATATTTATTGGAGTAAACTTAACCTTTTTCCCTCGGCATTTCTTAGGGTTAAGAGGAATACCTCGACGATACTCAGACTACCCTGATGCCTATACATTATGAAATATCATTTCTTCTATTGGAAGATTAATCTCATTAATAGGAGTATTTTACTTTATTTTCATTTTATGGGAAGCCTTTGCTGTTAAACGAGTTAACTTATCTTCCTCAAGAATAACTACATTTATAGAATGATACCAATTCTTCCCCCTGCTGAACATAGATACTTAGAACTACCTGTTATAACTTCAAATTTCTAATATGGCAGAATAGTGCATTGGAATTAAACCCCAATTATAAAGATTAAACTTTTTTTAGAAATTGCAACATGAAAGACCCTTCTTCTACAAGATAGAACATCTCCAGTAATAGAACAACTTATATTCTTCCATGACCACACTCTAATAATTTTAGTAATTATTACCATTCTTGTAGGTCAAATACTTATTAGAATACTATTTAATAAATTTATTCATCGTTATCTATTAGAAGGACAATTAATTGAAATAATTTGAACAATTTTACCAACTTTTACCTTAATTTTAATTGCCCTGCCTTCCTTACGACTCTTATATATCATAGATGAAATTAATAATCCAATAATTTCAATTAAAACTATTGGTCATCAATGATATTGATCATACGAATATTCAGATTATAAAAATATTGAATTTGATTCATATATAATTCCTACGAATGAATTAAAGCCTTTCAATTTCCGCTTATTAGATGTTGATAATCGAATAGTAATTCCTTACAGAACACAAACCCGACTAATTGTAACATCTGCAGATGTAATTCACTCATGAACTATCCCATCAATTGGAGTAAAAATTGATGGCACCCCTGGCCGACTAAATCAAGCAAGATTAAATATCAACCGAACTGGTTTATTATATGGGCAATGTTCTGAAATTTGTGGAGCAAATCATAGATTCATACCTATTGTCATTGAAAGAGTATCACCTAATTTTTTTTTAAATTGAATTTTATCCTTTAATAGATAATCATTAGATGGCTGAAAGCAAGCAATGGTCTCTTAAACCACTTAATAGTAAACTCGCAATTACTTCTAATGGAAAAATTTAGTTAAATTATAACATTAGCTTGTCAAGCTAAAATTATCATATTAGATAATTTTTAATACCACAAATAGCACCAATTAATTGACTAAGAATACTTTTATTATTCATTTTAATTTATATAATTTTTATTATTATAAATTATTACTCCTTTTCATATCGACCTAAATCAATCAAATCGTTAAAACAAAAATCACATTTTAATTGAAAATGATAGCTAATCTTTTTTCTACTTTTGATCCATCAACTAATTTTAACCTATCTTTAAATTGATTAAGAATTTTTCTAGGAATTATCATTATTCCACCAATATTCTGATTAATCCCATCACGATTTACTACACTTTGAATTAAAGTAATTATTACTATTCATAATGAATTCAAAAATTTAATAACATCAAATAAATTTAAAGGAAGAACATTAATTTTTATTTCTTTATTTACCTTAATTCTATTTAATAATTTTTTAGGATTATTTCCATATATTTTTACTTGTACTAGTCATATAGTTTTAACCTTAGCTTTAAGATTACCTTTATGATTAACCTTTATATTATTTGGTTGAATTATAAATACAACACACATATTAGCTAATCTAGTGCCCCAAGGGGCACCATCCATCTTACTACCTTTTCTTGTAGTAATTGAAACAACAAGAAATATCATTCGCCCAGGAACATTAGCAATTCGATTAACCGCCAATATAATTGCTGGCCACTTACTAGTTACTTTATTAGGAAATTCTGGGTCTAAAATAAATATTTATATACTTAATATTTTAATTATTGTACAAATTTTTCTTATAATTTTGGAATCAGCAGTAGCAATAATCCAATCTTATGTATTTTCTATTTTAGCAACATTATACTCTAGAGAAGTAAATTAAATGAAACAATTAAAAAATCACCCCTATCATTTAGTTGATGTAAGTCCATGACCATTATTAGGAGCCCTTAGAACTTTTACTTCTTTAGTAGGACTAATCAAATGATTCCATCTTCATTCCTCTAATCTATTATTTTTAGGAATAACTGTTACCTTACTTGTTATATTCCAGTGATGACGAGATGTAACCCGAGAAGGAACATTCCAAGGACTACACACTTATAAAGTAACCTTAGGATTACGATGAGGTATAATTCTATTCATTACTTCAGAAGTTTTTTTCTTTTTAGCATTTTTCTGAGCATTTCTTCACTCTAGTTTAACACCAAGAGTAGAATTAGGTATAAATTGACCACCAAAAGGTGTCATACCATTTAACCCATTAGAAATTCCTTTATTAAACACCCTAATCTTATTGTCATCAGGACTTACAGTCACATGGGCACACCATAGTATTATAGAAAATAACTACAATCAATCCTTACAAGGACTCCTATTAACCGTAATATTAGGTTTTTATTTTACATTACTTCAAGCTTATGAATATATTGAAGCCCCATTTTCTATTGCTGACAGAGTATACGGATCCACATTTTTCATGACAACAGGACTTCATGGTCTTCATGTAATCATTGGATCTACATTTTTATTAATTTGTTTGATACGACTTTACTTTAACCATTTTTCCTCTATTCACCATTTTGGATTTGAAGCAGCAGCTTGATACTGACATTTTGTAGATGTAGTATGACTATTTTTATATATTTTAATCTATTGATGAGGTAGATAAAATTTATATAATATAAATTATTATATTTGACTTCCAATCAAAAAATCTAGCCTATCTAATATAAATAATTAAAATAATTTTTCATATAAGCCAAATTATTTCAATTATCTTAATAATTCTATTATTTATCTTAAATTTTACATCTAAAAAAACTTTTTCAGACCGAGAAAAAAATAGACCTTTTGAATGTGGATTTGACCCTAAAAATTCAGCACGAATACCTTTTTCACTACAATTTTTTTTAATTGCTGTAATTTTCATTATCTTTGACGTAGAACTAACTCTCCTTTTACCTATAATTAGAGCTATTAAATTTTCTAATTTAATATCTTACACAATTATCCAAGTAATTTTTATTTTAATTCTTCTTATTGGCCTATTCCATGAATGAAGGCAAGGAGCTTTAGACTGAGCTAAATAATTAATTAAATAAGAAGCAAAACTTTGCATTTAGTTTCGACCTAAAAATTTGATAAATTTATCCTTATTTATAAAATAAAAGGATAATAGTTAAAAAATAACGTTTAAGTTGCATTTAAAAGATATTGTAATTCAATTTATCTTATTAATTGAAACCAAAAAGAGGTATATCACTGTTAATGATAAAATTGAATAATATTTCCAATTAAGGAACTACGAGTACTCAGGAAATAGCTTCTAACTTTAGCCTAAGCGGTACCACCCCGTTTGTAGTTCTATTTATATAGTTTAAAAAAAACATTACTTTTTCATTGTAGAATTAGAAATTTTTCTTATAAATACTGTGCTTAAAAATTTATAAATTACCTTAGCATCTTCAATGCTATGCTCTGCAAATAAGCTATTTAAGTAAAAAAAAATAAATACTGAAAGAAATATAACCCATACTAATATAAAAAATAAAAAAGTTTTAAGATGATTTCTAGAAAGAACCTGTAATACCCGAGTATACTTACTTATAGATTTATAAATATTTTGCCCACCATAGTATTCAAATCACCCCTGATCTATAAATATTAAATAAAACTTTCCTAGACTAATGAAAGGTAAATTAATACCAAAAGTAGATAAAACAGGTATATTTCATATAATAGCTGAAAATATTCTTAACTTATAAAACTTTAAGGAATTAGAAAAATAATTTAAACCAAATTTAGCTCTTTGATACCCTAATCAAATCCCTAAAATAATTATAAATACTGCCAAAATTTTTATAATAAAAGGTAAACAAATAAAATAAGGAGATGGAAATATAATTCATATCAATACTCTTCCCTTAACAATAACAAGGAAAATTAATCCTCTCATACTTTTTAATATAATTTTATCTTCCTCATTAAGAGAATTTAAAGATAATAAATTAAATTCTCCTACTAACGAATAATACGTTAATCGGAATCTATAACAAGCTGTTAAACCAATAGAAATATAAAAAATGAAATATACAAATAAATTTAAAACTCTTATTGATATAGCTTCAACAATTAAATCTTTTGAATAAAACCCTGATAAAAAGGGAATTCCACATAAAGATAAATTACAAATATTAAATAATATACAAGTAACGGGTATAAAATAAATTAAACTACCCATATAACGAATATCTTGACAATTTCCTAAATTATGAATAATATTACCTGCACATATAAATAATAAAGCCTTGAATAAAGCATGTGTCAATAAATGAAAAAATGCTAATTCATATCTACCTAATGATAAAATTGCAATTATTAACCCTAACTGTCTTAAAGTATACAAGGCAATAATTTTTTTTAAATCAAATTCAAAATTTGCACCTAATCCTGCTATAAATATTGTTATTAAAGAAATAAAAAGTAAAATATTTATAAATAAAGAAGAAAAAGCAAAATTAAAACGAATTAATAAGTATACACCTGCTGTTACTAAAGTAGAAGAATGTACTAGTGAAGAAACAGGAGTAGGGGCAGCTATTGCCGCAGGTAACCAAGAAGAAAATGGTATTTGGGCTCTTTTAGTGATAGCTGCAATAATAATAAAAAATGAAATTAATACTATATTTTTATCTTCAGAAAAAAGTTTAATATAATATACATAATTTCATCTACCATAATTTAATATTCAAGCAATAGATATTAGTAAAGCTGCATCCCCAATTCGATTTGATAAAGCAGTTAACATACCAGCATTAAAAGATTTTACATTTTGATAGTAAATTACTAAGGCATAAGAAACTAAACCTAAGCCATCTCACCCTAATAAAATAGAAATTAAATTTGGGCTTATAATTAAAAGCATTATAGACAAAACAAATATTACTACTAATAAAATAAATCGTTTCAAATTCTTATCACTATGCATATAACCTTCCGAATAATTAATCACCATTGAAGAAATAAATAAAACAAATCTTATAAATAAAAAAGATATTCAATCAAATAAAATAGTTATTACAATAGAAGACGAATTTAATCTCAAAAGATTAAATTCAATAAAAATAGTTAAATCTAACACTAAAAAATAAAGTCCTAATAAAAATATATTAATAGATAAATATAAAAATAAAACAAAATAAATTTTACATACTGATAGAAAAATTACTTAAAAAGGTATGCCCCTATCATCAATCCCACAAATTAATATTTTATATAAACTATTTAAGTAAATTCATAAAGATAATAATTCAGACTTTAAAATTAATAAATTTAATGGAAATCAATGTCAAAATAATAATAAATATTCACGGTAATTGACATGATAAGATGAGTATAACCTAGAACAAACACTACCATGCTGAGTATAAGAATACAAAAGTAAAGAATAAACTGCTCTTATGAAAGATAAAACAAACAAAAAGAAAATAAAATATTTTCTATAAATTACTAAAGAATTAATAAGTATAATTTCCCCTAATAAATTTAATGAAGGAGGAGCGGCTATATTTGAAGAGCATAATAAAAATCATCATAAAGATAAACTTGGAAAAATATTGATTATACCCTTATTTAAGTAAATTCTTCGCCTAGAAACACGCTCATAAGAAATATTTGCTAAACAGAATAAACCAGATGAACATAAACCATGTGCTAGTATCATTACAAGAACTCCTCAAAATCCCCATAAATTACCTACTATAATTCCACCTAAGACTAAACCTATATGAGCGACAGATGAATAAGCAATTAATGATTTTATATCACTTTGCCGAATACAAATTAATGATACAATAATGCCTCCAATTAAACATAATATAATAATTATAATATTAATTTTTAAACCAATCTTTAAAAATAACTTCATTATACGTAATAGACCATATCCGCCTAATTTTAATATAACACCTGCCAAAATTATAGAACCTGAAATAGGGGCCTCCACATGAGCCTTAGGTAGTCATAAGTGAAAAATAAATATAGGAATTTTAACGAAAAAAATCATATTCGTACAATAATATAAAATTAACCTATCAATAGATTTAAAGAAATAAAATTCCAATCTATTAAATTTTTCATATAAATAAAATAAAGATACTATTATAGGTAAAGATACTAATAAAGTATAAAATAATAAGTATACACCTGCTGAAATACGCTCAGGTTGATACCCCCACCCAATAATTAAAATTAAGGTAGGAATTAAACTAATCTCAAAAAACAAATAAAAAATAAAAAAATTCATAGACCTAAATGTTAAATACAAACTAATCATTAAAAATAAAACTATAAGTAAAAATAAATTAAAATAATTTTTATTTTTAAATAATTTTTCTCTAGCTAAAATTATTAAAGCACAAATTCAGAAACTCAAAATAATTAAAGTATAAGATAATAAATCAGCCCCTAAACAATAAGAAACTGATATAAATATATTATTAAAACTTATTTTGACTAAAAATAAAAACCTGATAGAAAAAAATACAAAAAGAAAAACTCAATAAGAGAAAAAACATAAAGGAATCATAAATATTATTCTAAGTAAAAATCTTATCATAAAGAATTAAAAGAAAGAATAAAATCATTTCCATGAACACGAATTATTAAAACTAATAAAGAAAGACCTAAAGCTCCCTCGCATACTCTTATAGTCAAAAAAATTATAGAAAAAAAAACTCATAATTTATACTTCTTAATATATAAAATAAACCTATAAATAAAGAAACAACAGACGCTTCTAACCTTAAAAGTATAAGCAATAAATGTTTCCGTTTAGAAACAAAAACTAAAAGACTAGAAAAATATATAAAAATAAAAGTTGTTGTATAAATTGACATTTTTAAGTTTTAATAATTTAAAATAAAATATTGGTCTTGTAAATCAAAAATAAGATTAAATCTTTTAAAACTTCAGGAAAAAGAAAACTCCCATCTTTAATCTCCAAAATTAATATTTTATATAAACTATTTCCTGGTATATTACTCTTACTAATTATACTCAGATGAATACTATCAATAGTCTTTTTATTTTTAAGACACCCCCTTTCTTTTGGATTTATCCTTTTATCACAAACTATTATTATTTCAATTTCTTCAGGTTTGCTAAATTCAGACTACTGATTCTCATATATTTTATTTCTAATCATAGTAGGGGGAATATTGGTTATTTTTATTTATATAACAAGAATTGCTTTAAATGAAAAATTTAAATTCTCAATGAAATTAACTATTTTAACAATAATATTTATTTTTTTCATAATAATTATTATATTCATAGATAATTTCCTACCTATATTAAATATAATAAATTACGATCTAGAAAGACAAACTTCATTCAATATTAATCTATCTATAAATAAATATATAAATATCCCAAGAATAAATACTATACTTTTATTAATAATATACCTACTTGTAACTTTAATTGCAATTGTTAAAATTACCCAATCAAAAATAGGGCCTTTACGACCACAAATTTAAATGATAAAATACATTAAAAAAAATCCATTAATTAAAATTTTAGACTCATCATTGTGAAATCTGCCTACACCATCTAATATTTCTACAATATGAAATTTTGGCAGACTATTAGGTTTATGCTTAATTATCCAAATTATCACAGGAATTTTTTTAGCCATACATTATTGTCTTAATATTGAATTAGCATTTACTAGAGTAGCACATATTTGCCGTGACGTAAATTACGGTTGATTAATACGAACTTTACATGCTAATGGAGCTAGAGTTTTCTTCATCTGTTTATATGCCCATATTGGTCGTGGAATATATTATAGATCTTATTATATAATTGAAACTTGAATAATTGGTGTAACTATTTTCTTTTTAGTAATAGCAACAGCTTTTCTAGGTTGTCTTACCATGAGGACAAATATCATTTTGAGGAGCTACGGTTATTACTAACTTAGTATCTGCTATTCCTTACTTAGGAAATACTATTGTTCAATGAGTATGAGGGGGATTTGCTGTAGATAATGCAACATTAACTCGATTCTTCGCATTTCATTTCTTATTTCCTTTTTTTTGTTTTAATTCATTTACTTTACTTACATCAAACAGGATCAAGCAATCCCATCGGTTCAAAAAGAAATATAGATAAAGTCCCCTTTAACCCATACTTTGCTTTAAAAGATCTAGTAGGTTTTATGATCATTTTATTATCATACTAGTAACTCTAACACTAAAAGAACCCTATCTTTTAGGAGACCCTGATAATTTTATCCCAGCAAATCCTTTAGTAACTCCAGTTCATATCCAACCTGAATGATACTTTTTATTTGCATATGCTATTTTACGGTCTATTCCAAATAAACTAGGAGGTGTAATTGCATTAGTTATATCTATCGCTATTTTATATATTTTACCATTTACAAACAATAAAATATTTCAAAGAACTCAATTTTACCCAATTAATAAATTATTATTTTGATCTATACTTTCAACAGTTATTTTATTAACCTGAATTGGAGCTCGACCAGTAGAAGATCCTTATATCTTAACCGGACAATTACTAACCATAGTGTATTTTAGTTATTATATACCAAACTTGAACTTGAAAATACATGCGATGGAGATGCTGTTGAGCTGCTGCATTTGTAGGTGGAAGAGATGACAATTTCACCGGTCTGTTAAGCCTTGTTGATCTAGCGAAGCTGATGTACCTGTAATCATCAATAGATGCTTCTGATTGTGAAGCACCTTACATCGCCAGAAGAAAACGCATTACATTGTCAATCACTGTATTGGGAGAGCAATTTTCCTGTTGAAATACTTGGGCTAATTGGTGTTAAAGACCTCTATCCATTAAAGGGCACCTTAGAATTCGTCCTTTTTAATTTTCACGACTATTTCGATGGCATAATAGGAGTAGATGGGAAAGAGGAAAACTGTATCAAGGATATATATCCCAAATCCACCCACTCTTCTCCCTACCAAATCCCCCCACTCTTCTCCCTACCAAATCCCCCCACTCTTCACCCCACCACGTCCCCCCACTCTTCTCCCTACCAAATCCCCCCACTCTTCTCCCTACCAAATCCCCCCACTCTTCACCCCACCACTTCCCCCCCACTCTTCACCATTCCAAATCCACCCACTCTTCACTCCACTCCTTTCCCCGCTACTTCCAATCCATATTTAAAGCTATAGCAAAGGATTTTGCGGTTAGTTATGTATCCTCCGTGATTCAGTATTACTACATATAACTTTAGTGTGTTATCGAAGTGGCATTGTATAGTTTGCAATAAACAAGTGTTGTAAAAAACAGTATTATGCAAAGTGTTGTGAGCTGAGACCAGTTAAAATATCCTAAGAATTGTTGAATAAGTATCAGTCTTTTCTGCTTTTTTGTTCAGTTCTCAAGATGTATCAGTGCAGCGAATGCAACAAGAGTTCTACTCATCAATCGAACGTGTATAGACATAAAAAAGAATCGTGTCCCATGAGACCATCTTTTTTGCGAGAAAAAAGAAAAACCAACACCCAGGTATGTGATGTACCCTTGAAAAGACCCAAAGTAGAAGACCCTATACCCAAACTTACTTTATCACGATGTAAAGATTGTGATACTTGGTATGTGAAAAATAAACTTGCTGCCCATTTACGTTCAAACTTACATAAAAGTAAACTTAAGAGTGATGATGAAGTGAAAATTTTAACTTCCGCGTTTAAAAACAGAATTGTGTACTACATGCTGCTCCCATCGAAAAAGTATGTAGATGTCGATGATTTTTTTGAAGAAGTGAAACAAAAGTTTATTAGTTTAATTTCAGAACAGTTAGCTAAGCATAGGTGTGTTAAGATTAATGTAGAACTATTTGCTCAATACATTTTACAAACAAAAGAGACAATCGAAACTAAATCGTTTAATACGAAAAATAAGATCATAACTTCAACAACAGATTTATCTGATATTTATAAGAAGTTTTTTTCTGAAATTAAAGAGAAGGTAGCAATATTCACAGAAAATGGTTCAGGTTGGGCGTTGGAAAAAATATTACATTTGGAGCTTAACATAAAAAAGTATAATCCAATCAGAGCATCATCCTATATCCCTTTACCAAAACAAATTGCAAATAAAAAAGCTGTTATTAACATTAAAAATAATGATTCACACTGTTTTGCATGGAGTGTCATAAGTGCATTATTTCCAGCTGAAACAAATGGTGATCGAACGATTTCATATCCAAATCCTTTTGATTTTTTAAATTTTGAAGGAATAGAGTTTCCTGTAAAGTTGAAAGATATACATAAATTTGAAACGCTTAATCAAATATCTGTTAATGTTTATGGTTTGGAGAGTGATTATGAGGATAATAAATTAAAATATGAAGTAGTAGGTCCTCTACATTATACAAGTAAAAAACTTCCAGTACACATAAATTTGTTGATTATAATGATGGGGAAAACAATCATTATTGTTGGATTAAGGATATGTCACGGTTACTTACTAGCAACTCAAATTAATAAATGTCACTTTAAAAAATATTTTTGTGATGGATGTTTAATTTATTTTACCTCGATGGAAAAATTAAAATTGCACCAATTACATGATTGTAATCATTTGTTTACAAAAATTCCTACCAATGATATCAAAATTAATAAGTATGGTCAGCATATACCAGAAAATATTTTACAGTTTGAAAATTTTCAAAAACAACTAAAAGTTCCATTTGTTATATATGCAGACTTTGAATGTTTTTTAAAACCTTTGGAGTTTGATCAACCAGATAATGATGAGGATTCATATACTCGGAACACATTTAAACATGAACCTTATGCTTTTTGTTATTTCATTAAATGTTCATATGATGATTCTTTGTCCGTGTTAGACTACTATTTTGGTATGGACGCCGCTGATGAATTTTGTAAACGAATTGAAGGTCATGTACATAGAATTTATAATGACCATCTTAAACCTGTAATAAAAATGCTTCCTTTATCAGATGAGGAAGAGCTGGCTTATAAAAATAGCACAATTTGTCATATTTGTAACGAAAAAGTTGAAGAAAATGAAAAAGTAAGAGATCACGATCATTTAACTGGTAAATTTCGAAATGCAGCTCACAGTATTTGCAACTTAAACTTCCAAATTCCAAATTTTATACCCATCTTTTTTCATAACTTAACTGGTTATGATAGTCATTTATTTGTTAAACAACTGTGTTCTGAAGAAGATAATATTGATGTACTTGCACAAACCAAAGAAAAATATATTTCATTTTCAAAATCCATATTGGTTGACAAAGTAAAAGACAAGGATAATAAAGAAAAAAATCTGTTTATTAAAATGAGATTTTTAGATTCATTCCGTTTCGTTGGTTCCTCTTTGGAAAAGCTTGGTGAAAGCTTAGAACTAGATCAATGCGTTGAGATTAAAAAACATTTTGAAGATCCTAACCAGTTTAATGAAATTCGCAAAAAAAGGTGTTTATCCTTATTCTTATGTATGAAAATCAACTTCCAGCTATTGAACATTTTTATGATAAACTTAAAGATGAACCTATGTGTACATCAGATTACAACAGAGCAATTAATATTTGGAAATTGTTTAATTGTCAAAATCTTATGGATTATACCAAACTTTATTTATTGTCAGATGTTCTTATATTAACAGATTTTTTTGAAGCTTTTCGAAATGTATCTTTAAATAATTTTAAGCTAGATCCTGCACAGTATTATACATTACCAGGTTTAAGGTGGGATTCAATGTTAAAAATGACTAATGTTAAATTAGAATTATTAACGGATATAGATATGATACATTTTTTTAAAAATAGTATAAGAGGTGGTGTCTGTCATTGCAGCGTTCGAAAAGCTGAAGGTAATAATCAATTCTTGGAAAATTATGATCCAAGCAAACCAAATTCATTTATAATGTATTTAGATGCCACTAACTTGTATGGACATAGTATGAGGCAATGTCTCCCCGTAAGTGATTTTTCTTGGTTGAACGATGAAGAAACTGAAGCCCTTGATGTGATGTCTATATCTGATGATGCTGAATTCGGGTATGTTTTGGAAGTAGATTTAAAGTATCCTCAACAGTTGCATCAAGAACACAATGAACTACCTTTTTTGGCTGAAAATATTTGCGCACCAGGTTCAAAACAAAAGAAATTAATATGTAATTTAAACCATAAAGAAAAATATGTTATTCATTACCGAAATCTGAAACAGGTGCTTAAAAACGGATTAAAACTAACTAAAATTCATAGAGTTATTAAATTTAAACAAGCTGCATTTCTTAAACCATACATCGATTTAAATACCGAAATGAGGAACAAATCTAAAAATAAGTTGGAAAAGGATACTTATAAATTATTTAATAATGCCATTTATGGTAAATCTTTAGAAAACATTGACAAACGAGTTGATATTAGATTAATCACACACTGGGAGAACATTGGTAAAAAACAAGGAGCGCAGACATTGATTGCTAAACCCAATTTTAAAGATCGATTAGTCTTTAATGAAAACTTTGTCGCAATACAAATGGAGATAGTAAAGATAACTTACAACAAACCGGTTTATCTTGGTTTCACAGTCTTGGAATTATCAAAAACCGTTTTATATGATTTCTATTATGATTATATTAAAAGGAAGTATGGAGACGAAGCAATTTTGTTATATACGGATACAGATAGTTTAATTTTAAACGTAAAAACGGAAAATTTTTATAAAGACATGCAATACAATTTAGATAAGTTTGATACTTCTAATTATAGTGAAAATAATATACATAATATAACTAGAAACAATTCTGTATTAGGACGAATGAAAGATGAGTTTGCGGGTAAACCAATTTTAAGTTTTTATGGGACGGGAGCTAAAGCCTACTGTGTTAATTTAGAGAATAAATCTGAAAAAAAAGGCAAAAGGAGTAAAAAAATATGTTATAGAAAATTCCATTACTAAACAAGATTATAAAGATGTAGTTGAAAATTCTGAAACCAAATTTAGAAAAATGAATATATTTCATTCAATTTTACATGATATGGAAAAGAATGAATATAAATAATGGTTTATTTACCTACAAAATCGATGATAATATTATAAATAATTCTACCGTTGTACAGTATAAGTTAAGATTATATTATTTCAATAAAACTTCAGTAGTGACACAGGAATGGAATCAGTTGTATAGAAAATCTTGTATAGAAGAATGCAATGTAAATGTGTGTATAGTATTATTAAGTATATTGTTAGTAGTGTTTATATGTACTATGGGATATATATTATTCAAAGTATATTTGTATTATAAATAAAATTCTGGAGTCAATAAAAAATAAAGGTTTTTATTCATAACAATGTCTATAATTATATAACAATTTTACGTTTGCTAATGCACAATGCCATGGATTTACATTTTTGTGAAAATAACATTCTGGAATTTTCTTAAATCTACTTAATTTTGGTTCTTGACCAATGGGAATAGCGTATATGAAATCTTCATCCAAAAACTTTTTTAAGTAGTTTATTTTTTCATTCCCTTTCACGTAAATTTTTGGCGATTGGTAAACTTCTAACACATGCTTTAAAATATCATCAATTTCATTAAGTTCTATATTTCCAAATTCCCATTTTAGTCCATGATACTCTTCGGCCCATTTAACCAGTTTGATATCAGAAGCAGATAACATATTTTTTTGAAATGGCGATTTAAACAGATAATTTGAGCAACGAATCCCATCGTAAATCGCTAATTCTTTTGGAATGTATCCAAAGGAACAGTTATATCCTTGAATGTCGATAAAAAGTTCTGTCTTACACTCATTCATGGTTTGACGCTAAATAATGTTTAGATCTATAAGATTAGTGTTTAAATCCCCCACCTCTCTTACTATCCCCACTACCACGCTTACTATCCCCACTACCACATCTGTCTATTTAAGCAGTCACCCACAGTTCTACTCTCATTATTTCAAGCAAGCATCTGAAAATGTATCAACCAACAGGAAACCAACAAGAGTTTAGTAAGAAGCGCAATGCAGCTCTCATCAATGAATCCATCTACTACATCAACAAATCCAAATCCAAATGGGTCAGCGTTGGATTTTCCTTAGAGAGAAAATATATTCCTGTTGTTAAGCTCAGTGGATACAAATACAATCAAAATGTGATTTTTAATGAAGATCAATGGATTTCCTTCCTAAATAATCAAGGAATTATGTTGAGCTTTATTTATTCCAACAACACCGGGTGGCAACCCATGAAGGGAAATGGTTATGAGATTCACTTTGTGTTTATTGGGGATGCAAGAATAATTAAGATTACACAAGATGGTGGTAATGAAGTTTTCTTAGCTGGTGACACCATAAATGAATTAGTGAACTTGACAAATTTAATCAAATATCGTTTTGATATCTTAAAAAACCAGGAATTTTCCAAATATTATAATATTTTAGTTAGTGGAATCTCTATGAAAAATGGTGATTTGTTAAAAAATGTATATGATGTTATTTCACCTATGGAAAATAGTTTAAATGTTTGCTGTGTTTTAGAATTATTAAACTTTTACTCAGATTGTGTTGTGGAGGATGTAGAAATATTTGCATGTAATGAATTTGTAAAAAGTTGTATTGAAAATAAAAATTTATAAATATATATTTTTCTTTTTATTCCTCCCACCTCCTAAATTAATATTTAAAGCTCTGAACTTACTTTAAGTCTGAACATTCTCCAACAAGATGTGGCTAGCATATGTTCGTGAACGGGTAGCATATAACCTAACAAGTGCTATAGAGAATCTAGCACAACACTTTAGTAATTTAGAATTTGATGCTGAGCATGAAGCCGAGTATGGATTCGAAAGATTCTATACGTATGAGGAATGTATCGATATGGCAAGAAAGTATGAAAAAGCTGCAGAAGCCTGTAACATATATTTACATACTTCTGATATAAGAACATTTCTGCAAACCATAAAGGAAATGGGATTTGAGGAGCATTTGGATGAAGTAAAGAAGTTTTTGTCACCTGAAATTATTCAAGAATTCAACCTAATTTTTTAAAATAAAAAACTTTATTTCATTTATGTGTTTTATTCAATCATTAAATAATTATTATATAAATTGTATACATTAGTAAGTGCACATATACATGGTGATTTAGAATGATAAAAACAATGAGCTTCTTCTTCTTGTAATTTTGGATTTTCATCAAGTTCTATGACTGGTTTTAATGAATATTTTCGAATGTATTCTGATTTCTCTCTCCCTTTAACATATACATGATCTACTTTCTCTGTCAAATTCTTGATTATAACAGAAAACTTGTGAATTGGTGTATATCCTTCATTCCATGGGATACAGTGATGATTTTTCATTAACCACACAGCTTGTTTGTGTAAGTCAGGTGGCAGGTATTTTAGATCAAATGGTGCTTTAAAAACATAGTGACAAGTCTTGCTTCCATCATAGGCAGCCAACTCTTTGGGAATAAACTTCTTATTTTCTATGTTAAATCCTTGCACATCGACAATTAGTAACCTCATAATTTCAAAAATGAGAATTGTTTAATCATAGATTTCTTGTCAGAATATTCTTGTAGTTGTTGTTTTAATTTTTTCAGCTCTTCTAAAAAGTAGGATACTCGAAGTTCCAGTTCTTCACCCATAATGGTAGGAAGGAATAGTAGAGCATTGATTTTATATAAACTATTAGACATGCGCTTTAAAGTTGTCTAATATTTTTGGTTAATGGATTGTAGCTAAATACTCTCTCATGCATAATAAGACAATAGCAGTGCATACACAAGCTGAACGACCAACATTTTACGTAGGATTGCACGATGCAATATCTCAACCTACGCGGTCTGCGTACACTCCTATGTTGCGCATTTGGTGAAACTGCCTGCTCGTCGTCACTGGAATAACCACTATCCGAACTTGATGACATCTTGGCAATATATATATATATATATATATATATATATATATATATATATATATATATATATATAATATAATTATTATATATATAATTTAATAAGCGAGAATTGTTTAATCGTAGATTTCTTGTCAGAATATTCTTGCAGTTGTTGTTTTAATTTTTTCAGCTCTTCTAAAAAGTAGGATACTTGAAGTTCCAGTTCTTCACCAATAATGGTAGGAAAGAATAGTAGAGCATTGATTTTATATAGTCAGACATGCGCGTTAAAGTTGTCTAACATTTTTGGTTAATGGATTGTAGCTAAATACTTTGTCATGCATAATAAGACAATAGGCAGATATTTTGTTTTTAAGATCATCATGTAATTCAAACTCAACTCTCATAACAATAGGTCCGGATTCAATTGTTTCTTTCTGATGTGAACAATCGATATATACGATAGGGGCATAAGTATTAAATTCCTTTGGAGAAAAAATGGGTTCAGGTGTTAATCCATAGTAAGATTTTTGAAATTGTGAAAACATTTCATATAATGATGCAAATTTATTTTTAGCAAAGTCTAAATATAGATCGTTGTAGGGATATCTCTCAGAGTTTAAAAATACTTTGATGTTTCGTAATTTAACGTTGGAAAATAGAGACATATCAGTAGTTGATTTATCCCTTAAGTCTTTTTGAAAAGCAATTGCTACATGACGTGGGGTATTAACTTTCGTAGATGTTTTGACAGGCCAGTTATGACGATTAGTTTTTAATAATTCCGGATATTCAATCAGTTCCCAACTCCGGAAAGCAATTATTATATCAGTATTCTTATTAATTATTTTAGATAATGCCAATTCTTGAGGAATAGCTACTGAAATGTGAGGTATATTCCAAGTTAGCTTTGTAAGCTCAATTTTTGGATTTTCGTCTGCAGTATTAATTGTTGCATTTTTGTCGGAAGTATCGCGTACTAAAATAAGTTCTTGTTTGGCATTTAAAATAATTTTTTTGTAGTCTTCAAAAAAACCCATTAAGAATTTAAGCGGAATGCAAACATTGAATAATCCTGTTGTTGCATCAACAACTTGTGAAGATTCCATAGGAAACCAGCCTGCGTTTTTAAGTTTATTACACTCATTTTTATTATATGACAAGTATCCCTTTATTGTTGAAGTTAACCCAACATCTCTAACTGAATCTATTGTAACGCCGTTTAGTTGATAACGCATTTCTTTAAAAAGGAATGCAATCCCATTGTTTATCAATTTTAATGTATTTGAGATGGTCTTTTGTTAGTTTACCCTCTATGTAAAGAAAGCTTTCGGAAGGAAGAGTATACTTGTCTACTTCATGAACAGGTATTATAATTTCATCATTATTTCCCAATTTAGTAGGTAGATATGGTTCATAACCATGAACTTCGGAATGCACAATTGAATTATCTATGAAAAGACCTTCTGCTACGTTAAGGATATCCATTATACTGAAACCTTTAAACCTAGAGATTTCAAAAAGCTTATATTTTCAGGTGTTATCCCTTGTGTGTTTCTCTTTCTACTAATCTTTGGTTTACGGTGTTTAGTCTTCTTATAGTTTTTATTAATTTTTGTGGGCAAATTGGAGGTTTTTCTATTATAAAGGATAACCATTATACTTCTTTTATATGCAACCGTATTGTTACAGTTTCGTTTCGAAAATCAACAATATTTAAATCTTGGTCTATTACCTTTATTGTTATTTTATCTATTACTTTTACTGTAACAGGAAAATAAATAATATTTTGAGGACTTTCTATTATTTTAAATCCAGGGCTAACATTAGGGAAAAACTGATGAATAATGTGTACTGGCTTTCCGTTCAGATAGGAACCTTCTGCGATACTGCAGTCTATGCATAAAGAATTAACTTTTATAATCTCTGCTGGATTTTGCGATGTTCTTGGAACTCCATCACCAGAT
This sequence comes from Philopedon plagiatum, assembly GCA_963971165.1. NCBI lineage: Eukaryota > Metazoa > Arthropoda > Insecta > Coleoptera > Curculionidae > Philopedon > Philopedon plagiatum. The sequence continues at coordinate 45,841,738 of OZ020194.1, forward strand.
ACAATGCCCTTATTAAAACCCAAAAGTTTTCCTATTGTTCCATCTTTAAAAATAATATCTGTAGTAGACTTTATTGTTGATTTTAATGTGTTGTTATTTGCATAGAGGTGAAACGAAATATTTCTTTTTTGGAATTCACTCTGTAAATATTTATTAATATCGTCCATTTCATAACTTCCCGTAGGAATTGTTAAAAATTCATTATTTTTTCCAAAATATACTTTATTATTACTTTTATCAATATTTGGTATTACATTAAAAGTTTTAAAGTTGGTAAGTCCGACAACGTAGGAAGTGTTAGGATCTAAGTAAATAGGTGGATGGAAATCTGCTTGAAGTATAGCTGAATTTGCGGAAAGAGCTATAGTAAACGACATGATGGTTGTAATAAGAATAAAATGGAAACACAATTACGTATTATTATAAATAAACTGTAAGGATAACTGTCCACAAGTTGAGGTATTAAAAGATTGATATTTATCATAGTTATATTTAATATTGTTGTTGCTACCATCGCTATAGAAATAAGTCATAACTTCATTTGGTGGTCGTAGATTTCCAAAACTATCAAAGTAAATTATGTTATTATTATTTTTAACATATGCTGTCCAGCGAGTGCCTTCCCCCATATCGTCATCTAAATTTATAATACCTGTTTCATATTTTTTTATTTTTTTGGGTAACTTGTTTCTCATAAAGACACCTCTAAAATGTAGCAACTTTAATATTTTCGCATACTTTAATAAATCTATATTTGTCAAAGGTCGGCGAGGTAGCAAATTTAACAGTTTTTTGAATATGGTTTTAAATATAGACCACACCCTTTCTTATATGGTTTTAAATAAAGACCTTTTCCAATTGATATTTTTTCCATTTCTTTGTTGTGTCTTGTTTGCTCTTCTAACTTCTTTTGTGCATTTTTGGCGGAATTTACTGCCTGGGCAATGCCAGCAGCGCCCCCGCTTAGGGCTCCTAGAGCAGATAAACCAGCAAAAATAGGTATTAAAGGTAAAATTCCACCAGTTTTTGGAATTGGAATAATTCTTTGTTTAGGTTCTTTTATTTTTAATTTTTTAATTGATGACAAAGCATGGCAGCGTTTCTTATATTAGCAAATTTTTTCCCAGCTAGCTCTTTACGTGCTTTTCTTACGACTTGGTTAAAGGATATTTGACCTCCTTTCTTGCGTTTTTGTTTTCTTTTTCTTATTCCCATACCGAGTTTTGTTTTTGCTTTCATGATTCCGGCGACAGCCAAGGATGACAGTTTTTCGCCTAGATTTGAATCTGAAGATTTGAATCTATTAAATGCCTTTTTAGCTAATACTTTATCTGCCTCGTTTCTGTTTTTTAAATCGGAATATTCCGAATATGCTATATCGTGCTCTTTTTGCAAGCTTCGTCTAATAAATTAATTCCCTTATCACCTCGAGCAAGCCTTTTGTTTAACTTTGTACCAGGTCCGCAAAAGTTATAAGAAGGAATATGGAGCTCTACTGGTAATTTATTAATAAGAGTATTTAATAAACCACTACCTTTTCTCTGTCCTTCCACGCAGTGAATGACATTATTATGTCTAATCATTATATATAAATGATTTGAAAACGCAAATAACCTTACTTAAATAGCGATGTTCAAACAATGAAGATCAAAAAACAAGATTTTTCTTTACCGATAAAAAATTTTGATTTATGTCATGATAATTATCGAAAACATGGACAATTATTTGGTGGAAACTGTAAAAGATGTTTAATAGTAGGACCATCGGGTTGTGGGAAGACAAATGTTATGATTTCTCTTATAACACACGCTAATGGATTAAGATTTGAAAACATATATGTGTACTCAAAATCCTTATATCAATCAAAATATGAATATCTAAAAAGGCTTTTTGCTCCACTAAAGTTTATTGGTTATTTTGAATCATCGAACGCTGAGGATATTGTTTCACCCACTGAAATAAAACCGAATTCATTGATTGTATTTGATGATATAGTATGCACTGATCAAAGTCTTATGAGGGATTATTTTTGTTTTGGACGTCATAAAAATACAGATTGTTTTTATTTGTGTCAAACATATTCATCAATCCCTAAACAACTTATACGTGATAATGCCAACCTCTTAGTAATTTTTCAACAGGATGCTACAAACTTGAGACATATATATGATGATCATGTAAATGGTGACATGAGCTTTCAAGAGTTTAAAAACTTGTGTTCAATGTGTTGGAAACATAAATATGACTTTGTCGTTATTGAAAAAGACTGTCAATTTAATGATGGGCGCTATAGAAAAGGATTTGATAATTTTATTTCCACTATATAACTCTCTGACAAAACGATAATTTTCTAGTATACAACCTACCTTTTGTAAAGATGGACGAAAAAACAGCGAAAGAGTTGGTAAAAACTAGACAAGCCGTTAGACAAAAGTATAAAGCTTTAAAATCAGATGTATCTGATAAAGAAATTCGTATGGAAAAAGAATTTAAACCAATAACTCAACCTTTGCATGAGTTAATTCAGACAATTAAAACAGAACCGTTCATTAAAAAAGAAGTATATTCACCACAATTAGTTTCGACCCCAAAATTTCAATTTCCTACGCCAGAGGTCAATCAAAGGAAATCAAATGCATATAGTAAATATCTTCCAACACACATGCCCTCACTTTTAGGAGATGAAGAAGTATTTTTTGAAGATTCGCAACAGTCAGGAGAATCAAGCCCTGAAACAACAATTGAACCAACTATAGGTGAATTGCGACAAGATGTTTTAGAATTAACAAGAACACCTGCTTATGAAGAATATTTGGAAGCATATCATTCACTTCTAAGACCATTCGTGGATGGGCTAATAAAAGACACGGAAAGCAATTATGATAACAAATATGGTTTTAGACATGATGTTGATGCAGATAAATATAAGATTGCTAATTCTGTGGTGGATTTCATAGGAAAAGATTTTAAAGTTGAAGGAGTTAGGTATGAGGGAACACCTGGATTGTATGAGCTTCTTTTTAAAAAAGAACCTGTTGGTTATACATCAAATGATATGGAAAATTATATGGATGTTTTGAATAGGACAAATGCATATAGACGAAATTTTGATCCTGATAGTCAAATTCAAGGTTCGACCGACATTAAATACTTGACAATAGTTAAACCTTACTTATTACAAAAAGGTATATTAAAACGTGGAAGCACAACAGAGACAGGTTATCGTGCAGTTCTACCAACCACTTCACGTTTGCTACCTCCACAAAGACCGCGTTCTACAAGAAATCTGTCTACAAAAAGTGGAAAGGGGGGAGCTGTTAAATTTATCAAAAAGGAAATTAGATTATGTATATTTATAAATGAGATAATTGATAGACTAAAATTATTGACAGCATCACAAATGGCTGGACATACTGGTCATCAAAATGAAATAATATCGATTTTAGAAGAACTAAGAGAAGCAAAAATAATTAAATAAATACTAAGTCTCACATGTTTATTCCTTATTCTACCGCTGGCAACAACCATGTCTATTGACAAGTTTGGTTCCCACATCTTTGGCAAGGATAATAAAGAACATAACATTATAAAACTTGTTGACCTTAGTGCAGTTAAACTTTGTTATAATTTGGTATTACCTTTTATGGGAATCTACTCTCTATCCGATAGAGTTTACCAACTTTTACAAGACAAAAGAATTAAATATATTTTCCTATGGAATCTGCTACAATAATTGGGGCAGAGTATCCAAAAAAATATGTTTTCTTAAAAATTAATGGAAAAAAGATCACCGATCCTGTAGGTATTCGGTTAAAGAAAGGAGATGTTCTTTCTTTTCATCGTCCTGACGGTAGTCATTTAGAAGATTTTTATGGAGAATTGTTAATAAAATGTCCTGTAGAAGTAACAAACTAAACATTTAATTATCATGTCTGCACAACCTAACATCAAGGAAGATCTAGTCAACGAGTTACATAAACCTGCTAGAAAAAATTTTAGACGACGACGGGTTATTATTAAAAATTTAAACGATTTATGGCAAGCAGATTTGGTGGAGATGATACCTTATGCAAAACTAAATAAAGGATATAGATATATTTTAGTTGTTATAAACACATTTTCCAAATATGTTTGGGTTCAACCTGTTAAAAGAAAAACTGCTGAGGAAGTAACTTTAGCTATGGAAAAAATTTTAAAGCTTGCGAAAACTCCTCCAACTAACATACATACGGATCAAGGAAGAGAATTTTTCAACAAAAACTTTAAGAAATTAATGGAGAAATATAACATTAATCACTACAGTACATTTTCCACAGTGAAAGCAAGTATTGTTGAAAGGGTCAACAGAACTTTAAAAACTCTCATGTGGAAACAGTTTGGCCTGCAAGGAAATTATAAATGGTTGGATATCCTAAATAATATTGTTTTTAAGTATAATACAACTAAACATAGAACAACAGGATTAAAACCTATAGATATAAATGAAGAAAATGAAAAAGATGTTCTAAAATCAACTTATAATAATATAAAAACAATTGACCCCAGAAAATCAAAATTTAAACAAGGGGATTTTGTTCGAATAAGTAAATACAGGGAGGCTTTCCAAAAGGGATATACACCAAATTGGTCAAATGAAATTTTTCAAATTAAAGAAATTAAATTAACCAATCCAAGAACATATCTGCTGACAGATGACAAAAATGAACTAATTTTAGGTAGTTTTTATGAACCGGAGTTGCAGAAAGTCAAACATTCAAACGTGTATCTCGTGGAAAAGGTGCTAAGAAGAAAAGGAAATAAAGTTTATGTCAAATGGTTGGGAATGGACAAATCACACAATTCTTGGATATTAAAAAAAGATGTAATATAATAAAATAAAAAACTTTATATTTAACAACATGGTTTTATTTACTTCTGATATATCTATATTAAATTCATGTCACTTATGTACAACAATATCACTAGAGCTTGATCAGTACTGTCATTTTTCTTCACAAGAATCTTTTCCTTAGACTCTTTTAAAACAATTGAGAAATAGATTTTAAAACAATTGAGAAATAGAATCTTCTGCAAAGAGGACAATGCGCGTTGGTTTTCGACCACTCTGTTAAACACTTTATACAAAATTTGTGTGTGCATGAATTGGGTGTGCAAATTTCTTCTCTTCTCATGGAATATAAACAAACAGGGCATCTGCTTCTGTCTTCTTGTTTAAGCTTTTTCACCGATTTTCTGCAACCAACCAGCTTTCGTTTTTGAATCATATTTCTAGCAAATAATGTTTTAGAAACCGTATGTATATAAATTTATAGATATTCCCCCACTCAAGTCAAGCCCACATGGGCGAGGTGGGAGGATATGAGCTTGAATTGGTTGTACTCAAAAATTATTTAAAACGTTCATTGTATATTTTATTTCTATGGTTTTCATCCAAAACATCCTTTAGGAGCTCCTCAGCATATTGAAGTCTATTTTGAAAGCGGTAGCGATCTAGTACATACTGCTCATAATCACTCTCACGTGATTTTTTGTAAGCAAACTGCCATGCAACCAATATATGGATTTTATTCATATTTTCGTTAAATGTAACCTTCTTCATAGTGCTTCTCTAAAATCACAAGCTTTCTTCCCTCCTTTTATGTATTAAAAGTCAAGGTCATATTATGAGCGGGGAGGGGAGGTGGGGGGAGGGGTGGGGAGGGAGGGGAGTCAGCTCCACATACTAGTGCTTCTACTATTAAAAGTTACTCAAGGTCAAGCTCAAGGTCAATATATGAGTGGGAGCCACG